>FR989971.1:5523256-6131674 GCA_905404175.1 Anthocharis cardamines | reverse complement strand
ATGAGATATGAGATATGAGATGTGAGATGTGAGATGTGAGATGTGAGATGTGAGATATAAGATATAAGATATAAGATATAAGATATAAGATATAAGATATAAGATATAAGATATAAGATATAAGATATAAGATATAAGATATAAGATATAAGATATAAGATATAAGATATAAGATATAAGATATAAGATATAAGATATAAGATATAAGATATAAGATATAAGATATAAGATATAAGATATAAGATATAAGATATAAGATATAAGATATAAGATATAAGATATAAGATATAAGATATAAGATATAAGGTATAAGATATATGATAAAAGATAAAAGATTAAAGATATGAGATATATGAGAGATATGAGAAATTCGATATAAGATATGAGATATGAGATATACGATATAAGATATGAGATATAAGATATTAGATATAAGATATGAGATATGAGATATGAGATATGAGATATGAGATATGAGATATGAGATATGAGATATTCGATAAAAGATATGAGATATGAGATATAAGATATAAGATATGAGATATGAGATATTCGATAAAAGATATGAGATATGAGATATACGATATAAGATATAAGATATGAGATATAAGATATAAGATATGAGATATAAGATATAAGATATAAGATATAAGATATAAGATATAAGATATAAGATATAAGATATAAGATATAAGATATAAGATATAAGATATAAGATATAAGATATAAGATATAAGATATAAGATATAAGATATAAGATATAAGATATAAGATATAAGATATAAGATATAAGATATAAGATATAAGATATAAGATATAAGATATAAGATATAAGATATAAGATATAAGATATAAGATATAAGATATAAGATATAAGATATAAGATATAAGATATAAGATATAAGATATAAGATATAAGATATAAGATATAAGATATAAGATATAAGATATAAGATATAAGATATAAGATATAAGATATAAGATATAAGATATAAGATATAAGATATAAGATATAAGATATAAGATATAAGATATAAGATATAAGATATAAGATAAAAGTTTAAAGATATGAGATATAGGATAAAAGATAAAAGATTAAAGATATGAGATATGAGATATTCGATAAAAGATATAAGATATGAGATAATATGAGATAATATAAGATATGAGATATGAGACATGAGACATGAGATATGAGATATCAGATATGAGATATGAGATATGAGATATGAGATATGAGATATGAGATATGAGATATGAGATATGAGATATGAGATATGAGATATGAGATATGAGATATGAGATATGAGATATGAGATATGAGATATGAGATATGAGATATGAGATATGAGATATGAGATATGAGATATGAGAAATGAGATATGAGATATGAGATATAAGATATGAGATATAAGATATAAGATATAAGATATAAGATATAAGATATGAGATAATATGAGATAATATAAGATATGAGATATGAGACATGAGACATGAGACATGAGATATGAGATATCAGATATGAGATATGAGATATGAGATATGAGATATGAGATATGAGATATGAGATATGAGATATGAGATATGATATATGAGATATGAGATATGAGATATGAGATATGAGATATGAGATATGAGATATGAGATATGAGATATGAGATATGAGATATGAGATATGAGATATGAGATATGAGATATGAGATATGAGATATGAGATATGAGATATGAGATATGAGATATGAGATATGAGATATGAGATATGAGATATGAGATATGAGATATGAGATATGAGATATGAGATATGAGATATGAGATATGAGATATGAGATATGAGATATGAGATATGAGATATGAGATATGAGATATGAGATATGAGAAATGAGATATGAGATATGAGATATGAGATATGAGATATGAGATATGAGATATGAGATATGAGATATGAGATATGAGATATGAGATAAGAGATATAAGATATAAGATATAAGATATAAGATATAAGATATAAGATATAAGATATAAGATATAAGATATAAGATATAAAATATAAGATATAAGATATAAGATATAAGATATAAGATAAAAGATATAAGATATAAGATATAAGATATAAGATATAAGATATAAGATATAAGATATAAGATAAAAGTTTAAAGATATGAGATATAGGATAAAAGATAAAAGATTAAAGATATGAGATATGAGATATTCGATAAAAGATAAAAGATATAAGATATGAGATAATATGAGATAATATAAGATATGAGATATGAGACATGAGACATGAGATATGAGATATCAGATATGAGATATGAGATATGAGATATGAGATATGAGATATGAGATATGAGATATGAGATATGAGATATGAGATATGAGATATGAGATATGAGATATGAGATATGAGATATGAGATATGAGATATGAGATATGAGATATGAGATATGAGATATGAGATATGAGATATGAGATATGAGATATGAGATATGAGATATGAGATATGAGATATGAGATATGAGATATGAGATATGAGATATGAGATATTCGATAAAAGATATGAGATATAAGATATAAGATATGAGATATGAGATATTCGATAAAAGATATGAGATATGAGATATACGATATAAGATATGAGATATAAGATATTAGATATAAGATATGAGATATAAGATATAAGATTTAAGATATAAGATATAAGATATAAGATATAAGATATAAGATATAAGATATAAGATATAAGATATAAGATATAAGATATAAGATATAAGATATAAGATATAAGATATAAGATATAAGATATAAGATATAAGATATAAGATATAAGATATAAGATATAAGATATAAGATATAAGATATAAGATATAAGATATAAGATATAAGATATAAGATATAAGATATAAGATATAAGATATAAGATATAAGATATAAGATATAAGATATAAGATATAAGATATAAGATATAAGATATAAGATATAAGATATAAGATATAAGATATAAGATATAAGATATAAGATATAAGATATAAGATATAAGATATAAGGTATAAGATATAAGATATAAGATATAAGGTATAAGATATAAGATATATGATAAAAGATAAAAGATAAAGATATGAGATATATGAGAGATATGAGAAATTCGATATAAGATATGAGATATGAGATATACGATATAAGATATGAGATATAAGATATTAGATATAAGATATGAGATATGAGATATGAGATATGAGATATGAGATATGAGATATGAGATATGAGATATGAGATATGAGATATGAGATATGAGATATTCGATAAAAGATATGAGATATGAGATATAAGATATGAGATATTCGATAAAAGATATGAGATATGAGATATACGATATAAGATATAAGATATGAGATATAAGATATTAGATATAAGATATGAGATATAAGATATGAGATATGAGATATTCGATATAAGATATAAGATATGAGATATAAGATATGAGATATGAGATATTCGATATAAGATATAAGATATAAGATATAAGATATAAGATATAAGATATAAGATATAAGATATAAGATATAAGATATAAGATATAAGATATAAGATATAAGATAAAAGTTTAAAGATATGAGATATAGGATATATGATAAAAGATAAAAGATAAAAGATAAAAGATTAAAGATATGAGATATGAGATATTCGATAAAAGATATAAGATATGAGATAATATGAGATAATATAAGATATGAGATATAAGATATGAGATATAAGATATAAGATATAAGATATAAGATATAAGATATAAGATATAAGATATAAGATATAAGATATAAGATATAAGATATAAGATATAAGATATAAGATATAAGATATATGATATAAGATATAAGATATAAGATATAAGATATATGATAAAAGATAAAAGATTAAAGAAATGAGATATAGGATATGAGATATATGAGAGATATGAGATATAAGATATATGAGAGATACGAGATATAAGATATAAGATATAAATATAAGATATAAGATAAATTGTAGGAAATTTAATTCCAAACAACTTTGGTTATGACCATTTTTCATGTAAGATTGAAAATAAACGACTTATTGAATAAACATAAAACATGAAAGTTTCGAGGCCTGGGCAAAAGCCTTGGATACTAAGGACCCGAATGTTAGCGAATATAGTCGATCATCTTTTCCACCTCTTCGCAAAGAAGATGGCTCTCTTGCACACTCTTCTGAAGAGAAATGCAATCTCTTTGCAGAAAATTCAACCTTGGACCATGAGGGGAACACCCCGCCTTCCATCTCGCGGTGTGAATCCTCTATGCCTGACGTGAAGTTTTCACATCAGGCATAGATTCCGACTCCGTTCGAAGGACACTTTTTTCCCTCGATACACATTTAAATGACGTGATCAACATGTGCCAGAGTGTGATTTGTACATACGGGGGTATGCGGGGGGGTATTTTTCGGAATTTGAAGTTCAGCAAATGTTGATCAAAATCAATCAACGTAGTCCGTGAACAGAGACAGTAGATCAACAAACGCTGCCGATGATCAACATTTGCTAAACGATCAACATTTAACTGATGCCACGTCGCGAATGTTCAACATTTGACGGGGAGAGATAACTATATATATATATATATATATATAGTTAGCAAATAATTCTCCTCTAGAACCAAAGACCCTGACATAGCCATCACTGTTTTATTGACACTAAAAACAAAACTTGAGGCAATAGGCAAGATGTATTTCGTTATTCCAAAGTTTAATAGGATAAGTTCTAAACCAATTTAACATTGTCGTAACTATATCAAATCATTTTGGAGTAACTCAGAAATTAGGTGAAAATTAATGAAATTTCAAATGGCTTTTCGGAATCGAAAATGAGCAAACGTTTATTAAATTTTAATCTTTAAATCTGCCGAAATACACAGATTAATATAATCAGTTTGTGCTTGTATATTTATAATTTTTTTTATAGAAATGAGTGCAAACGGGCTGGTGGATCACTTGATGGTAAGTGATCACTACCGCCCATAGACAACCGCAACATCAGAGATTTAAATAAAATACTGTATACCGGATTAAAACGCGATTTATTGTTTAAATTATTTATCCCGACGTTTCGGATGCTTTTCAGCAACCGTGGTCGCGGGAGACTGAAAGATGACAGTTGTCTTATATTTGAAATGTCACAAAGTTGCCATATTTAATTCAATTAAATTAAAAAATAATCTATTAATTTAGGTAACACAATGTACATCTATGAACGTCAATAAAAAATAATACATATTAAATTACTAATATTACTAATATTAAATGCTTCTAATTTTACATTTACTACCAGTTCACAAATCAAGGGCGTAGAGCGGACGAGAAGAACTGGCAAGAAACTCGCCGCCACTCTTTTTAATCGCCAAGTTTTTGTTTTACAATTTTTACATATTAACGCCATCTATTCCTACGGAGTTGATATTTACTGTAATTTTCTATATTATGACAATATTGACTAACGGTGTCCTCTTGTTTTTTAGTATGTTTGATTTGGGGCTTTAGATTTTTAATAACTGGATCCCAGGTGTTGGAAAGTCTCAAACCATCTTCTCTATTGAAGTTAGGATGTTTTTTAATTTCAATAGCCTCACGTACTAGTCTGGGAAAGAATCTACTTTCTTTAGCAAGGATTTTTGGTTGGTCGAAACGTATGTAATGGTTTGGTTTATCCAGAGTGTGTTCACATACTGCTGATTTAGAGTGACGTCTGTTTTTGATATCCGCAATGTGTTCCTTAAGTCGGTTTGAAATGCTACGTTTAGTTTGCCCAATGTAGGATAAACCACAGTCACAATCCAGTTTATATACACCTGAATCTTGCAAAGGAATATTACTTTTTATTGGTCTCAAGAACTGTTGAATCTTCTTGTGTGGCTTGAAAACTGTATTAATAGAAGCTCGTTTTAAGATTCTTCCAATCCTGTCTGTAACACCCTTCACATAAGGCAGGTAGGCTGGTTGACGTTGTACTGTTTGTGGTTTATTCCTGTTTCTGTGATGCTGTGGAGGCACCCGCAGCTTGTTGTCACGGAGTACTTGCTTAACATGCTGCAGTTCCCCGTTGAGGTGGGCAGCATCACAGAGGCGGTGGGCTCTCTGAAACAAACATACACCGACAGAAGAGAGTTGGCAAGGGTGGTGGTGGGAATCACCATTGAGGTACTTATCAGTATGGGTTATTTTTCTAAACACAGTATGGCCAAGTGTACCATCCCCTCCCCGAACCACTAAAATGTCTAGAAAGGCCAGTGAGTTATTATTCTCCTTCTCCATAGTGAATTTAATGTTACTATGTATGGAGTTAAGGTGGTCTAGAAATACAGATATGTGTTCCGTGGGCAGAATAGTAAAGGTATCGTCTACATATCGCTTGTAAAGCCTCGGTTTAACCGGGCTTGTGGCCAGGGCTCTTTCTTCGAAGTCCTCCATGAAAATGTCAGCGACAACAGGGGAGACTGGAGAGCCCATAGCCACCCCATCAACCTGTATATAGAATTCACTATTCCACATTAGGTAGCCAGATGTTAAACAATGTTCTAAAATATCTGCATATTCTGGTGACATGTTGTGTTCTGATAACCTTTTCTTAACAATATTTAGACAGTCCGATACAGGAATATTAGTAAAAAGAGACTCAATGTCAAAGCTTACCATGGTTTCATTGTTGGAGAGTTTGAGATCTTTAATAGTTTCAACAAAATGGTATGAGTCTTTAACATGAGCACTACTGTTCCCTCTGAGGGGAGAAAGTACTTTAGCCATGTGTTGAGCTAGTTTATGTGTGGGTGTGTCGATCTGGCTCACTATAGGTCTTAAAGGTGTGTTTATTTTGTGAATTTTAGGTAACCCATACATTTTTGGAGGCTTTGCACATGCAGGTGTGAGGAATTTACTGTCAAGATTAAGTGTCTTTTTGTGTTTATTGATCAATTCAGATGTCTTTTTGCTTTGGTTGCTGAAAAGCATCCGAAACGTCGGGATAAATAATTTAAACAATAAATCGCGTTTTAATCCGGTATACAGTATTTTATTTAAATGTGTGATACTCGCGTTAATAAAAGACAATATTAACATCAGAGATATTTTATTTACAAATTAAAATGCGATTTATTCATAACATATGAATATATTATATATATTAAATATATATATACATATATGTATATGTTTTAACACTTGAAACATCGGGTACATAACTAATATAATGAATATTATAAAGAGGAATGATTCGTTTGTTTGTTTGTGACGATTTCAATCACAAGCTACTAGACCGATTTTAAACATTATTTCACCAATAGAAAGTTATATTATCAGCGGGTAACATAGGCTTTTTTTTTATAGTACATTGCACCCGTGCAAAGCCGGGTCGTGTTTCTACTCGATAAAAAAAAATGAAAAAATAACATACGCGATAATAACACAAGTACAATGAGAACTCAGTGGCGGCGTAAGGCGTGGGTGACGTGGGCCACCGCCTAAGGCCTCGCGACCCAGGTGGCCTCGCGCCCCTAAAATTTATGCATTACTTAAAAGCCGCGAGCGCGCTGGCGGAGGGCTCCGCAAAATGAATCTTGCCCACGTAAAATTTAGGTCTTACTCGGCGGAGTGAGAACTGTCACGGTTTCGAACATGTTGGCGATGCGACAATTCGGAGAAGAATGGGGTAAGTCAAATCAAAATATTTCTATATCTTTTTTTACTACTGTTCACATTAATCTGTGCTTAATCGGTGTGTGCCCACTGAACAGTGAATGTGGATTAAATTCTAGAATTAATTTTCACAAACCTGTAATTATTACATTCTAACCTTACCCCTTTTGTATCATACAAAGATCTAGTCTCTGCAAACAGAGTAAAGCACAAATTTAAATTCTTCGGTCTGGATAAGCATTAGGGCCCATTATGCGGCGGCAAATTTACCCACATTATAAGGGTAATTTATGCGGTAAAAGGATTCTCTGAGTAAAGGAAGATACTTAAACTTAGTGCTAACACGCAAATGACAAATTTCAAATATTTAGAACGAACTAGATATCAAAGTCAAATGACGATATCTATTTATCTATACTATAATACTATTATTAAGGGGAAAGAAGCTATATCTTCACTGAGTCACATAGGCTATATTTATTTCCAGAAATAATTATGGATCTCTACTAATGTAGTTTTTCACGCTTTTTATTGTGTGTATAGTACATCTAAATTGCACCCGGGCGAAGCTGGGGTATGTTACTAGCCTTCTATAATTATCTATCTACTAGCGACTGCCTATCAGTTAGCTTGATTTCTCCTATATTTCAACAAATTACTAAAACCAATATATACATATGTACATATAAAACTTCCTTTTGAACCACTCTATCTATTGATGAAGATTGCTTAAAATCTGCTGCGTATTTTAAAAGATCCAAGCGTATATAGTGACATACGGCGAGAAGCGACTTTATTTTATACCAATGTTGAGATGTATAAATAAAAACTATAATGTCCTTTTTGCACTCCTAAACTATTTATCCGATTATGATGAAACTTTATCGAGTTGTTCTGCATATGCCCGGGAAGGTAGCCTAAATAGGTATTTTTTACTCTACGTGTCATTGCAACGCATACTAATTACAAAAGCTTGCAAGCTTTTGACGGGTTCGATAGCGTATTTGGTAAAACACTGTGCGCATCTGATGGGTCGTGAGTTCCCACCTAGACGACATGTTTATAATTTTCTGTATGTCTTCCCCATGTGTAGTAACTTCAGGCATTGAATCCCACCCGGGGTGGAATATCGAAATTCCGACCGGGTAACGAACCACCGTTAATAGATGGAAAAACCGTGAAGTGCACATTGCGCGCTTCGATTGTAGTCTATAGATTTCCGAATGCTCGAAGTAAAAAGTAGATCGACAGCGCATCATTGACTGATGTTGTGTATCTGGGGTATCACCTACCATCAAGTGAACCTCATGCTCGTCTGTCGATGTCTAACATAAAACAAGCTACGATAAAAAAAACCGCTGTCACGTCTCCTTTCTAACATAAAAAAAATTAAAATATCTCAACTTACCTATTAAACTTTCTATAACAAGGGATAAGCAGAAAATTAATGAATAATCTCTCCATCGTACATTTTAATTGTCCGTAGCACGAACAGATATCCGTATTGACAAGATATTTTCAATTTAAATTTTCATCATGTTCGAGGCGTGCCGGTCTATAAGCAAATTTCCCGAGGGATAAGAACCGTAAAGTACAAAATGTATATCAGTAATTATTGTGTGAAGAGTAGAATTCGGCAGGAATGTTATTTGCAATTAAAATTTTCCGTTCTGAATTTAAATAAAGTTTTTAAAGAACTTCCCAAATACGAAGATTCATTATGAAAACCCCGAGTTCGATAGATATTAGAATAGACACATTTCTGTTGTAATTCGTAAATTTAAATCAAATTTAGTGTTAAAAAAGAAATAAATTATATTAATTATAATGAGTTGACATATTGTTTCGATGATTTTAAGTATATTTAATTCAGATATTCAATTGTTTGAATCCGATGGAAATATAAGGAAACCGTGAAAGTAAAGCCCCTTCCCAGCAACTTCAAAGAGCTTATTATTTAATCATTAATTGTGATAATATGTGATAATAATTTTGATACATTTGAGAGTATCTCTATACATAAGGCTCTATAACTTAACTTCTGAAGTGAATATGATGAAATTTAAAATAACTTAACTCAAGATATTAAAAATGGCCCTTTTACACATTATCCCTGATATTTATCATTGTAAATAACACTAAGTAATGATTTAAATTAAATGCACAGAAGAATTTAGAGTATCTACAATATAATAATTATGATTGACTTTTTTAACTGATATTGAAAAAGTTACTATTATTTAAAGTTACCTTAAAAAATTTTTTTTTATTAATCATAATATTGTATTTTATTAACGCTAGTATTACACATTAAAATGAAATACTTTGTACCGGATTAAAACGCGATTTATTGTTTAAATTATTTATCCCGACGTTTCGGATGCTTCTTAGTCTGTCAATCTGGCCCGTGCAACGGATAATTTTATTAAAACTTATCATTCTTTAAATAAATTCTAAAATATAACAATATTATTGACGCCAAATAAGAATCGCATTAGTTTCCTCAAAAAAAACAACTATTATTAAGCCATAACTCATTAAAATTCAGCGCTGAATCGAGTCGAATTATCCTTACAATTCCACTTCGCAAAGTAAATATTGTCCTTATATCCGAGTGCCTCCACTCAAATAAGTAATCGTCAATTTAAGCCTTTAATCAAAGGGAACCGGATTCCTTATGAAATTAACGCCTTAGCAAAATTTGCAGCTGCGCCTTAATTCAAAACAATAGAGTAGTTAACAAACAGAGAAAATATTATTCTCGCTGAGATAATTTTAGTACTGTATAAATCAGTATAATTTGGTATATTACTGGCTGAAATTATTTGTAATGGGTATTTTTGACTACCTCGTCTGTGTCTTTAGACTTTGTGGTATAGCTATATTTAAATATATAGATTACGTAAGTTAGAAGATACGAATAGAATTTATATATACATAGAGGCTATATAAGTTAAAAGATACGAAGTGAAAGATACGAAAAACTTTCATCGGATTAAAAACATTTAATATTACATTTTCCCCACCTTTGAAATGTTTAAAGAAAACGTGTGCCTTCTCTATTAAAAAAAAATGTTGAGTTCAATACAGCAAGTATGATGATAAAGTTTTTGTTGTTAAAAAGTATTTCAGATTCAAAACATTAAAACAATAGTTTCAATTATTCTGTGAGTATTTGTGAAACAATAAATGTCTGGAATTCTGTCAGAGTTATAATTTCTTCGCACTACCCTCTTCATTAAAGATTAATTTGTCACTTGTCTTATGAATTTTTGTTCGTAAAATGAATAGTATTGTGACAGTTTGGTGAAAATTCAGACACAATAAATATAATTTTAAGTATTCGCCATTTCCATTGTGTTCGTGATTAACGATTTTTTTTATTTGGTAACAATAAAAATATCGTACTCATTTTGTTTTATTTGTTCATAAGTAATTTAGCTTAGCCAGCTTACAAATCAGATAATATAAAATTAATTAAATTTTATTAAAGGTTCCGTTTTTATAATAAGTAAAAAAATCAGAATTACATTTGAAATTCTCACGGGAATCTTATAAGACTTAATTGATTTTTTTTTTAAATTCAAATGATCAGATTATTAGATATACTTTTTTGTATATGACAGCAAATTATCTGTATCCCAAGTTAGCTTATTGGGACATTAAAATTCATCTTTCAATTACCATTTTGCTATCAAATTCCCCAAATATCTTTTAGTCGGTGGAATCTTCAAGCAGACAATGCCGCTAAATCTGTATTGTTCTGAATGTTGCATGAGCAATTTGAGCGTTAAGAGGATTTGTACGCTAACTCCCACAGCAGAGGATTAAGTTTGAAGTTAACTTTTCCCTCTATATTATGTCTATGTATATTTTAACTAACAATTTAATAAAATTTTTATCAAAGTATTAGTTTCAACTTTGAACAAAATGTTTGTGACCCCTGTATTTTTTTTTAATTGTCTCTCAATCACCAACTTCGTAAACCATATAAACGAAAATGTTTTACAAAAATATATCTATCATTTTATAATGTAAAAACGTAGCACGTTAGTGTGATTTGCTACGCCGTAGCTGTCATGTCATTCGTAGTTGCACTACGCCGTAGCATTATTTTTATTTTACATGGAAAACAAACAGCTTATAAATAAAAATGTAGCACAATAGAGAATGTAAGCATATTAAAGCTATTTATAGTTTTTACCCTTATATGATTTATAATCATTATTATATATAATACTATGCAACTATCAATACTAGTTAGAATACGAGTACAATATGTTAAAATCTATTAAGGACTGGGAAAATGTCACTACCGATAAAAAATGGTCTGACAAGGCCATGAGCCGTAGTAGGGACCTTGAAAGGACTAAAATAAGTAGCGCACCATACAGAGATGGGTCGCGAGTTCAGCAAATGCTGATGTATTTATTATCTATTACCATTGTATGTACCATTATCTTCATTATATACAAATATAATTTGATGCCTGGAAAGAATATTGAATTTTATAATTTTCAAAAGTGGTTCATTTTCGTAGGAAAGTTTGTGTTCAATACACAGAGGAGCAATGAATTGCAAATTTGGCTTATTTCAGTCGATTGATTTCCAAACAATTCGAGTTAATACTAGAAAGTTTAGTGGGTTTTGTTGGTTAGTCTTCGGGGACAAACTACTTTTGTACCTGATTTTTTTTTATGTTAGATGTCGACTGACAGCGTCAGCTACAGAACATCAATCAATGATGCGCTGTCAAACTATATTCACTTCGAGTATTCGGAAATCAACTGACTGAAACCGAAACGCGCAATATGCACTTCACGTTTTTTCCATCTATGAAATGGATGGAGGAATGTTACCAGACTTGGGGAAGACATGCTTGGCTTCAAGCCCACAACCCATCGGTGTGCACGGCAGGTGTTCTACCGAACGCGTCAACGAGCACGACATTTACGAATACATATGTACATATTTTACACATATTAATAAAATATACTTACGAACATAAACTTCTGCCGTTCGAGAATACTTATCTGTGCGTAATGGTATGACAATTCACACGATTTCGTCTTTAACGTGAACTACATTTTACGCTTTTATGTACGTATAAAATATGTTAATATAACCCTGTGAGCTACACAAATTCCGAACATTCATAGGCTTTCATAGCCTAAAATTGTTATTATAGAATTTCTTTACATCGTTTATACAAAAATTCTATCACGTTCATTATGTAAAGTACGCTTACATTTATTGTAAGTATCTTCCTACTACACTGCTTCGGTCAGTCTTCGGTTCTAATACTGGGGAAACAAAAATAATGTTTCGGTTAGGCAGGGCACAAAAGAGTGATCCTCACCTACTTGCCTGTAAAGAAAAATGATCAGTGAAACAGACACAGAAATGTGTCCTACTATAGTCGCTTCCATTTTTTTTTATAATAGATATCGACAGACGAGCATTAGCTTCACTTAATGGTAGGTGATACCTCAATCACATAACATCAGTCAATGATGCGCTGCCGACCTACTTTTTGCTTCTAGCATTCGGAGGTGCCCTTCACGGTTTTTTGATCTATGAACGGTGGTTGGTTACCCGGTCGGAATTTCGATATTCGTCCCATCCGTTTAATGCCCGAAATGACCAGACATGCTTACAGAAGAATATATACATGTCGTCTCGGTGGGATCCGAACCCACGACCCATCGGTATGTACGACAACTGTTCTACCGAACGCGCCAACGAGCCCGTCAAAACTCCGTAATAGAAAGTCTCAAATTTGAATACCGAGGAAAAACGATAAAGACGCAGAAATGTGTCTACATCCTAGGACATACTTTACCTTTCATAAATAAGCCGAAAACATGAAGTATATAGTCGTTAATATAAAACAAGGATACTTAATCTCATGAAGGCTGGTAATGGTTTCGATTACCCGGGCCAAACAGGAACCCGGATATATGATGTTTGCCGCCTGACCGCGTTCAGTTAACACGGTTAACTCTGAAGATATATTAGCCTTTATTACGGACTTTACAGGACAAAGACCTCTAACACAATAGATAATTAATACCAAACTAACGAAATATGTGTAATAATGTTAGTTATACTATCATACAGAAAACATTACGGGTAAACATACCTAGTATTAAGTTAAAATAGTAAATTTTCATATAATTAATGAAATGAAATGAACTTTTTTAATTAAAATACTTTATAACGGATTAAAACGTGATTTATACAGTCATCAGAATGTTATGTAATCTGCATCCTACATGATTTTAAGGGTTGAAATTTGAATGCCATCGATATTAATGCAATTTGGATTTAAAAAATTGCATTTTTTTCTAGTTTCACTACTATACGTAGGAGTCGGATATAATTTATATATTTTCAAATAGGTTTAGTAGTCTCAAAGATGAATTCATGATGAATGAAAAGTAAAATGTTAAAGATGTAAACACAATATTCTGAATTCTAAAATAAATTATTCAGATATGTTAATTAGAATATTATGAGCCGTTTCATTTTCCTATCATTGTTTATTAAACACTTTTAGGAAGGAATTTCAATTAAATATCGAATGAGTAAATTCATAGGTATTCTTGAGTACCTAAAACAGTTTATATAAGACGTATTAATATCGTTTGGGTATTAATTAATATAATTAGCATTAAGCTAATTGAGTTATAATTACACTTAAAAAACCCCAGACAATTTTTGGATCTTTTTCTAGAATCTTTTTTGATTATATGAAAGACTAGTAGACTAGTGCCTATTTCTGGGCCCTTTCTACTTGCAATACACTCCTATCTCACCATATATTTTATTCGTGTAACGTGGTTTATGCATCGCATGACGAAATAACTCTAGCAGGGTTTTTCTGGCTTAATTAGCACTCATCGTTATAATTTAGCCAATTATCGTTATAAATTATGGCTTGTATATTATTTATAAATATGCCCGATTTATAAACAATAATACAGTTTCATCAAAATCCGTTCAGTAGTTTTAAGTAACAAACATCCATCCATACATAGATACTCATTATGAAAACAACTTTAGTTTTTTATACCAGCTCTAAAGATCTTTTTAAAATACATACGAGTACATATGTAGGTATAGGTTTAAAAATCTTATAAAAATCATTTCTTAGATATGCTTTATTTAAACGAGTTAGTAAGAATATGTACAAAAATATATTTAAATAAGGTTTTTCTATGTTAGTGTACTTGCCTTAGATCACCATTCACCAACGAATGAGAAAGTGTTCAAACTATCTGCCTATTATTCATAAAAAAGTTGAGTCTAAAGTTAAAAAAAGATAAAAATACGACTAACGTTTTCCTATTTTCAGTTTTCCACACTTTTCATTTTAACCAAACCAATTTCCACTTCTCCATCATCCATTAAAAGCACCTAATTAAGTCCAAGCAAAAACCGCCCTTAAAAACCAGATTGCCACTGTAAATGTGATACTGCAAAAATGAATTTCCATTAGGGTCCAAAATCGTGCGGTGTGCCTAACGATACAATATTGGGTTTCAGGGAGGGACACGGAGGATCCATTAGCGAGCCCTGAGGATGTTTTGATATAGATTTTGGGAGAAAATTCGTTAACAGCCTTCATTTGTTGTCATTTGACGACAATTTAAAGTAAGTATAAATATTTTCGCTGCATTCAAAGTGAATTGAGAAAAATATTATTATATTTAAATTGATTTACTTAAAAAATACGTTAGCATATATTATCTTAGTGTTCGAAAGAGTTTAAAAAAATTCAAATTCATTATCACTTATTCATTTAGGTAACATAATGTACACTTATGAACGTCAATAAAAAAATACTATTAAATACTTCTAATTTTACATTTACTGTCAGTTCTCAAATCAAGGGCGTAGAACGGACGAGAAGAATTGGCAATAAACTCGCCGCCACTCGTTTTAATCGCCACGTTTTTTGTTTTACAATTTTAATTATTATAATTATAATTATTAATAATTTTATGAATAAATCGCGTTTTAATCCGGTGAATTATATTTTATTTATGAATTTGAACAAACAATAACAAAAGAAGCTTAGCGCGTTTTTACTTTTACAGAAACTTTTTTTATTTGGTCTGTGCGTGGATTATTTTATGACAGCCAGGAACGTTTTCATACAATGTTCTTGATCGATCTCTTTTGTGATTGAAACATTTACTGACATATCCACATTCCAAATTCAAATCACTTATTATTAAAAACATTATTTTATACGAGTGAGTGTTTTTTGAAATAAATGTATTTTTCGAACTTTCTTTTTATTTGCGTCCCTGTTACAGGGAACGAACTTGCTCGCTAAATAGATATTATAAAAAAGAAATATTTCAAATATAAATACATTAGCTATGAAACTCGTAGCGCGGAAGTTCCGACAAAGCTTCCGTAGAGGATACCGCGTTCAGTAAATATCTGCAGTTCAAAGTAGGTACATTTTGTTTGAGTTAGTTTATCGGCTTAACAACCTCTAGGTTTGAAAAAGCTTTGTGTTTTAGTTTTTATTCATAAAGTTTGACCGCTCTACTTAAGATGAGAAAAATGTAGAGGCTGGCCTTATTTGCTTGCTCTTTGTTAAGTAATTTTTAATTTAAGTTAAGAAGTAGGTATATTACAGACCGCCGTGATTCAGTGATGCGCGCGTTGCGTTAGCACCAGACGTCCTGGGTTCCGATCCTGGGACAATTTTTTTTAAATATTTTTTCTCATTTTTATATTACATTTTAAGCACGTTACTCTGTTCTGGCTGAAGCAAATAGTCCCCATGACTGATAAATTCCGCAATCTGCAACCATAGTTTTGTTCACTAAAAATTGTATTTTCAATGTGTTAATGTCCAAAAATAATTTGTCGAACAGGGTACAGAAAAAAGATCATCTACTTCTCTATAAAAGTCATATTATATATTTGTATTTAAAAGATGGAACACAATAAGAACACGTGTAATTCATAAATTGAAGAGAGAGTTGACAATTGACATGCTTGACATAACAATTCCACAGACATAACAAGTCAAAATTACCAAATTGTTAGATTGGCCCATATATAATACATTAACGATCCACCCCGGCTTTGTACGGGTGCAATATAGACGTGCTAAAAAATAGCCTATGTTACCTTCTCGCTGATAATGTAGATTTATATTGGGGAAAAAATATTTAAAATCGGTCGAGTAGTCTTTGAGTTAAATCGTAACAAACAAACAAAAAATACTAACTAAACTCTTTATAATATCGATGGTGATATTTTACTCGGAGAAGGTATTTCCTTCCGCAAAACAATACAATTATAATATAACCTTCATTATATTTCTGTTAGACGTTTTTCCAACATTTATGTATATTTGATACGATGAGGACAAGATTCGATTCTGGTACATTAACCCTCCTAAACGTTTCAAATTCCCTTCAGCTAATAGTGACATCCTAAGACAATATTTGGCTATCCTCAATGTGAAAGGTTCAGCTAGAAAAATGGAGCTCTGAATAGTTATTATTTCTTTAGCTATTTGAGAAACCATTTACAATAGCTTTTAAATAATTACTTATGTATATTGGAATTTATTAGCTGTTTTTATTCAATTGCCTCAGTATCTGTGAAAACGCTTAATCTTGAGCCATAGATTTTTAAGTTAGATATCGACAGATGAGCATGAGGTTTCCTTGATGGTAGGTGATACCTCAGCCACAGAACATCAGTCAATGATGCGCTGTCGACCTACTTTTTACCTGGAGTATTCGGAAATTCATCATTGAACGATGGTTCGTTACCCGATAGGAATTTTGATATTCCTCCCACCCTGTTCAATGCCCGAAGTTACCAGACGTGAGGAAGACATGCTTACAGAAAATTATAAGCATCTCACAGCATTTGATCAGATGAATTTTGCCATAAAACAGCGAGAATAAAGTTTACGAGGCCAATATGTTGGCAATTGCCCTTAAATTGTTCACGTTTGGCCTTTGTTTTATAACAAACGTAATTTACACAAACCAATAAAAGCCTAACATAGACAATGGACTCACAAAACCAATAAATTTTACTTGAAAAAGATATTTCCTACCGAAAAACAAAACAAATATATGTACATATATTTGTTTCTCTGTCTGTTTGTACGGGCTAATCTTCGAAACTGGTGGACCGATTTAGATTAAATTTTGCATGGTGGTACCTTATATCCCCGGTCAACATCTTAGATACTTTTCAACTCAGAACTCAGAGTTTCCAATATATAGGCTTTGTTTCATCGAAATCGGTTGTCGAAAAGAAAGTAAAAGTCGATGCCCTCGACTTCATAAATGATGATAACTTTCTTTTCTAGCTAGTTTCAAAATAAATAAGGTTCTAAACTCCGCCATCTTTCGCAATTCACTCACTCACGCCACGCACGCTTAGGTATATGTTTTTGTTATTTTGTAATAATTTATGTCCACTGCTTGCTATTCAGTGACATACTAGAACTAGACTAACATATTTTATAGCTAGAATAGAAATGGAGAATAAGCATAATTATTCAAATCGAAGGCAGTACCAAGTTCGCTGGGTCAGTAAAAGTATATTCACTTCGCGATGTAAGAGTCAGATGGACGTATCTACATTTTCTTAATTTTACAGGAGACATAAGAAATACTGTGACAAACCGCCACTTAAAATTTACTAGCTTTTTAATACAGATAGTATACAATTGAAGAATAAAAAATATATATCGTTATATTGGCATACTATTAAGGATTTAAAAAGGGTTAAGAATTTAAATAAAATACTGTATACCGGATTAAAACGCGATTTATTATTTAAATTATTTATCCCGACGTTTCGGATGCTTTTCAGCAACCGTGGTCGCGGGAGACCCGCGACCGCGACGGGATAAATAATTTAAATAATAAATCGCGTTTTAATCCGGTATACAGTATTTTATTTAAATGTGTGATACTCGCGTTAATAAAAGACAATATTAGGGTTAAGAATTATTAAGTTACGTATGAAGAAAAACTATTTTGGATGTTTTTGTAAATACATTCGTCTGGTTTATATACCGCGATTTAGAGTCACAATTACTTTTACTCAATAAAATACAGCTTTAAATAGATTTTCATTGAGATTAGAATGGGTCGTTAGTCACGCATACACGGAAACTCATTTGTCAATGTTTCTTTTCAACAAAAAGGAAAAGCTTACTTAGAATTTAATCGACTATTAGTTTGTTAGAAAAAAAACCGAATCATATTATTTTCAAGCTTATTATCCTGTGTTCGTTTAGTTTCATTAAATCTCATCATTTATAAATGAACACTACATAGCCATATTTAGACTATCGATAGCTATTAATATTCACTATATTTTTAAATACATATAAAAAAATATGTTAGATATCGATTACTTAAAGATGTCATGTGGAACATGGTGTAATGGTTGAGCGCTTTACAAATCGACGGGTCCCAAGAACAAAATCGTATCAGTGAAGTCGTTTATTTGCAGATACGATTTTGTTCTTAGGACCCGTCGAAATATTCTGTAAAACAAAAACTTGGCTATTAAAAAGAGTGGCGTAGAGTTTATTGCGTCCGTTCTACGCCTTTGATTTGAGAACTGGCAGTAGATGTAAAATTAGAAGCATTTAAATTTTTATTTTTATTGACGTTCATAAGTGTACTTACATTATGATAGCTAAATGAATAAATGATTTGATTTGGTAACTAACACTTCTATTATATAGATTTGCTGTGGATATCAATTATTAAAAAAAAAGCTATAAGCGTGCGTGTCAATTGTGGAAGATGGTGGAGTTCCGAACCTAATTTATTTTACAATTAATTTTTTTTGTATTCTGTTCCTGAAATTTTCCGATATTTTATAAGTTATTCTGTTATTCAGGACATAGACGAATCCTACAAAGAAGATATCATTAAAATCGGTGCAGCCGTTCTTGAGCTATAAACGGTGTAACTAATACGACTTTGTTTTGCATAG
Organism: Anthocharis cardamines; assembly: GCA_905404175.1. NCBI lineage: Eukaryota > Metazoa > Arthropoda > Insecta > Lepidoptera > Pieridae > Anthocharis > Anthocharis cardamines. The sequence continues at coordinate 6,111,967 of FR989971.1, read as the reverse complement.
ATATAGATTGTAAAATTATGTGATGTACAATAAAGTAATATTTCCTGTCAAGATATTTTCCCCAATTCATTCGCAACGTGTAAATAAATCTTCTTATCCCAAGATTGAAAGCTGTCAAAAATTCTAAAAAGGGCGCCGTAAAATTGGATAAGGCAACAGTTGAGAGATTCACGGCTCGCCACATTCTGAACGTAGTTATTTTTGATGCGTGAAATAAGCCCTTCATCCGGCCTAGCATGACAACCGCGACAAAATTTTGTCAACCGTTTTCTCGTGTTTTAATCGATTATCTCTTTATTTCTTTCGGGTCTAACATGACAATTACACTTAAAACTCGACTTTTAATATCAAAAATAGATATTGTCGATCGAGATATCTTTTCTATCAAAATTGTCGATGTCGAGATATAATATATCGAGATATCTTACATCTTAGTTTGTCTTCTCTCGTCTGCGAGATATCTCGTGGCGGTCATGCTAGGCCGGCAGGAGCTGTCAGTGTGTTTTAATAGCAGTTTTTACTGTGACTTTATTATAAAACAGCTTATGACGAGCTCGTTAGCGCGTTAGGTAAAACAGGTACCTTGCGCACCGATGCAATGCAATGGGTCGCGTGTTCGAATCCCGCCGGGACGACATATTTATAATATTCTACTAGCCACCCGTCCCGGCTCCCGTCAGTAGTGAATATTATGCCTAGGTACCTGTTTCGTCTATCGTAGGATTGAAATCACGCGCGTTAAAAAAATTGCGCTGATTCATAAGATATTCATTTAATTTGAATAGTGTAAATTTGCATGAAATGCTTATTTAAACTGATAAGGATTAATACTGTATCCGTCTAAATAGCATTCTGATAACCGCTTCGAAAGTTCCCAGACGGCTTGACTTTTACCGACACTTCCACAATTATCGTTATATTTCAACCAATTTACACAAAACCTGGGTAAATTATATAAATAAATCATGCATATGAATCAATCTATATTTTAGTGAAATACCCATGGAAAACCATTTAATAGTTTTTGAGTTTATCGCGAACAGACAGAGAGGCGGCGGAGGACTTTGTTTTATAATATGTAGTGATAAGCGTGTCTTTCCCACGTCTGGTCACTTTGGACATTAAATGGGTGCGAGGAATATTGTAATTCTGACCGGGTTTTTTATTTTTTTATTAACGAGGGAAAATGTGGTTTACGCACCCACTGCGTCGGGGTAGTGCAAGGATGCAGGGAGTGTGGGACTCACCCTACCAGTCTGCCTGATATGAGCCCTCTGCTCCAGGCAGCTGGGTCACTGGGAGGTATCCACTAAAACCCCTCACCCCTCAATCCGCCATAATGGGGCCCACGGGATCGCTATAGCATACTACCGCGAGCCACGGTGGAAACCCTTCATAGATAGAAAAAGTGATATTATATATTGCGCGTTTTGATCTTAGTCTATGGATTTTTGAATGCTCGAAGTAAAAAATAGGTCGATCATTGACTGATATTCTCTGACTGAGGTATCCTACTATCCAGTGAAGGTCATGCTCGTCTGACGACATCTTACATAAAAAAACATAGTTACCAATTGCAGTTTAATCTGTATTGCAATATAAATAAAACAAAACTAAGGGTTTTTGTAAGTATTAAATACGAGTAAGCTATGGCACGCACGACCCACGAAAATAGCTTTAAGTCACGCGACCATTTCAAAAACTATTAACGCTCTGTATTTAAATGTTAACTCTCTGTAATAAAATAACACTTCTTCGACACAAAAAGTAAATATGTCTATGGTATTCATAACTTTTTTCATCCTAACATCATGATTAACATTTAATTTGCAAAACATTTAAATCGGTCCATCCGTTTGAGAGCCACATTACAACATAAATTGTATATGTATAATTGAATAAATAAATTAATTACCACATAAATTGTATATGTTTACTAGAATTCGTGTTTGCGGTGATATTAGTTATTTCGACTATGTGTTTGCTTGATGTTCCCACGATAATGTAAGTGCGTGCTCCTATTTCACCATGCCTACTACTGATAGAGAACATATCTTTGTTTTTATTTTTTTCGTTTATTTTGTTTATTATTATAGTTAATTATTTCAAGCTGTCATGTGGAGCATGGTGTAATTATTGCAGCTTGTTACAAACATTTTATAAAACAAAAAACTTGGCGATTAAAAAGAGTGGCGGCGAGTTTATTGCCAGTTCTTGTCAGATCTTGTCGCCCTTGATTTGAGAACTGGCAGTAAATGTAAAATTAGAAGCATTTAATATATAATATATTTTTTTTTATTGACGTTCATAAGTGTACATTGTGTTACCTAAATGAATAAATGAATCTGGTAATAAATAAATGAATTTTTGAATTTGAATTTGTATAATGAAACCCCGTTAAATGGAAAAGTCAAGTAAAAAGATTTCGCTAACTTAATTTACATCAAGCTTAATAAAAGCGTGAGTTAATGTCTAGACAATCTCCATAATATAATGAATTACATACTGATAAAACTAAATAAGAGCATTAAATTGATTTCGCAACGTATATAGTATATGACTTTTATGCAACGTAAAACATGTTATTATCGACATCAAGCTAACAAAAACAGCATGTTTCTGTACAATCTTGTAAACAACCTCACAGGAATATGTTAGCGTGCATTATTCAGTACTTTGCCACAGTCTGGCCTATGTCACGTCTATATGTTAAAATATAGGGAAGGTAAACCATTGCTGTGTTACGTAATGTTACGTTTTTAAGGCCACACTCAAAATGATAACGAGAAATTTCAGCTCCAAACTTCACACAATGGGCCACTGAAGACTAGCAACGCGCCCCGGCTTCACACGGGCGCTATGTAGATGTACTGTACACAAAAAATCCTATGTTACTCGCTGGAACTGTAGCCTTCTATTGGTGAAAGATTTTTTAAAATCGGTCCAGTAGTTTTTGTGTTTATTCATAACATACAAAAATTCAAATCTTTCCTCTTTATAATATTAGTAAAGTATAGATTATATTATATTATAAGTATAGATTAAGCTGTCTAAAAATTGTTTTCATTTATTTATTGTTTTGTATGTGTGGTAAAGTTTTCTTCCGAAATAAATTATTTTTTTAGCTACACTGTATGTAATGAAATGAAATGTATTTATTTTATTTAACACCCAATTTACAGAACATTAATATTTTTATAACTATTTAATGCTAATTATAACTTAAATAAATTTAAATATTATGTACATATATATGAACTGCCAGGATGTCAAATAGGAGCTCCACTCAGCATACGCTGTGACGCATTAACGTCACAACACTGATTTTCAGTGGGCCCCTTAACAACAATTGGGAGACAGCTCCTCACAATGTACTTACAAAAGAAAATAAAAAAAAGAAGAAAGACTGTCAGTCTAACTTGACCATGCGGTTATATCCCATTATCTCGATAAATCATAAAAAAAGAAAAATAAACAATATTCTATGAGCAATCGATAAGAGAACTAATGTTGCGTTCATAATTGGAGAAAAATAGGAAAGAAACATTCATGGATATTTGTTTTTGCTCAATCACCTAAATATATTTTAGAATTTTTTATTAAACTCTTGTGTGAACTCTTTTGTTTTTTATCATCATTATTTTCGTAGTACAAATGGTGTAACCTAGTATTTTTTTTAATAAGTATTTATTGTTATACATTTTATTAAAGTGTTGTAATATAATAATTATAAAATTATATATACCTATAATAATTGTTTCTTGGAGTGTTTGCATATAATATGAATATGTTGAAAACGTAACCATATAAATAAAACTTTGATTAAAGAAATCAAATTAAAATTTATTAAATTTTGATTTAAGAAAATCGCCACTAATTCAATTTTTTTAATTAAGTTTTTATAAAGTCTATGGATAGTTATGTAAATATTAGACAAAGGAATTAACAGGCGATATTCATATTAAATTATATCTATAGCTTGTTATCTATCACAAGCCTTAGCCACTATCTACAAGGTAAAAGCAAATTTGGGAAGCCGTATTTCCTCTTGAATAAAACATGTGTAACGAAAGAAAAAGGAAAATTATAATTTCTCCACATACAAAGGATATTACTGATTCCGGCATTTCATTTGGTAAATTAAACAAAATTTGCGGGGCATGAATTTATTTGAGACGAGTTATGAAACAAATAGCTTCCGGCTCAGCTTTATGCGATGAGGTCTTGAGTTCAATTCTTGGGGAGAGAAAATAAAAAATATTTTTTTCTGTCTGAGAGCATTATTGTAAACATGTTTTCTCCACGTCTGGCGCCTTTCGGCATTGAAAAGGAGAATATCGTCGTTACGACTTTGAGACCTCTTATGTGTAAAAATCAATATTATGAGAAATTCGATTAAAACCGTCTACTGAAAAAAATATAATGAAACCAACTTCAATAAAAATACAGGTATCAGCCACATGATTTCCTGCTTTTTACTTTGCTATTATTAACTGACAGCAAAACTAGTATCATTGTAGTCAAGTTAGCAAGCACATAGGAGATTTCGAAATTGGTAAATAAAATACAATTTAAACGTCGTATCGTACAGATGAGAGTTGTTGCATTCGATAGAAATTCAAAATGTAGAATGGTCTGGCGTAAAATAGTGATTTTGCCAAAAGTGACACATAGGAGGTCTTAAAGTCGCAACGACGATCGTCGATTACATTCATTCATAGATGTTAAATCCGTGAAGTGCAAAGTAAGTACAGATATCGGATTCACTCAATGAATTTTCGAGTGCTCATAGGTATAATAAGTAGCGCAGCAAGAATGATGTCTTCAGGCTGATGTCATCTACCAATGAGCTTCACACTCGTCTTATAAATAATCTATCTCACGTAGTCCGTTGGGCTATGAATGTTGTCAGACGTACACATATGCATTTTTTTAGTGTGCGTAATATCGGGATCGCACGCTAAAAATTGCGCACACTAAAACAATGTATAATTGTATAGGAACGCTTGACCACATTCATAGACAAACGGACTACGTGATATAGAATATCTATACTATATCTCACATTAAAAGACATTCGAAATACGCTCTCAGAATTTTGAAAAGCTTATGATATTTGACAAAAAGAATATAATTTCAAACTGGGACAGAATATGAACGCTGACCACAAACTCATAAGCTGACGTAATTTAGTCAGCTAAAATAAAGCGACGCCACCACTCAAGTCCTGCGACGAAGTCTTGAACTAAACGTGATAGCTCCGTATTTGTCAGGAATGCGCGATACGAGGTTTTTGCGCGCAAAATATTATTCTGAAGTCGAGAAATATCAAGATGATGGGATGTAAGGAAAAGTTACACTTCTTACTAACAACATTTTGATCCGAGACGCCGCGGCTATCGGACTTGAATTTCTACTCTTCCGAAGTGGATAGCCTTTCAATATTTTTAAATTCAACGTAGGTACAATATCTCGCCAGAGGCATGACTAGACTACGTTAGGATTCCTAAGGCTATAGCTTCACTTCTTAGGTCTAGACTTACATTACATTCTTGGATTTCGACTATGTGTTCCTGTGTTGTTCCCACGATAATGTAAGTGCGTGGTCTTATTTCACCATGTCTGCTGATAGAGGACAAAAGTTTGTTTTTTAATTGTTTTTGTTTATGTTTTATTATTATAATTAATTATTACAAGATGTCATGTGGAGCATGGTGTAATGGTTGCAGCTCCTTACAAACATTTTGTAAAACAAAAAAATTGGCTTTAAAAAAGAGTGGCGGAGAGTTTATTGCCAGTTCTTCTCGTCCGTTCTACGCCCAAATCAGGAAAAAATTAAAATTAGAAGCGTTTAATATATATTTTTATTGACCTTCATAAGTGTACATTGTATTAACTAAATGATTTGAATTTGAATTCTTGTCTATGTTTTTTTGTTGATATCATAGACCCAAACTTGAAAAATAATTGGTTTCAATTTGTTATTTGTATGAGAAATTGAAGATGAAACTTATAAATTTGTAAAAGTCTAACAACGCATCTAAGACATTTGAGTCGCGGATATCCAAGATCTGCTCTATAATAAAAAATACATTAATTTTGTTTAACAAAAGTAAACATGTGTCCCAAACCTTATCGAAGCACCATTTATCTGATGAGATGGCTGTAAATTCAGTACTTTGGAAGCTGCAAAGATATGAATCTTTCTTTAAAATCTGTGATAATTTTATATCGAGAGATACGGCTTAGATCAATACATGATTGTTGGAAAGTAAATTAAATTTATACTTAATTAATGAAAATGTGTTTAAAATGTAGATGTACTATACTATAACGCTACATTATCAGCGAGTAACATAGCCTTTTTTTGTGTATTGCACACATTGCATCCAGTGGCGGGACTACCACACAAGCCCAAAAGCACGACTTACCCTATTAATATACCCATACAAAGAAAAATAATAATGTTCTTAACGTAATTATATAAGTCATATATAACTTACTAGCAATTGCCCCCGCAACCCCCCTTGTGGGTGGAATTTCGTAAAATCCGTTTTTAGCTGACCTCTACTCGGCGAAAGGAATATTCCTACCATATTTCAAGTCGCTACGCCTTATGGTTCCAGAGATATCGTGATGAGTCAATATATAGGTGGGAATCTCTTTTATATATATAGATATGATTAGGTATTTATATTAGTTATATATAAACACGTATTACGTTAAAGTTGGCAAGCCAAAAACCCGGGCTTGTATGCTAGTCCCGCCACTGATTTCACCCATGCGAAGCCGGGGCGGATAGCTAGTCAATAATATTATAGACGAACTCTGTGAAATCAATTGAGAATATTATAATTTCAAATATTTCCAACCACTTAAGCCCAGTTGGCAACGTTACAATTTCATAAGCGATGAAAATTTTCAATATACCGGAAAATCAGATTGAGTTTACAAGCAAAATAACAGTTATTGAATTTCTAAAATGGAATGAAATTAAGCTAAGGTATCTAAAGCAATTTTTTTATTTAAGATATCGTCGGACAAACACGAGATCACTTGATGTTAGGTACAGAATATAAGTCAATGATGCGCTGTAGACCTATTTATTACTTGGAGCATTCAGAAATCCAAAGACTGAAACTGGATCCGCACTTCACGGTTTTTCCATATATGAACGGTGGTTCGTTACCCGGTCGGAATTTAGATATTCCTCCCACCCAATCAATGCTCCAGTCAGCAGCAATGCTATTCTGTAACAACGTTTTAATAATTCGACAGCTGGGTGCGCGGTGATGTATCGAATTCGTATTCTCTAAAACTCGAAAGCGCCGGCCGCGCCTCATTGACGAATGCGGCAGTGAGATGAACTGTTGCGAGTGAGATTTTTTACACAAAATGTATGTATTATATTCTGTAAGGGACTTATCGCCTCGATCGTTCGAAGTTCGAATGATTTTAAGTTAATTTCAGGCCATTTTGCATTAAAAAATATATTATATAGTTTTGCAATAATTCAATTATGTCTCGTTCCTTCGTGTTTTATGATATATTAGAACAAACCTATTTATTATAATTGATGTATATCGTATTAAAATATTTTTTAATTAAAGTTAAAATATGTTGCTTTATATTAAAATACAAAAAAGAAATTCAAATTCTGGGCTGCTAATAAAAACCCGTTTCCGTGGAAATAATTAATATATGTGTCTGAACCGGGAATCGAACCCAGGATCATTGGCGCAGGAGTTTACCGAGTAGGCGGTCACGTGGCCAATATAAAATTCGAACATGAAACGAAAACTCACTTCATGATAAATATATTATAAGTAGGTATAACTTTAATCGAAACTTTTTCTTTAAATTTGACCATTGTCATTAAGCATAATGTTATTCAATGTATGTACATATTTTTTTTATTAACTTAATTAGAAAAACCATAGAATTATCTTCAATTCAGACGTATTTTCTAAAATCTATGTTTTTAAATTCTATCGATATACATTTCTAATACGAAGTATCTCGAGCATAGACGATCTTCGATAGTAATTTCACTTCACTTCGAATGTACGCACCAAATGTTTATAGAATGCCAAACCAAGGTGAAGTGAATTAACGTTCGAAGTGAGTTTTTTCGTTTGAGTGAGCTTCGATAGCGAGTTACTGTTTTACAGAATGGCACTACAGATGTAAAAACAATATATTCCTACTCCTAAATTAATCACACTCATCTAAGTCGCTAGACAAAAAAAAATATATCTTGGTTTATATTTAACTAGTGAGTTTGTCTTTTATTAAATAATAAATCGCGTTTATAACGGATTATATAAAGTATTTTATTTAAATAGTGAGTTATGGTTGCGTGATAAAATAATGTTAATCATCGATCTAAGTTGTGGACACACTCAGTGAAAACAAAATATAATTTTGTCGCTTTTTCGAGAAAAATATTCGGAGTCAGGTTCGGTGTCGAGCAAAATGCTCGGCAAAATGTTCGGAGTCGAGTAAAATTTTTGGCAAAATGTTCTGGTATTTAACATTCGTTAAAAAGTAGCCGTTACTAGCATTTAAATGACCTGACCATCTGTGGTAGATACATACATTTTTATACTGTAATTTCACGAATTAAAACTAAATTTAGACGTAAAGGCCGTTTTCTTCTCCTACACAACGTAAGAAATCCTACTCCTCCAAGCAACTACATAATTTTCCTTCGAGCCGGATAAGCCACCCACTTTCTATCATGAGAGCCACGTGACCGTTAGACCCCTATTTAATAAAAACACTATGGTAATTGTTTCCGGATTTTGATGAAACTTTGCTTATACACCAGAATAACATATAGGCTATAATTTATAACGATATTGAGTTAATCGGCCAAATTATAACGATGAGTATCAAGTAGGTAAGCCGGAAAAAATCCTACTATTTGAGAGAGATTTACACGATAAAAGTATATAGTGGGATAGGGAGTGTAAGTAAAAAATCGCCCAAAAACAGATAAAATTCGAAGTCAGTGCTGTGTTAGACATAGACATTACATTTATTACTAACGAATAATAGTCATAAGAAAACAAATATATGGAAGACAAATTGAAGCAGGTACATTTTTTTTTTACACAGCGTTCCAATACATAGGTGTGTAAATGTGTGTGTGTTGTGGTTGTAATTGGCCCTGGTTCAGCATTATGTTATGGGGCAGACGTGTTCCACAACGCTGATCATTCCGCCAGACACCACAACGCTTAGTGTACTGGGTAGAAGCTAGTAGCTATAAAACCAAACTAGATACCGTTACGGAGCTTCGATTCCGGTTCCGAAAGGTCGGAACTTTCGATTGATTTTGCACCTCCGATTCCAATTTCGGTTCCGATAAATTTGAATCGGAGGTTATAATCGGAAGTCGAATCACAGCAGCCGCGGCGGTGATCGCGATTAGCGCTATTTGATTTAATATACTACAGTAGAAAATTTAAGAAAATTCGTTTATTTTTATTTTCAACACTCAGGAAGATGTTTTATATTTTGAAATGATATGAATGAAACTGATGAATAATGTTTGTAATTTTATTACATATCTCTCTTATCGGCTCTCCCTCCGATTCCGGTTCCGGTTCTGATTCTGGTTCCGGTTCCGATTTCGGTTCCGAGAAACCAAATTTAAAAACTCCGGTTCCGAATTCGATTCCGATAAAACCACCTCCGTAACATCCCTACTAGATACTCATACCATCTTTGGTTATGTAACGTGATCTTAAAGAGCACAATCTTAACGTTCTCCTCAATACAATAGCAAAAAGTATTTCCATTTAACCCACGTAGACACCAAAAAACATTATCCCCTAAATTGTTAGGAGACCAGCAATAATGAACCCTATCTCGTGTATATAAGACACATATTGTACGGTAATACATAATACCTCAATTTGTATTCTCGTCACCTAAAACTCGCCCAACAATGACGAAATTATACCGGGACATTCGATATAGTGACCTCAGTGTTGTACGATGCTTTTTAATGTTACTATTTAGGTAATGTAGTTGGTATTTTAGTAATTACAATTGTCCTGGCTTGGACTGTAATTCCTCTGTTATAAAAATGTTTTGTAATGTTTCGTAACCCGGTTGGAATTTCGGTTTTCTTCCCACCTGTTAAATACCCGAAGTGGCTCGAAGTAGAGAAGTTTATGTGATATGACATGTTTACAAATTATAAACATGTCCTCCCGGATTCGAACCCGTAACCCATCATGCGATGGTGGCGTAGGTGTTCTAACCAAGGCGCCAACGAACCCATTAAAAGATTGATTTGTTTAACGTTAGATATCGACAGACGAGCATGAGATTCAATTGATGGTAGGTATACCTCAGCCACAGAACATCAGTCAATGATGCGCTGTCGACAGACCTAATTTTTTTTTACTTCGAGCATTCGAAAATCCATAGAGTGAAACCGAAACGCGCAATGTCCACTTCACGGTTTTTCCATCTATGAACGGTGGTTCGTTACCCGGTCAGAATTTCGATATTCCTCCCACTCGAAGTTACCAGAAGGTGGGGAAAACATGCTTATAGAAAATTATAAATATGTCGTCTCGGTAGGATTCGAACCCACGACCCATCGATGCGCACGGCAGTTGATCTACCGACCGTGCCAACGAGCCCGTCAAAATTACAAAACTCATATCTACAGAAACAAAAAGAATATATTTACACTGAAACCAATAAGTTCCCATAAATAAAGGACAAAGCGAGAATGTTTGGTGAAGCTCACTCATTCGTTCCATCCCTTCGTTCATTATTCACTCACTCACCACCTTATAAGGCCATATTACTTTGGGGAATGATTTAAAAAGTTTAATATTAAAGGTTGAATATACATACGGACTGTATATTTAATACAAAATGCGAATTACAGAACGGAATAGAAGATATATCAATATATACAGGTGAATTTTTCAAGTGGGCGTGCATGGCCGACTCCGATACCGAACGATAGACCGATTTTGCTTCAGATTTTAAAGTCATGTCTTCAATAAGTAATAATACCTAATATTAAGTTTTTTTTTTTAAATAATACTCAATATAATTTGATGGACTCGTTGGCGCGTTTCATAGAACACCTGTGGATGGGTCGTGGGTTCGAATCCCCTCTCGAATACACTCTTATTACAGTTTTAATAATTTTGTATAGTAAATAACTAGTTTTCTTTGTTTCTTTTTTTACTTTTCCAAAAATCAATATTTCGACGCAGATTAATGTAAGCACTACCTAAACAGTATATTGAAGACTAGTAATACGTCCGGCTTCCCACAGGTCCAATGTAGATGTTCTATACCCAATGTATCACCTACCATCATGTAAACCTCGTGCTCAAATGTTGTATGTATAAAAATGTATTTGAAAAAAAAACCCCTTATTTATTTATATTATAACAAGGCTAAAAATAAACAAAGCATCCGAAAATACATAATATATATACGTACGTATATTACACAATTCAAAGAATATAATATTTAAAACACATACAAAAGAATAAATTGGTTGCTGTCCGTACTTACCTAATTTTGGCTTTTTTTTTAATCTACTTATATTTAAATGCTTAATTAGCATTTGAACTGTGATGATGAAGTGAATGGAGGCAAATTTTAATGAAAGAATCATTTCTGAGTTTACTTTTAATATTTTAAAACCATAATTATACTTTACTTTTAATTTTCCTTTCCTTTTTATACCTTTAAAATTAAAACTTTAGGTAATTAAATTTCATAAGCAGATCTTACAAAATAATTTAATTAGAATCCGAATGCTTTTCAGCAAGCTGTCTGATTTGAATTTTCACAAAGTTGCCATACTAACGCCATCTATTTCTACGGAGTTAAAACTAACTGTAATTTTCTATATTATGCCAATATTGGCTTACCGTGTTCTCTTGTTTTAGTATGTTTCAACTTTCATTGTTAGTTTTTAGATTGATAAAAACCGGATCCCGGGTGTCAAACCATCTTCAATATTGAAGTTATTTTTTTTAGTTTTGCGTACCAGTTATTTTATTTAAATGTGTGGTACTCGCGTTAAGAAAATAAAATACTTTTTTAACCGACTTCAATAAAGGAGGAGGGTCTCAATTCGTCTGTATGTTGTTTTTTTTTGTATGTTTGTTACGTGATAACTCCACAATTTATAGATGGATTTGGATGATTATTTTTTTGTTTGGTAGGGCTCTAGATAAGCCAAACCACTACATACGTTTCGACCAACCGAAAATCCTTGCAAGAGAAAGTAGATTCTTTCCCAGACTAGTACGTGAAGCTATTGAAATTAAAAAACATCCTAACTTCAATAGAGAAGATGGTTTGAGACTTTCAAAAATCAGCCAACTGTCATCTTTCTGTCTCCCCGTGACCACGGTTGCTGAAAAGCATCCGAAACGTCAGAATAAATAATTTAAACAATATAAATAATAAGTCGTGTTTTAATCCGGTATACAGTATTTTATTTAAATGTGTGATACTCGCGTTAATAAAAGACAAAGTTATACAGTTATTGAATAGAAAATCTTCTAAACACTAACAAATTACTATCTAAGAGGTCTATTCTGATATACGTCAGTAATCCGACATTTGACGGGCCGGGCCGCAAACTTTGGACATCAAAACTTATCATATTACTTCGGGAAAGGTGTTCAATCTAAAAGATCTTATAAACTATCTAAGTAAATAAAAAAGTTAGCTCAGCGCCAAAAATGAAATATAATAATATTTATTTATTCAGGTATAAACCTCGACTTATACAGAAACATATAAAAAGTGATATAGAATTAAGAAGAAATACTTATATTGAAACATAAATAAATAACACTCACACATAATAATATAGCGAAAATACTTACTTTTTTATGTTTTTTAAGAATCGACACCACCATTCACTTGATGGTAGGTGATACCTCAGCCACAGAACATCAGTCAATGACGCGCTGTCTACCTACTTTTTACTTCGAGCTTTCAGAAATCCGTAAACTGAAAACGAAAAGCGCAATATGCACTTCAGCTTCGGATCTTTATTTAAATAGCTTGCTTTGAAAATCAAATAGACATGTGTAACTCAGCAAAATTCCCCGCGCCAACTCAGCAACTCAGGCGCAGTGTAGTGCGTCGGCTCCTTGAGTCAACTCAAAATTGCGCCACGACGGGCTCGTTGGCGCGTTCGGTGGAACACCTGCCGTGCGCATCGATGGGTCGTGGGTTCGAATCCCACCGGGAGCACATGCTTATAATTTTCTGTAAGCATGTTTTCCCTACGTCTGGTAACTTCGGGCATTGATCGGGTGGGAGGAATATCTAAATTCCGACCGGGTTACGAACCACCGTTCATAGATGGAAAAACCGTGAAGTGCATATTGCGCGTTTCAGTTTCAGTCTATGAATTTCCGAATGCTCGAAGTAAAGATTAGGTCGACAGCGCATCATTGACTGATGTTCTGTGGCTGAGGTGTCACCTACCATCAAATGAACCTCATGCTAGTCTGTCGATATCTGACATAAAAAAAAAAAAAAAAAAAACGACGCAACAAAATAGGACGCGCAAAGCGAGCAGTGATACCTCCGAAACGCACGCAACGCCACGCTCATAGTTCACTCAGTGAACGGGTACTGCGCCGTGCGCCAACACATTATGAGTTTGAGCTGACTCACCCTGCGCAGTGAAGCGTGCCGGCGCAATTGCGCAGCGCAGTGTTACACATGTCTAAAATCAACTTTTCCGTCGGTTACCGTTCGCTACTCGAGCGCCATTTTTCTACCGAATAAAATATATGAAAAATTATTAACGCAGCTTGTAGTAGCCATAGTTGATTGTTGTTGGCTGATTTGATGCTATATTGCAAACCCATACAACCGTCACACATAGTGTACATACCAAAGCTGTCTTCACATATATTTAAATCATATAAAATTGTAATTGAAATGATTTATATTTTATATAATATTAAACTAGTGCATCATTTTAATTGTTTTGGAATTATCTGCCGTTCTGCAGTTTAAATGCATTTCGACATAAAGTTATTAATTCAATTCCCGTTAATACAATACGAAATAAATTGAAGTTTGATGAAATCAATTGTATTGTAATCGTGCAAAAATTTAATTGGAAATTGGCTTCATTTAGTTTCAGCATGATATTAAAATGTAAATTATGATATATTTTTCATAATTTTCTTTTGTTAATATTTTATTTAATGTTGACAGACGAGCATGAGGTTCACTTGATGGTAGGTGATACCCCAGCCACCGAACTTTTTTTTTATGTCCTATATCGACAGACGAGCATGAGGTTTCACTTGTTGGTAGGTGATACCACAGCCACAGAACATCAGTCAATGATGCGCTGTCGATCTACTTTTTTCTTCGTGCAATCGGAAATCCATAGACTGAAACCGAAACGCGCAATGTGCAGAAATGTGCAGTCTTACAGAAAATTATAAACATGTCGTCCCGATGGTATTCGAATCCACGACACATCGAAGCGCACGGCAGGTGTTCTATCAAACGCGACGAGCACCTTTTAACTTACTACTACGGTTACGGTCTTATCTCAATAAATAATGTAACATAGCAACTAAAAATCCATATAAAGAATGAACAGGTGCCAAGTAACGATCAATTTCCGTTTAGTGTGACGACAGAGTCCAATATCCGGTGAACGTGAATTGTGAAGAGTTTTGAGCAAAATTTTCCTCTCACTGACACCTGAATACCTTGGATTTGTATTGGATAATATTTGGATATCTTTTTTTAAATTACTATAGAAGTATCTCATATTCACGCCAATTTCTTTAAGGGTGTGTTTTGCGTTTAACCCTGGAGTTCTTACCCGCATAGATGTGCTTCCCAAAAAAGTGACGTTCTTCAAAAGGGCCAGGTCAAAAAACTCGAAACCGTATGCATTGATGAAAGTGGTATGTAAGGATCGGAGCATATGGAATTCCGTGATCTCTGCCTACCCCAATGGGAAAGAGGCGTGATGTATATGTATGTATGTGCTCCACAAGATAATTCATTAGTAATATAAATTGCCTATATTATAATAGTCTTTGATTCTTTCAACAATTTTTTGTGCTAAAAACTATATCGATCAGTTTTTCCTTGGCAAAGAAACACAAATATTTAGGATATGAACTTTACGTAATATTCCTGTGAAAACAAGGTTCTGCAACATTTAATGTAAATTCTACAATAATACAAAAAAAATACTATCAATCTTTCACACAAAAAATTTATGACTTTCGATGAACTTCAAGCGAAATTGCACAATTTTTTATATTCATTTAATATCAAATAGCTTAGGGGTAAGTTAACATAAATTTTCAGAGAGTAATAACTATTCCTTTTAAAATTATCTCCCTCGGGGCTAATTGCCTTTGTTCTACCTATTTGTTTTATCCTCGGCTAAGGATAGTACATTTAATATATTTATTGTATAGAAGCATTTATACGGTATACTCTAATGTAATTAATGCCTTTGAAAATCTATAGGCTGAAGCTGAAAAGTGCAATCTGCAATTTGCGGATTTTTCATTTGTCATTATTATGATTTAAACTTATATTTTCGTACTTGAACAATCATTGCTGTATATTTTATATATGTATTTTCATTGTCAAAGTAGTTTTATGTATTATCAATAGTTATATCAATCGGTGTTACTCGTAACTTTTACCACAGTCCGTAGAATATTTGTATAATGTGTAGTGAAGTTGTTGTTATAAGCTCGGATGCATAGATTGGTTTTGACGGGCTCATTGGCGTGCTTGGTATAACACGTACCTTGCGCTCCGATGGGTTGCGGGTTCGAATCCCGCCGGGACAACATGTTTATAATTTTCTATAAGCTTGTTATCCCCACGTCTGGTCACTTCGGGCATTGAACAGGTAGGAGGAATATCTTAATTCCGACCGGGTGAAGAACCAACGTTCATTTATAGAAAAACCATGAAGTGCATATAGATACAATACAAATATACAATTTCCGAATGTTTGAAGTAAAAAATAGTTGGACAGCCCTTCATTGACTGATGTTCTGAGGCTGGGATATCACCTATCATCAAGTGAACCTCATGCTCGTCTGTCGATATCTAACATAAAAAAGCCAAAAAGTGTTATCTGTCAGTTGTATGAGAAACTATTTGAAATTGCATACACATGATAGATTGACTAGATAGATAGATAGATAGATAGAATATTCTTTATTGTTACACAAAAATACAACACAAAATTAATCATACAAAATAGGAAAAAGAAAGTGGACAAACGGCTTTATAGCTATTTAGCTATCTCTTCCAAGCAACCGCATGGAAAGAATAGAGAGGAAAATAATAAGAATTAAGAGTAGAGTGTAACAAGAAGTATACACTATACATATAGGAAATTAATACACAGACTAAAGTAGAATGCACAATACAAAAACTTACCTAAACTATACAAGACTATACAAATACTTTCTCGCAAGTTATTCGTGCTTGGGCCTCTGAAGTGACTTTCGAGATATTATATATTTTATAAATGTCATTTTCTCACTAACTTAAGAGATAGAAAAAAAATTATAGACGTATGTGTAACTCCATTTTTATAAAATCGTCTCTATTTAAAAAAAAATGCGGGTAAAATTGCGAATCAGGCAGTCGGCATCGCAATTTTTTATTGAGAGGCCGACGTGCGTTTTTTTTCTAAGGGAGTACAGCCCTTTACACACTATTGAACAAAAAATAACCCTGATATTGTAACAAATTATAAAATTATGTGAATTTTAAATAAAATACTGTATACTGGATTAAAACGCGATTTATTATTTATATTGTTTAAATTATTATTTATCCTAACGTTTCGGATGCTTTTCAGCAACCGTGAACCAAGGTATGCTATACAATAAATATATTACTGTACAATAATATACGAGTATATACCGTAGTCACGGTTGCTGAAAAGTATCCGAAACGTCGGGATAAATAATTTAAACAATATAAATAATAAATCGCGTTTTAATCCAGTATACAGTATTTTATTTAAATGTGTGATACTCGCGTTAATAAAAGACAATATTATATGTGAGTTTTGTCAATAAATACTCTTAACTTCAGTCTCATGTTTGTTTATAGTAAAGAAGGGCTTGCGGCTCATCTAATAGGAAGTGAACACAACCGACCATAAACATCCGCAACTCCAGAGGATCTGCACATGCGTAGCGGGCTTTTTAGTAAGGAATCTTGCTCTCTTATTGAAAATCCCCAACACGTATAGTTCACGTCTACATAGCTGAGTTGTACAACTGTTTGTGTATAAACTGTGCTTTTATCGCTCAGACATAAACCCAGCCAATCTACAGGAAAGAGCAATAAAAATTCTGCTTAGTCTGAATGTCGGGTATTTTTATATACGCATAAATTTATCGCTGAATAGATTAGGTATCTTCACTTGATGTTTACAGTCGCTCTTGGCTAGTATGAATTCCCCTAGGGACATGGGACAGACATATTTCTGTGTCCGTTTCACTGATCATTTGTATTAATAGACAAATATCAATATATTCTACGTCCTGTTCAACCAACATTTTTACCCTAGGATTCAAACCCGGGACCTCAGAGCTAAACGCAACGCCACTGAGCTACGGACGCGTTCTATATTTAAATATATTTTAATTATTTAAAACAATACAAAATACTGTAAAACTCCCCAAAAACTGTAAACACTAAAACTCCTGTAAAAATCTCAGGTATCAAGGTTCTCTCCAGGTTGCCTGGAAGAAATTGCTTTGACTAATAAGGTCGCATGTAAAAAATAAATATGATACTACGCCGTTACAGCGTTATTGTATACGAACTTTAACTAAACACGATAATAATATCGTAGCTCCTAGACTATACTAAGTGCATTTTTAAAAGGATCGTTAGGAGTATGGCATACAAATGATTTCGCTCTTTGGTATGTAAATCGGGGTTTAGAGTTAGTTCAAGATTGAATATACGTCCGCAACTGGTGCAACTGAGATGTAGTGCAAGAGACGGTGATGACTTTTCAAAATAAATAAATAGTGATATTATCTCCATAAATTTGACGTACACTATTTAATGCTTTTCATATTTTTACTTTCACTTATGAGACACTTTACAGATTTAAGACGTGTGTTACTGGACCACTCGCTATACCTCTATGGTTTTGGCGTCCCAATAATTTTACTAACGATAAGCTGACCTATCTCTGATCCTTGTGTGATCGGAGGACGGACAGGTTACTAGAGATAGGTGTTTCTATTTGAGCGTCCCAATATGAATTTGATAGTAAGATAGCAAATCTTACTGGCTATCAAATTCATCGTCCATTCATTCGTCTAGTAATAGACTGCACGATCCGTCTTTGAGGGATTAGTAAAATTAAGTAGAATTTTTCATAAAAAAATACATCCAAATTTGTCAGAATCGAGCGAAAGTGAATATTGAAACAATTGTCTAAATAACTCGCCTATCTCTCGAACTCTTACGGCACTCAATGCTCTTTTGAATGGATATCCCGAATCTGATTTATTTGCAGATGGATAGAAGGAAATATTATTATCAGTATGTTTGATGTTTTGCAAAATATGAATGAATGAAAGTTATTTTATTGTACACCCACGAAATATAATAAACATTCTTAATTTATAAAAAAATAGCAACGCGCCCCGGGTTCACACTGGTGCAATGTAGATGTACTATACACAAAACAGCCTATGTTACTCACTGATAATGTATCTTTCTATTGGTGAAAGAATTTCCAAAATCGGTCCAGTAGTTTTTGAGTTTATTCATAACATACAAAAAATCTAAAATACAAATCTTTCCTCTTTATAATATTATTATATTAGTATAGTATGGTCAATATCTGAGCGATTTTTTAAAAGTTGATTCTTGCTTTTTTAATTTTAATTTATTGTTTGATTTAATTTGAAATTAGATTTATTTAAATATGATATTATAGTAGTATAATTGATTTTGCTACTACTGAACATAAATAAATAATCTAAATTAACATTAGAATGATTCAGCAGCTCCTAGCCTACAATCCTCTATTGCTTGAGATCGCAGCATCTGTTGTCGAGTACGGACAAAGTGCTGGGAACAAGCAAAGGATGCAATTTATTCCTGTCGGTAGGACGACTGTATTAAATGGAAAATTACATTCTGAGTGCCATTACTCCTGTTTAAAAAAGCTAATATCTCTTTTGTTGCGTTTACTATCTATTATGTCCTTAAATATGCTACACTAGCGACCCGCCCGGCTTCGTACGGGTAGTATAGCGTATTATGCCTACATGTCTTATCTGTCGTAGGGTCGCATTCGCGTGCACTTTAATTTTTTACGATAACTCCTAAGATATTCATTTAAATTATATGGTGTGAAAGATAATAATCATGTGCATGAAATTCTTAAGCTTACTAACGTGTTTAAGTTGAGAAGGATTAAAACTGTATCCGTTTAAATTCCGCTTTCCAATTACCGCATTGTACGTGACTATTTTTTAAGAAGAATTATTATTATTTATTGATATATGCCATCGCCATTTTGATGGACAATTATTCAACACCCGAGTAGAATTCTTCCCGAGTAATCTAATATAGAAAAAAAATGATTTAGTCATATTATATGACTACACAATAATACAATTAAAGACATGTCTGAGTGCGATAATTGGAATTGGAACGAAAGACTGATGTCTGTTTTAAACCACCAATTCTTCTGTCTTTTATATCATTAAAATATATTCAATAAGTTATTATTTATAACCGTACTACAACCACATAAACCAGTAACACGTAAGCTAAAGCTCCAAGGCTTATCTCTAACAAACTTTCTTCGTTATCGCGAGTAATAAATGGTGTACTACTGATATTTATCAACTTCGAGACGTGACTTACATAGTTATGAAAGCTTCAAGCTACGGCCACATCTGCGTATCAAGTAAGCGGGACAAGGGACGCGTTGTGGAATACGCAAAATTTCAAAAGTTAAATACTTTAATCGATACTATTAATTATTATCATATCAAAAGTATCGGTACCACCAAAGTATCAAAACAAAAGTATCCTGAGGTGTCGATACTTTTTGCGTATCCCTAGTTGTGGAAGCGTCCATGACTCGCGACGCGAATCATGTACCTGATTTGTTGGTGCATTCTTGCTGAAATTTCATTTCTTTTTACTAGATTTAAAATTAAAATTATGGTTATGTCATTCTCGTACCTAACATTGGAGTCTGATTCAGACGAAGAAGAGCTTTTATTGTATGCCACCACCACTCATAGGACCAATTGAATCCCATTTTCTAACGTTTTTTTCTTAAACCCTGGATTTTGCAAATCAATAAAATAGGATGTTCTCTCCCTATTCTATAAACATATCTGAAGCATCTTCTACTATAGCCATTGTGAAATAACAAAAACTATGTGTATTAAACGTGCTCGCTGATCACTAGACGCGTGCGTCCCACTCTGCAGACGCTGTCGAATCGCGTTGTAGTCGCGTAGGTTTGTATGCCACCATTTAAATATCACGGGAGACGACCGCCGAGTGACTGACGTTCGAGCTTCGCAGTCGCTTTGGTCACGCTGGTTTGGACGATGCTTTATAAATGACGGATGATATATTTTTATAAAAAAAGTATGTTCACGCAAATCGTTATAATATTTGAAATCTCTAGTCGTAGTATTTGAAGGTTGACAACACTGTGCTTTCGCACCGTCCTCCTACCAACATATTTATTTCTTACTGCTTTCGAATGACTAATAGGATTGCGCGCGCGCATCGTATGAAACTTATATTAAAATTCTAATATAGTCTTTTATTAACGCGAGTATCACATATTAAAATAAAATACTGTATACCGGATTAAAACGTCCGCTTATGCTTCAGCTCCCGCTTATAGTTCCGCTCCTGCTTATGATTCGGCTCCTTCTTATGCTTCCGCTTACACTTATGCTTCCGCTCCCGCTTATGATTCGGCTCCTTCTTATGCTTCCGCTTACACTTATGCTTCCGCTCCCGCTTATGCTTCCGCTCACGATTATGCTACCGCTACCGCTAATGCTTCCGCTCACGCTTATGCTTCCGCTAGAGCTTATGCTTCCGCTCCCGCTTATGCTTCCCCTTCAGCTCCATCTTCCGCTACCGCACCTCTCCCGCTCCGACACCGGGACACTGATACTAAATCACCTTTTTTTCGATGCATTAAAAACCTTTTTCTGTATTTTTTGTTCCCTTAAATAAGTGTGAATGCTTTTAACATCTCAAGCAAAGTTCGTGACCTATTTATTTTCGGTTTCCCAAAATAGCGGGCAAACATCAAATCCTCTCGATTATTATATTTGCGCAGTTTTCCCATACTTCTGATAGGGATGAAGAAGATTAAAGGTGTGGAGGAAGGGAGGTGTGCTCTTCCTCCAAGCTAAAGGGAGGATCCTCGACCAGTCGAACCACTGACTGGCCGGCCCTAAGGCCCCAGTGGTTGATGTCGAGATGTTGTATATATACTCAGCGCGCACAGAAACTTTGATAGCGCGATTCAGGAATGGACGTATTTGTATTGATTCTTGTAGCGGATCATAGGTGTCGCTACAAAGGTATAAAGATATTACTGAGAATACGATGTTATTTTTATTTAGTTATTTTCAGAATTCAGTATATCTGTTACCGGATTATTTTACGAATCGCTCGTACGAAAAAAAAATAAATTGTAAACTTACCGTTGGTAATTGTTCGGTTATAAATTCTTGAAAATGAGAACGTTACATTTATTGTCTGTGTACAATTTTTTGGTATTAATTTAAGTAAATCACTGCTACACATCTTTCCTGCGATGGCAACACAAAAAACTTACATCGCACGTAAACCGGGCATGTCGTGTTTGCGAAACTGTAAGTATTAATCTTCGATGTCAATGGTATTAATACATAGTATAATTTCCATCGTCGGTTTTTGTCTTTATTATTTAATATTTTTTTGGTTCAGTAACATAAGTCACTCGTACCCAAATGTCGCTTAAAACATACTCTTAACTAAAATGTCATATTCTATTTCATGACGATCTCTCGGCAATTTTCTAAATGAAGGAGAAACCCGAAAAGTCTACGAATGAGGGCTAAAAATAGCACTTTTATTGAGAAAATTGTTTTTCGTCTATAATCAAAACTTAACAATTATGTGTCGAGTTTGTCCCATCACGGACAAAAACGACACAAAAAGGTCTAATTTATTTTTCTTTCTGAGGATTATTTTTGTATTATTCCCAGACGCGTGCGTGGGCGTAAATATATTATATAACATATTTACGCCCACACATTATTAAGCAAGAGTAACTTAAACCCAGATATTCCCGTCGGTAGATATTATTGGGTTGTTCGAAAAGTAATATCGTTGTTTTTCATATAAGTATAATAAAATAACCATAATAATAAAATAACAGATATTAATCAGTGATATATTAGTATTCAATTACCTTTTGAAATCTGTTTGTCAGTTGCATAATCGCGCGTTTGAAGAAAGATTGGTTTTTAGAGGAAAAAAACTGAATCAACTAATTTTTAACAGCGTCATTAGAATCCATTTTCTTCCCATTTAAATGGTTGTGAAGAGAGCGGGATAAAATGTAATCTGTTGGCGCTAGGTCAGGGATATATGGTGGGTGAAGCAGCTATTCCCAGTTCAGCTCCAGTAATTTCGGGCGAGTGCTCAAAGACGTATGTGATCTGGCGTTTTCATGATTGAAAATTGAGTCTGCACGATGGCTTAATTTTGGCCGATTTTTCTAAAAATCTTGGTCCCAATTCCAAAAACTGACGAAAGTTAACATCTGCATTGATAGTTAATCACACGGAACATATTTCACTTATTTTTTACCCATATTTAATAATCATAAAAAGAAAAAAATACAAAAAAGAACTGCGCACCTAATTACTTGCTCAAACTATTAATTAATTATTAATTAATTATTAACTAATTACTTTCGTGTTGTAGATGTCCATGGGCGGTGGTCATTACTTACCATCAGGTAACCCACCTGCTCGGTTGTCTGCTCTGAAAAAAAATAAAAAAAAATAACAATAATAACATACTTGAAGTTGCAACAATCAGCCCGCAGCGCCCGCGATCTTTCAGTTCGCACTAACTTCACACAAAGCCTGGGTTACGTTCACATTCGAAAGATTTATTTACA
Source organism: Anthocharis cardamines (assembly GCA_905404175.1). Classification (NCBI taxonomy): domain Eukaryota; kingdom Metazoa; phylum Arthropoda; class Insecta; order Lepidoptera; family Pieridae; genus Anthocharis; species Anthocharis cardamines. Next base: position 6,088,734 of record FR989971.1, on the reverse strand, counting down.
ATAGAAATAAAAATAGAATAGTCAATAGAAAAAAATTCTGAACTTGTAAACCGCCGGCGAATTCATTCGAAAAATGTATGTAGATAGTCAATAACTCATTATTTTCGAAAAAACTTGTGTTCCTTTCACCTCCCTAACGAAAAACAGCTACCATCTAAGCTATATACTATAATATATAATAACACAAACACCGGTAAGTATATTTCGTGTCTATAAGAAATTTATTTCCCTTAGTAAATATTCTATTTGGTTGTAAAAGTTTGTGCTTCATGCAATCGTCAGGCAACCAGCTCACAACTCCTCAAGAGATAAACTTCAAGAAATTCCGCTAAATTTTCACTCTGAAAGTGAGTAGTAAGTTAGAGGACTGAGTGAAAAGTTTACTGGGTTTCGCTAAGAAAGACTATTCGAATGAATATATTAACATAAAACGTGTTATATTATTTTCGTTATTTCATTAGACTATATTCAAAGAGTTGGATTAGTTTTTTTTGTGTTTTGCGTAATATTAATCGACGTTGGCTATTTATTATTATCAGTATATTCTTCGCGAATATAATAAGATGAACGATATTGATTCAGAGCTTGATATATTCGGTAGCGGGCTGGTCAAATTTAAAGAAAGTGTTGTTAAGCACTTAGCAGGTAGAGGTACTCTATCTGCATTAGTCAAATAAGAATTTCCTTTTTTTTTCTCTAATTATCAAGTTTAATTTATCATTTGTACTAACATTTTTATTTCTTGTTTTTTTTTTTGTGTAGCTTAAGTAGATATAATTTTATTTTTATTTTTTTTTTAATTGTTTCCTTTTCAAAAGCAACTAGGGAGTATTTTTTTTGTAATTCTTATGTTCACCATAATTGTCATATATTTTAGAACAACAAATTGTAACTTAAATTGTAGAAAATTGTATTATATATGATGTGGTGTACTTTAATAAATAAATAAATAAATAAGTATATGTAGGAACTTATCCGCTATAGACTTAAACTTATCCGTCTAGACTTACTCATGTCAGTAAATAGGAAAAAGCAACATTAATTTCCAATTTTTGGCTGTGAATAAAGAGTTTTATTAAGACAAAAGTTTTTTTTAGTTAAATCTATTCTTAGTTGCCTAGAGTTTAAATTTAAAAAAATATTGGGTGAGAGAATACCCCAGCCTTAGTCATATTTCTGGGGAGAAATCTAAAGAAGAAACACGATATTTATATTTAAGCTCTTAAAATTATAAATAAATTTCTTTTTTTTATTAAATCTCGTCTCAGATTTTTTTTAAATAATATTCAAACTTAATGTCTCAAGCGTCTAACCGACTCTAAACAATAAACTAAACTAAACTAATGTTTGCGAGTCTAATCGCGTATTAAACAGAGTTGTAAGTTAAACGAAACTTAGCGTTTCTGTTTGCTGTAAATTTCCATTGTAATGAGCTAATACACTATGACCTTATAATATTCAAAAGGATTATATAGTAGCATCCCGACTGCCTTTTTAGAAAAAATAAAATAATATAAACTATTCAGGGCCAGATTTACAAAAACAAATAACAAATAATAGTGCCCTTGCGAGTTCAAGTAAATAAATAGGAGTTATGCTCTATGCTCTCGAATTTATTGGCTTGTGAGACCAGGGTGACAGCTTTTGTCCTCATCCCTATCACCTTTGTACCACCCACCATATTTTATTATTAGGTTTTTGGGATCTTGGTAAGAAGGTCCAAATAATAAGACTCGTGTTACGAAGCTTTTACAAACAGAATAATACGTATGTTTTATTCTTCTATATAGTATATATATAATATTATAAGATTTGTATTTTTGTATGTTATGAATAAACTCTAAAACTACTGGACCTATTTTAAAAATTCTTTTACCAATAGAAAGCTACATTATCAGCGAGTAACATAGGCTATGTTTTGTTTTGGTAGGTACGTCTACATTACACCCGTGTGAAGCCTAATATGTAGAACTTAACGTGATTTTCTATAATACAGATATCCATGATCCATACCTTTACAAACCCTCTTACAATAAATCCTTTATCACTATTTAAATCAAGCCCAACATTATAATTAAACTCTTTACTTGTAATAATTTAAGACAACAGCCCTGTCAATAATATAAAATAATTTTGACGTATTTATTGAAAATGTAGCAAAATCTATTAAGGAAATACAACGCAATATTATTATTATACTTTAATAGATATTTTTATGTCAATCATGAATAATTTGATAGTTGGAAAGAAAGTGTTGAATGTAATACGACGATACAGCGGTGCGGCCGCGGCTCCGAAACCGAAAAAGGCTCAGAAGCATGTAGATCCTCGAAGAATATTCAAGGTATATAGGTTCGATGGTATCCTTACAAATGGCCAGCCTCAAATGAAGAGTTATGACTTGGATGTCAGCACGTGCGGTAAAATGGTTCTCGATGCTCTGATTAAGATAAAAGACATGGATCCCACGCTTGCATTTAGACGGTCGTGTCGGGAAGGTAACGTTATAGTTATTTATTACAAGGATACCTGGGCAATAATTATCTGAAAACGTGTCTTTTCGCCTCATTAATCAGGGGTTTTTTGACGGGCTCGTTGGCGCGTTCGGTAGAACACCTGCCGTGCGCATCGATGGGTCGTGGGTTCGAATCCCACCAGGAGCACATGCTTATAATTTTCTGTAAGCATGTTTTCCCCACGTCTGGTAACTTCGGGCATTGATCGGGTGGGAGGAATATCTAAATTCCGACTCCATAGATCCACCATAGAACCACCGTTCATAGATGGAAAAACCGTGAAGTGCATATTGCGCGTTTCGGTTTCAGTCTATGGATTTCCGAATGCTCGAAGTAAAAATTAGGTCGACAGCGCATCGTTGACTGATGTTTTGTAGCTGAGGTATCACCTACCATCAAGTGAACCTCATGCTCGTCTGTCGATATCTGACATAAAAATATATATATTTTCACCGTAGAGCGGCGTGGAGATGTACCTCTACGGTGTAAATAATCCGTAGACGTACTACGTAGGCCTGGAAGTAAATTAGTCTATGCAACATTTTTGGCTAAATCCATCTATGAGCATTTTTGAACATTAAAACAATAAATAAATCCGGGCGAGATTGGTCCATGTGTAATTTTGTCACCAAAATACCACTTTAGAATTTATTGATATTTTTTTTCACTGATTTTCACTACTTATCACTAAAATTACAAATAATAGTTTAGTTATCTACTTGGCTGCCATATAAATGTTAATTATGTATCATACACTACTTTAGTTCCAGGTTAAACAATTTATCTGCTGGTAAACTATTTTTTTTATGTTAAGCAATCAAAATTTTAAACTCTAAATTCTTATTCATAAACGTATTACAAACTAGTTAAAATATGTTTTGTTTCTTTCGTTCTGTAGACTTTTTATATTCGATAGATCGAGACAAAACATATTTTAACTATATCAAGCTCATAATACGTTTATGAATAAGGCCGTAAAATTAAAGCAATGGTTCCGTTTTTTATCCAAAAGCTCCCCTTTGAAGTATACAAAATCGATTGTGTTCAAAGTCTTAAGGCGTTACCACTTACTACACCGTAATAAAGGTTAAATATTAAGTATGACTTTCCCATTAAAGGTATATGCGGATCATGCGCCGTGAACCTTCAAGGGAATAATTGTCTCGCCTGCATCACAGAGATCCCGCCAGACAAGACCATAACAATATACCCGATTCCACACATGTACGTCATCAGAGATCTAGTGGTCGACATGACGCACTTCTTCAATGGATATGACAGCATCAGGCCGTATTTAATACGACACCAGCGTCAAAACAAACTGGGCTCCCACCAATACGCTCAAAGCATCGAAGATAACGCAAAACTGATTGGACTATACGAATGTGTGTTATGCGCCTGTTGCTCTACTTCCTGTCCAAGCTACTGGTGGAACGGAAGGAGGTTCTTAGGCCCAGCAACACTACTCCACGCTTACAGGTGGATTATAGACTCCAGAGACGAGGATACGGAAGCGAGGCTGTATGATTTGAAAGACGATTTTGCTGCGTTCCGATGTCACACCATTATGAACTGTACCCTTGCGTGTCCAAAAGGATTGAGTCCCCACCAACATATTGCTCATCTCAAGAGACTGATATCACGTGTTGCGAAGAAGCCTCAACCGGGAATAGATACGATGAAATACGCTTCTGGTGGAAGTCAGAAATGTTAGAGTAGAATTAGATAATCGATTTTGGTGTATATTGAAAATCTATGTTGTGGTCAACTGTTTTATTGTTTAAATATATAGTATTTATTAAAATGTTTTGTATACATACATTTACAGTCAGCAAGTTTCAGAATAGATTTATAAATGAAAACTTAAATAGAATTACTCGTATTAAACCACTTGCGGTGCAAGGATATTAACGGTTACACGAGCCAGAACAGACGTGTTTAAATTACTTGAGGGCATTAGTAAACTTAGTTTGTTTCTATTTGCTTCTGTTTTGAATCAAATTGTACACAAAAACACCTTATTTCGGATCGTAGCGTACGCAACCTTAAGAATTTCATGAACAGTTGACACGCATTTTTCTTTTTCCTACAATCGCTGGCGTTCCTTTAAAGTTTATGAACACCACAAGTGGTTAAGAATTCGGAAGACAGACTCCATTGGTTATTTATAAAAAAATAGTTTTGAACTTTGCTATTTTGATAATTTTTCCCCACCCAAGATGAAACATAAATGAATGTCCAAAAATAATTCCACCTCTGTTTTTAAACTCATTCATCAATCCTAATACCTACTTAAATATGTTAACATATTTTTCACGAAATTCACACAAATAGGTGTCCGTGAAACTTGTGATTGAGTGTATCCATTCTCTTAGCCCCATTTCGATCAATCAATGTATTGATAAATTGATACTACGTGACTTTACTAACTTTGAGGTTCAGTTTAGACTGCTTTTAGTGCTTGAATTATAAAGTTAAAAATAATATAGGGAAATTTTAGTTTTTTGGTAAACACTTACCCCCTTACTCATAAACGTATTATGTATAAGCTTAATATAGTTAAAATATGTTTTTTTTTATGTCAGATATCGACAGACGAGCATGAGGTTCACTTGATGGTAGGTGATACCTCAGCCACAGAACATCAGTCAATGATGCGCTGTCGACCAAATTTTTACTTCTAGCATTCGGTAATTCATAGACTGAAACCGAAACGCGCAATGTGCACTTTACGGTTTTTTCATCTATGAACGGTGGTTCGTTACCCGGTCGGAATTTCGATATATTCCTCCCACCCGATTAATGCCCGAAGTTACCAGACGTGGAGGAAGCATGTTTACAGAAAACTATAAACCTGTTGTCCCGGATGGGATTCGAACCCACGACGCATCGATGCGAACGGCAGGTGTTCTACCGAACGCGCCAACGAGCCCGTCAACATAAATGTGCGTGAATTATAAATGTTTTGTTTCTTTCATTCTATAGCCTTATTATATTCTACAGAGCGAGACAAAACATATTTTAACTATATCAAGCTTATAATACGTTATGAATAAGGCCGTTAAAATATAATCCAAGCATTGGACAATTCTTGATATTTCAGTTGTATAATTTTAAACTTTTTTTTTATGTTAGATATCGACAGACGAGCATGAGCTTCACTAGATGGTAGGTGATACCTCAGCCACATAACATCAGTCAATGATGCGCTGTTGACCTAATTTTTACTTCGAGCATTCGGAAATCCATAGACTGAAACCGAAACGCGCAATATGCACTTCACGGTTTTTCCATCTATGAACGGTGGTTCGTTACCCGGTCGGAATTTAGATATTCCTCCCACCCGATCAATACCCGAAGTTACCAGACGTGGGAAAACATGCTTACAGAAAATTATAAGCATGTGCTCCCGGTGGGATTCGAACCCACGACCCATCGATAGGCACGGCAGGTGTTCTACCGAACGCGCCAACGAGAAATCAAATCAAATTCAAATCTAGAAATATCTTATTTTTTGTGTTAGTAATATGTATTCGCAATGCATTGTAAATACATATATAAAATCAATTTATTGTAAAACTTATTTAACGCACACTTTACCTTACAAAAATAAAGGTGAGTTTCATAAAAACAAATTATGATGTCAATACATTGAGATCCCACGATTGCCTTTGACACGGGTCCATCAATAAATCCGGATACAGCCGTCCGTCCATAAAAAGGACCCTTATCACGTAAACTACTCAGTGCTAATACATTTTTACCACTCCCGGGAGATAAACCCTTGACAAGAATGACTTTTTAATTTTTTATTTCGGGACTGAAGGAACGATTCACATTTATATAATTTGTAACGAAATTGATCGTCTGGTTGGTAGCCTTTTTTTGTTTATGTATCTGACATACGAGCATGAGGTTCACTTGATGGTAGGTGATACCTCAGCCACAGAACATCTGAAATCGAAACGCGCAATTTGCACTTCAATGTTTTTCCATATATGAAGGGTTGTTCGTTACCCGGTCGAATTTCGATATTCCTCCCACCCGATAAATGCCCGAAGTTACCAGACGTGGGGAAGACATGCTTAGAGAAAATTGTGAACATGTGGTCCCGGTGCCTTTAACATTTATAAAGTAAGTTTGTTTGAAATGAAATGATTTATTTATTTGTGACAATAGAAAAAACAAAAATACAGAGGAGGACATTTTATAAGGGAAAGTGTCACAAAAGGGGCCTCTACTCAGCATTTGCTGGCTGTAAACAACCAGCACCGCCTCGATTGCTCAGTGGTAAGCGCGATGCGTTTAGCACCGGAGGTCCTAGGTTCGAATTCCAGGTAAACAAGTTAAAAAAATGTTTCGGTCAGGCAAGGCACAGAAGGCTGATCACCTACTTGCCTGTATAGAAAAATGATGAGTGAAACAGACACAGAAATGGGTCTGCCCCTTGCCCCAATACGGGAATTCACTTTTAAAAACCAGTTCGGATCTTCCTCTGGGACCCCTTGGCTACGTACACACTACAACTACACCCTACTTACCAATAATAAATTACCTATTAGTACTGTGGTATAAAACCACTTTCGCTGGTGAAAGAATTGTTATATGATATAGTGGACTGTATTATATCTTTTGTCGGTAAAAGGAGCGTTGATCAATGTGCTAGCTAATAAAATAAGAATCAATACCACTAACCTTGATCCACCTCCTGTCTCTGCTTGAATCTTGCACCTCAGCATACGATGCGGGGCCCAGATATCTCGGATTGTGCTTCACGTCACGGACGTTAAAATGTTTATATAATCGAATTGAATTAAACGTTTACTATATAGGATTTTAAAGCTTCGAGTACGAAGTTCACAGCACCTTCACCGACGGTTCGTCTGACGCAGACTGCGTGGCGAGCCGCAAGGCCCCTGCGGGGACGGGCGTGCGGGCGGAGGGGGCCACGTAGCTTCGGCAGCTCGATCCGCGACAGAGTTGAGGGTAGGAAGAATCAATGAGAGTGGCAACTGATTCCTACCCACTTAAAACTATCACATTGATCGAACATACCCCCCACCGAAATCGCTATGACGATTTCCACTATTAAAAAATATAAAAAAAAAAAAATAAAAAAAATTTAAAAGATTGAAATAAAAAAAAAAAAATTAAAATTAAAAATTAATTAACAAAAGGCAAAGGGCAAAGTTTATGTACTGGTCTCTGGAAGATATGGCGGTTTGAACGTATTGTTACCTTCCGCACAATACCGTCGAGGCCAGGATGTACATCTTCTACTTTAGCAAGAGGCCAATTACATGAAGTAGTTCTATCGTTTCTAACAAGAACCAAATCCCCGATCTTTAAGTTAGGAGGCGATGTAAACCATTTTGCTCTTTGTTGTAAAGTGTTCAAATAATCTTGGCGCCAATTTTTCCAAAACAATTGTGAACAATTTTGTAAATATTGCCAACGTGACAAATGATTAATAGGAACGTCCTTTAAACTATATTCCGGTACAGCCGTTAGACTCTTTCCTACGAGGAAGTGTCCCGGAGTTAAAACATTAAACTCGTTAGGGTTATCACTAGCTGGTAACGCACATAACGGACGCGAATTCATTATGGATTCGATTTTACAGAAAACTGTAGAGAGCTCCTCGAACGTTAAAGCCTTCTCTCCAACAGCGCGAATAAGTAGATATTTAGCCGACTTAATACCAGCCTCCCAAAGACCGCCCATGTGCGGAGCACTTGGAGGGTTAAACTTCCAATCGATTTGACGCTGAGAGCAACCAGTTATAATGTCACTTTGATTGTTTTTATTAAATAAAAATTCTTGAACTTTCGTTAAATGTTTATGCGCAGCTATAAAGTTAGTTCCGCAATCAGAATATAAACACGAGCATAGACCACGACGAGCTACGAACCTGTCCAACGTAGCCAGGAAACATTCAGCCGATAGGGCGGATAGCACTTCCAAGTGGACAGCCTTGGTAGAAAAACACACAAAAAGTGCTAAATACGCTTTCCCTATCCTAGCGTTTCGAAGGGACCCTTCTTTTATAAAGAAGGGACCGCCGAGATCTACACCTACGTGCTCAAACACCTTGTTAGGTAGTAAACGTGTGTAAGGTAAATCTGCCATTTTAGGTTGGACTGACGATGGATTACATTTGAAGCAAGTTCTACATTTAGAAAGTACTGAACGAATAATTCTACGAGCGGATAAAATCCAGTATCTTTGATTAATTATATTTTGTAAGGTACGAGGACCTACATGTAAATATTTTTTATGTATATATTCAATTAATAGAATCGTGAATCGACTATTCTTAGGTAACAATATTGGATGTTTCGCATTATAGGGTAATTCAGCCTGAGAGATACGACCCCCCACCCTGAGAAAACCACTGGGTTCGTCAAGAAAAGGTGTAAGTTTCCTTAAAGAGGGAATATAGGTAGACCCCTTTGAGAGACTAGCGATCTCCGTTTCAAAATAAGCACTTTGAATTAATTTTAATAAACAATCATGAGACTGATTTAACTCTTGCGTTGTTAAAATTAAATTATTATTATTAATATTTTTATCAGTTATTTTAGTTTTAAAATGATTACGCAATTTTATTATTCGAGCTATTGTTCGTTGTAATTTCGTAAAGGATGAAAACCTATTAAATAACCTTTCGCAGAATTCTATTTTAGTCTCTGAAAATTCCTGATTAACTATAAGATTAAATGAGTTAGTATTAGATTTTAACTCTGGAATCACGGAATCATTTTTCATAAAGAAGGAAGAGACAGGCCACTCCTTCCTATCTAGACATAGCCACTCAGGGCCGTTTATCCAACGGTCATTAGAAATTAATTGAGACGGTAAAACTCCACGAGAACTAATATCAGCGATATTATTTTCACTGTTAACGTGGCGCCAACAATCAGGAGGGATCGAATCTATAATCTGTGTAACACGGTTACACACGAATGTATTTAATTTATAAGGTTGAGTTTGTATCCACGACAGAACGATAGATGAATCTGAAAAAGCTGTAATCGTAGTTATATTAACTCGAGATTGTAAAATCTCACAGATGTACTTCATCTGTTTACTCAACAAAACCGCAGCCATTAGCTCCAATCTAGTGTTGTGATTCGTTAATTTAAAAGGCAAAATTGTATATTGTAATCAAATTTAGTATTAAAAATAGAAATAATTTATATTAATTATAATGAGTTTACATATTGTATCGATACTTCAAAATGTATTTAATTCAGATGTTCAATTGTTATTATTGTGGAAGTAATATCAGTCATTCAACAGTTCACTCATCACGTGTTCACTCATGTCATTCGTTCCTTTCAATCACTCAATATTGAGAAAGTATCGTCTAATGTCTAGCTGTTAAGCAAAATTATTAGAAAACGGGCATTCTGTCTACAGTCGTGCTCCAGTAAAGTCCTAGTTATACTGTTCGTAATCTCGTGATGTATTAACGTCTATACAAAGTGAATATCGATATTTTAAGAAATTGTACACGTGTTGGTAGTTGAATATATTCATGTCCGAGAAGTCAAATCTGTATTGAAGATGGAAATATACGTTTGGATACTGTACACTGGTGATTTTATTATAAATCAGAAGTGTAACGACCCGCGAGCCACGTCAAAGGACATTTTAGTAAGTACGAATTTGAGTTATATGGACAATATTAAAAAAAAAAAAGTGTAAATTTGACTAGATCTAAGTAACCTGGTCCAGCCGTAAGTTCTGCTACAAATGAAAATGCATTTTTTGTGAAGTAGTAATCTTATTAAAACTTATATTTATCGAAGTATTAGAAAATTATTCTACTCGAATTCGCCACTCTTGGCTTTGAATTTGGATTTATGCATAAACACATCGGAAATTTAGCCATTATGCCCCAGAGATTTCTTAAGATACTTAATGTTGACGTGTCGTTTAGAGCAGACTATATTCTCTAAAAATGACCAGGTTTTGAACTGATCAGTAAGTAGGTGGAGAGTCCACAGTACATTTTTGAAAAAATATGATGACCACGTTATACCTTTTCAACCACTTATTGTAGTGCTCTTCAATCGTGAGAATTTTTTCATCAGTATAGAAGATATTTAATTGACAATAATTATTTGATAAGATCAGTAGACCTGTGTATCGGGACAGAAGGCGTTTGATCGATCCACTCTTAATTGTAGGGATTGATTTAGAACATGTCCTGTATACGCGATGATAAGAACTCAGCTTCAGGTTTTATTTTTGTTATAAATATGCGACAACAGGAATTTTCATTTCTCGCAATAAGATTTTTGTTTCCTAGTAGAGTTTTGGCTACTTAGAACTTGTATGTGCTATCTTCCCTTCTTAGTATATCTGTCGATAGTACGATATACAAACATACAGCTGATACTAAACTTTTCAAGTGTCTTGAATATGACCGACGCGGACGCAACGACTCGATACCCACTTCGTCCATTCTATTTTCGACATTCCATATTGTAATTAGATATGAATAAAAAAAAAATAATGTATGTGAAATGGTGGGAAATCGAAATAAGTTTTTAACATAATAACAATTTAAAATAATTGAGTTGAAAAGAAAAAAAATAATAGATTTTATGTAACAGTATTTATGGTCATGCTAGATATAGTAGTCATGAAAGTGAGCTATATCAGCCATGTATGTGTGCTGTAGAGATCAGCCATTTATGTGTGCTGTAGATATCAGCCATGTATGTGTGCTGTAGATATCAGCCATGTATGTGTGCTGTAGAGATCAGCCATGTATGTGTGCTGTAGATATCAGCCATGTATGTGTGCTGTACATATCAGCCATGTATGTGTGCTGTAGATATCAGCCATGTATGTGTGCTGTAGAGATCAGCCATGTATGTGTGCTGTAGATATCAGCCATGTATGTGTGCTGTAGATATCAGCCATGTATGTGTGCTGTAGTGATTAGCCATGTATGTGTGCTGTTGAGATCAGCCATGTATGTGTGCTGTCGAGATCAGCCATGTAGGTGTGCTGTAGAGATCAGTAAAGATACAATAGCCATGTAGGTGTGCTATTATGATCAGCCATGTATGTGTGCTGTGGAGATCAGTAATGACACAATAGCCATGTAGGTGTGCTATTATCAGCCATGTAGGTGTGCTGTAAAAGTCACTGATGATACAATAGCCATGTAGGTGTGCTATTATGATCAGCCATGTAGGTGTGCTGTAGATATCAGTAATGACCCAATAGCCATGTAGGTGTGCTATTATGATCAGCCATGTAGGTGTGCTGTAAAGGTCACTGATGATACAATAGCCATGTAGGTGTGCTATTATGATCAGCCATGTAGGTGTGCTGAAGAGATCAGTAATGAAGCAATAGCCATGTAGGTGTGCTATTATGATCAGCCATGTAGGTGTGCTGTAGATATCAGTAATGACCCAATAGCCATGTAGGTGTGCTATTATGATCAGCCATGTAGGTGTGCTGTAAAGGTCACTGATGATACAATAGCCATGTAGGTGTGCTATTATGATCAGCCATGTAGGTGTGCTGAAGAGATCAGTAATGAAGCAATAGCCATGTAGGTGTGCTATTATGATCAGCCATGTAGGTGTGCTGAAGAGATCAGTAATGAAGCAATAGCCATGTAGGTGTGCTATTATGATCAGCCGTGTATGTGTGCTGTAGATATCAGTAATGACAATAGCGATGTAGATATGCTATTATGATCAGCCATGTAGGTGTGCTGTAGAGATCAGAAATGACACAATAGCAGTGTAGTGTATGTAGATCAGCCATGTAGGTGTGCCTTAGAGATCAGTAATGACACAATAGCCGTGTAGGTGTGCTTTTATTATCAGCCATGTGTGGTGTTGATATCAATAATGATACAATAGCTATGTAGGTGTGCTATTATGATCAGCTATGTAGGTATGCTGTAAAGGTCAGTAATGATAAATGATAGCCATGTAGACGTATTATAATTTTATCAGCCATGTAGTTGTGCTGCAATAGTCACATAGTTGTGATAGGACAGACATGTAGGTGTGCTGCAAAAGCCATATAGTTGTGACGGAATGGCCAAGTAGGCGTGCTGCAATAGTCATATATGTAGTTGTGATGAAATAGCCATGAATATCCTTAAGTTATTAACAACCATGCAGGTGCATGCATGCATAGCTATGTAGTTGTGCTGTAACATCTATTTAAGTGTGTCATAGTTGCCATGATAAAGTTTATAAGTATCAGATACTTAAGTATATGATTATAGTCATGTAGGTATGCAATTGTCAATCAAAAGTGTAGTAGTAATAATATAAAATTGCTGCTAGTATATTTTCTTAATGTGTGACATTATATTATCTACGTATAGATATATATAGCTTTTATATGAATAACATAATAGTATTATGTATACAGTTTAAGACATGTATTGAATGAACAGAAATATTTGAAATTAGTTTCAAGATTAAAGCAGATGGCATAAAGTTTATAAAGTTTACTTACAGTGTATTGTAAGGTGATAACACGGCAGTATAAAGTTTATAAGTTATTATAAAATGATATAAAGCGTGTGAAAATATGTATTTCAGCCAACCAGAGAAGAATACGGGTTCACCCCGGAAGCTAAGTAAGCGAAGGACGCAGGACACAGAAGTACCAGATGTAACTAAGAGAATATCGGAAGGCTGGATACCTGCTAAAAATGATAGCGGCGTTAAGTGGTATACAACAAAACTATGGTATCTACGATTTATTAATTTGGGAAAGATTGGGATCAAAAGCTAAAAAAAAAAGCCATTTGCGGCTGATAAACATTTGGTAAATTTTAAGGGAATATTACTATGTAAAAGTAGTTTACTGCATTATTTATGGAATTATTTATAGTTCAATACATAATGGAGCAAAAGATCTTTAATTTAGCGAACCAAAAGATTTGTTAACATTTAGTTTCTCAGCAATTCTATCAAATTAGATATAATTCTAGGATAAATACTACTACTAATAAATACTAATTATTTTAGAAAAACTCAATTTAAGGACTGGTTCTGTTATCATAGTTAATGTTTGTAAGTCAATACAATTAGAGGAAATTATTCTACATGTTTCAGTTATCAGGAATGTTGGCATATATATAATTATTATTGCCAAAAGCCAATTAATAAATGTAGTAAATGTGATAGAATAAGTCATAACCTTTATGACTGTACCAGAAACCTCTCTTCATGTGCATGAAAGTAATAGTACAAACGAATTGACAAAAGTTTTTAAGATATTTAATAGAGATATTAATTTCCGATATAAATTGTTTAAAAAAAAAATCCTTTAAAACGAATCAGAATTTGATAAAATAAAATATTTTTAATGTCTTAAGTAAAAGCACTCATAATTTCAGTAGCGATCGTAATATTCAATTATATTATCAGTGACTAATATTTATTTACTGACTTGAATACAATTCACAAGGATTTACCATTTATTGAATTATTTATGAAATATGATATATATTTATGAATATATATATATATATATTTTGATATATATACCTACCTATATGAAATTTTGTTATTATTGATAATCATTTTGTGGAATAAGACCTAGTGATAGTCAAGAAAGGATTTTAAAATAAAAAAAAAACCTTTTTTACCACAAACTAATCATTTACATAATATTTTACTGTTATAAAATTAATTATAGAAAAGTATTTTATTTGTGTCTGCATTAATATTAATAGCTAGTACATATATATTAGAGTCAGGATTTTGTTAGTTAGTCAACTCTACTGAGAAAACAAATATGTATGTGAATAAGAGTTACACATAATATTATAATGAATTGGCCATGATAATTGGTTATTCGAAATATTCAAGTTCATTGATAATTATTATTTAGACATTCGCGTAATGTGTTGATCAAATAAGAAGTCAATATTGGTTTCCTGAATTTCAATCACATTTAATAAAAACAAAGTAGCTTACTGGAGATTCCATGGAGCGATTAAACGAAGAATGTGTCTAAATAAACTTTTTGCAATTTACTAAGGTTTTGTCGAAGGATGAATTTTTATTTTACAAATTTATTTTATTTTATGAAATGTTTGTAAACTTTGGTAATTTTAAGTCTATGGGAAAATTATGTACGAGCTTTGTTTCTCTAACAGAATTTGTCAATTCTTAAATGAATTATTAAAATAAATGAATCATTAAAATGTTAGATTGAAAATTTGTTCCAAATTATTGGTTTGACACACCAAAAATCAATTCAGTTTCTAAGGGGTTGCGCAAGAAACAGAAAATTATCTTGAAAGTTCCTGTTTTGATTCTTCATACACTTGACGAACATTTGCTTATTAAAAAGCGATAGATTTATTTAAAACCATATGGTAATATATACAATTAAGTTGAAGAAGTGTTGAATGCACATGAAACAGTAAGGTTTAAGCCTCAAATCAAGATCAAATATGTGGGGTCAATATTTTGTTGCTCAATGCATTTTATTTTTGTTTTAATTGATTAATAGTAAAAAAAAAAATATGTATACCATAACTCCGTTGCGAATCGTTATGGCTAGGACTACAGTTATGGTCAGTGTATTTAAAGATTTTTCTCAGTAATAATCAAAATGTTAAGTAATGTTAAGAAATATCAGAATGTTTAGGTTCGATAATCAAGTTATTAAAACCAAACAAAACTCAAACAGGTTAGATAAGATGAGGTCTTTGAAGACTTTGACATATACCTAAGCAATAATGTAAAACTAAACTAAATCTGGCTCAAAAAATAAAAAAAAAAGCCCGTTACAAACTGTAAATGCATAAGATAATAAATGTGTCGGCGCATGTTGCACCATCTAGTTTAATTAAGAATCAATTGGTACCTTCAAGTCGGAAGATCTTTAATACGCCCGGGCCCATTGCGCGATTACAAATGCATAAATAGAAATGCTCGAATGTTTAATGTAGCTATAAGTAGAATTGTAAAATTATTTATTTATCATATTATAATGTCATTATTAATAAATAATGTATTCCAAGTAATGTATTATAAGCCATTTTTGAAGTATCGACTAACTTTCTATGTTAAAATAATAAATAATTTTATGTAACAAAGTATCTTTGAGATTGATATTGTGAATATTAATTGTGTATTGATAATAGTGAAAGCGTTTGTATGTTCTAGTTTCCGAGTTAAAAAAATAAAAAGAAGTTATTTAATTATTTTTGTTTCTCGTGTAAGTGAAAATGTATTCTTTTTTGAGAGAAATAAATGTATTTAACCATTAGTAGATACTTATCTAGATAAGATGGTAAATTGTATAAGATTTCTTTTGCATTGTATAGAATCTCTGTATACCTTGCATTATATAAACTTCTTAGCCGATTCTTACTATTGTAACCGAGTCTTTGTAAGCTAAACCATTATTGAAAAGAGTATCCATGGAGTTTCTTGCCGGTTCTTCTCCATGAGACCCACTTTTTGGAACCGTGCAACTAGACGTTTCATAAGAGCCTGCAAAGACCTAATTCAAATAAAAAACTTTTGATTTTGATAAAACGTGCTCAATGAGTGTTGTGATTTTGCGTGCTCCGGAGATAGCACGCTTGTGGATGGCCGAGTGTTGTGATTCGTTAATTTAAAAGGCAAAATTGTATATTGTAATCAAATTTAGTATTAAAAATAGAAATAATTTATATTAATTATAATGAGTTTACATATTGTATCGATACTTCAAAATGTATTTAATTCAGATGTTCAATTGTTATTATTGTGGAAGTAATATCAGTCATTCAACAGTTCACTCATCACGTGTTCACTCATGTCATTCGTTCCTTTCAATCACTCAATATTGAGAAAGTATCGTCTAATGTCTAGCTGTTAAGCAAAATTATTAGAAAACGGGCATTCTGTCTACAGTCGTGCTCCAGTAAAGTCCTAGTTATACTGTTCGTAATCTCGTGATGTATTAACGTCTATACAAAGTGAATATCGATATTTTAAGAAATTGTACACGTGTTGGTAGTTGAATATATTCATGTCCGAGAAGTCAAATCTGTATTGAAGATGGAAATATACGTTTGGATACTGTACACTGGTGATTTTATTATACTAGGAATTGTCATAGGTTTTACAGGCGCAACCTTCGACTTGGCGATAAGTAATCGACTTTTAACTTGTCCACCGCTTCGCGAAATAATGTAAATACACGAAGCATAGCCACGTGATGACGCGTCACAGAATCCAACTATCTCGCATTCATTATTACCAGGTAGTAACGCGTGACGTTCTATCTGAAGTTCTGACAATACTGGCAGTTCAGAAATAAAATCTAGCCACTGGTCGCATAATTCGGTAGGCAGCTGTTCGTCCCACCCGATACCTAACTTCCAGAGATCTTGAAGTATACACTTAGCTAAGAATGTACAAGGCGCAATAAAACCCACGGGATCGTAAATTGACGCTAATATTTTTAAAACTGATCGTTTAGTAGTTACAGTGTCACGTTTATTCACGGAAAAGGTAAAATTATCATTTACAGGTGACCACTGTAAGCCAAGTAATTTTATTGAGACGTCATCGCGGTCTTTAATAAAAGAAATTTTATCCTCGCGATTCTCAACCGGAACGCGTTCTAATAAATCTTTGCAGTTACTCGACCATTTTTTCAAAATAAAACCTCCACTATCTAATAAACCTATTAGTTCATCTTGCAATGTGCAAGCTTGTGAGAACGTCTCACATGACCACAATATGTCGTCCATAAACACGCTTTCACGAATTACGCGCGCCGCGAGAGGGAAACGTGCACCCTCATCACTCGCTAGTTGTAATAAAGTTCGTAAAGCGAGAAAAGGAGAACTGCTAAGTCCGTAAGTTACGGTTTTCAACTCATATGTTTTTATACATTCGTCCGGGGAAGCACGAAATAAAATATGTTGATATTTACGATCACTTTCTTGAAGTAAAATAGCTCTGTACATTTTACATATATCGCACGCGAAACAATATTTAAATAACCTAAAATTTATTATTATAGTGACTATATCACGGTATAAATTAGGACCCGACAGCTGAATATCATTAAGCGATAAATTCGTACTTGTTTTAGCGGACGCATCAAACACTACGCGCAACGGTGTAGTCGAGCTACTCGGTCGTAATACACTGTGATGGGGTATTAAATATCTACTGGGCTCGCTACCCGAATATAATTCCATATGACCAAGCTGTTCATATTCTAACATAAAATCGTTATAAGCTTGCTTGAGCGCAGGTGAGCGCGCGAGTTTACGTTCGGTTGCTAATAATCTCCGCTCGGCGCTAGAGCGCGAGTCGCCTAACTGAGCAGAGTCCGGGAACAGCGGTAATGGCACGATATAACGCCCTCGGTCGTCGCGAGTATGTTTACTAGCGTATATTTGCTCGGCCAGCTGATCGAGTGGATTAGGGATGGGATTGCACGGCAATTCCTCAGTTTCCCAAAAATCCCTCAAAGTTTTGTCTATGCTATGTTGCTGACTAATAGATAATTGAAAGTTTTCTGATGATAGATTTTTATCGTAGTATAATTTACCACTGACAACAAAACCGAAAACAGTTTCTATAATATTTGGAATATTTGAATTAATATTTATCGGTTTATCTTTTATTAAATCAAGAACAATATCGTTTCCTAACAATAATTCAACCGACGATCTTTTATAAAAGAAAGGATCCGCTAGATCAAAACGTTGATATTCACTTACAACATTTTCCGGAAACGTAACATTAGGCATCTCCGAAGATACCTTGTTGACAACTACCATGTTAACCGTGAAAGTCGGAACGTCCGATTTACACGATTTTAATTCGCACGTAATTATGCCGTAATTCTTTACATGTTGACCACCGAGACCAGACACAGTAAACGGACATTTTTTACGATGTAGGCCCAAACGTTGAGCACATTCTAAAGTAATAAAAGAACTTTGCGCGCCAGAATCTAACACTGCACGGCAGCTTTGAACCTGACCTGTAATATCTGTTACATATGTACGCAAAGTACCTAACACTACCCCATAATCATTATTATTTTTATTCATAGAATGAAAATTTTCGTTCGTATCTGTCTGCTCGGAGTTCACGGAACGCGAGACAGATATATCTGATACGAGCGCGTTAGAGTGAGAGGTCAGCGACGGCACGGCCGACGCGGACGCAACGATATTCGGATTATTCAAATCACGGTGAAGTAAGTAGTGATGCATTAGGGAACAAACGCCGCAGGTTATTTCACTATTACATGATTTTACATTATGACCAGCTTTTAAGCAATTTGAACAAAGATTTAAGGTATTAACACGGTTAATCCTCTCGTTTACCGATAGCTTACGAAACTTATCGCAACGATATATCATATGATTTTTATTACAGTGTACACAAACAATTTTATTTTGATGTTCACTTTGTGAAACAGTTAAATTTATTCTAGATGTAGACTGATTATTACGCGAATATTGATTAGTAGGTAAATTAGGTTTTACCTGTTGTTGATAATTTTTATTAAAATTTGTGTAGGTAGATTGCGATTTAATTTTGTTCTGATTATTATTTGTAGACCAAGAACTAGTTGATGGAATGGAATGTTCAAGAACTTTTATTTGTTTATTCACAAATCCCATCAATTCAACGAAAGTCGGCAACGATTTTGGATCGCGGCTTTCTTCAAAAAGTTTTTTTGTATTATGGTCAAGACCTCGCAATGCAATGTGACAAAATAAGTAGTCCTCTAAGTTTTTAATTTTTAAAGCATGAATTGCCTTTAAGGAATGATCAAATGTTTCAATAAATGACGTTAAATTAGCAATAGTGTTCTTTGTCAAGGGTGTAAAAGTTAGCATTCTATCTAAATATCTACCGGTCAGAGTTCTCGGATCTTGATATTTATCCACTAAACTTTCCCATGCTAAGGAATAATTACTAGCGGTGATCGGGAAATTTTTCACAATATTTAAAGCAGGCCCTTGAACGCACGATAATAAATAATGGAATTTATCTATTTCTTCAAAATTCCGATCGTGAACCAGTGAAACAAAAGTGTCATAAAATGTAGTCCAGTTTTCTAATTGACCATCGAATTCAAATAATTTAAGCGTTGGCAAAGATGGCCTAGCTTGTTCTTTGTTCGATGTTGTTAAATTATTTTGTAATTTTAATGCAACTAGCCTACACGCTGAGTATAACGCTTCAAAAGAATCTAACTCCCTAGTTGAAAATTTAAAAGAAGGATTTAATTGAATTTCTAATTGCATACTTTCAAGCACAATTTCCTCAAAACGCACTCTCACCGTTTCCAATTCGGAAAATTGCGCCAAAAAATCTTGAGTATTATTTTTATTTATATTTTGAGATAAATCATATACCTTTTGAATTCTAGTATATAAATATTCCCTACGGAACCTTAACATATTTAGTTTTATTTCTATTTCGGAACTATTGGTGGCCATTTTGTTTTATCTTGAACGTACGACGTAACAAAGAGAACAAAGAACAAAGGAAAGAAAAAAACCGTTACAACTTTATCTAGCTGGAAAAATATATAAAAAAATATTATTTTAATAAGTACGACTTATTAATTACTTTAAAAGGATATTTAAATTTAAATTAACAAAAAAAATAACGGAAATACGGTTCGATTGGACCAAAAAATGTGGTATAAAACCACTTTCGCTGGTGAAAGAATTGTTATATGATATAGTGGACTGTATTATATCTTTTGTCGGTAAAAGGAGCGTTGATCAATGTGCTAGCTAATAAAATAAGAATCAATACCACTAACCTTGATCCACCTCCTGTCTCTGCTTGAATCTTGCACCTCAGCATACGATGCGGGGCCCAGATATCTCGGATTGTGCTTCACGTCACGGACGTTAAAATGTTTATATAATCGAATTGAATTAAACGTTTACTATATAGGATTTTAAAGCTTCGAGTACGAAGTTCACAGCACCTTCACCGACGGTTCGTCTGACGCAGACTGCGTGGCGAGCCGCAAGGCCCCTGCGGGGACGGGCGTGCGGGCGGAGGGGGCCACGTAGCTTCGGCAGCTCGATCCGCGACAGAGTTGAGGGTAGGAAGAATCAATGAGAGTGGCAACTGATTCCTACCCACTTAAAACTATCACATTGATCGAACAAGTACCTATTGAGAACACACTTAAATAAAAAAAATCAGGGACATAAATAAAATTATAAAAAATGATCAATGAATGAGATAAACGCTACTACACTAGTGCGGCTAACTACCGGCCCATTTCCCTGGCCACTATTGCGGCCAAGATACTTGAAAGGATACTGCATTCTATAATGACATTCAGTTTTAAGATTGACGATGCCCAATTTGGGTTCAGACCTGAAGTAGGAACTGAAATGGCTGTATTTACCCTAAAAGAAGTTGTAGACTACTATAACAAACACAAAACTAGTGTGTACGCGTGTTTTTTAGATTTAAGCCGTGCCTTTGATACTTTGAATCACAACATTCTGTGGGGAAAAGTGCGTAATAGTGGCATCTCTTCTGACATAGTTGACCTTCTTACATATTGGTATTGTAATCAGACCAACAGTGTGAGATGGGGGAATACACTCTCCGATAGTTATGTTCTGCCATGTGGTGTCAGGCAAGGCGGGGTCACCTCTCCCGATCTATTTAACGTATACGTGAATGATCTTATTGAGGAGCTGAGTAGAACTGAGGTAGGGCTTAAATTAGATGGCAGATATGTCAATAATTTAAGCTATGCTGACATGGTCTTGCTCAGTCCCTCAATAAAAGGTTTGAGAAAACTTGTAGGTATCTGTGAAAGATATGCTCTATCACATGACCTCAAGTACAATGTAAAAAAGACGGAAATGTTGATATTTAGATCGGGAAAGGGGCCTGATAACATTCCACCTGTCTGCATAAATAGTCAGCGTATACAAATTGTAGATAAATTTAAGTATCTTGGCCACATAGTGACATCCTATAGAAAAGATGACGCCGATATAGAACGACAACGACGTGCACTTTGTGTTGTCGGCAATATGATATCAAGGAAGTTCCGTAAAGCTTCCGAATCAGTAAAATTAATACTGTTTAAGACATACTGTCAGTCTCTATACACCTGTCAACTCTGGACTAATTACACTAAAAAATCACACGATGGCATTAGAGTTGAGTACAATAACATATTTCGGTATCTCATGGGGTTAAAACGTTATTGTAGCGCCTCTGAGATGTACACTCAATATCGGGTTAACTCATTTAATGCCGTTCAGAGAAACCGCATTGCATCTTTCATGGCCAGAGTTGTCAGGTGTAATAATAGCATTGTACGAAGTGTGGCGGAGAGACTGGTAACAAGTACAAGTTATAGAACATGGTTGACTATAGCCACATAGCTATTTCTTTAGTAAATAATTTGTATTACTATTAATCAATATTATGTAACATAAATATTTTTAATATGTTTTATATCTTTTTATATCTTGTAAAATATGGATATATATTGATCTGAATTAAATATATTATTATTATTATTATAAAATAGATTTTATAGTGTAATATTAAAATAGACGTCAATTTTTAAACAATCAATTCAGGTTTCATTTGTTTCAAGTTTTGTAATAAGCAATCGGTGAATCCAATCCACTGAAGCTTATTGATTATTACCATAAAGTTTATTTATCTAGAATACAGCTACCTTATAACATATGAAAGCAATGTCCAAAGGCTTTTCGTAGAGATCTTCATCTCGCAAGTTTGCCTTAAAATTGAAAAAATAATTTGCCAAAAGGAATAACTTTTACAATAATATTTAAAAACAAAATAATTAAACTTCGGAAGTCCCGGATGACTGAAAAAAAGCTTGATTAGAATTCTTAAAAGTCTAATTAAAAGTACTGGTAAGTTGTCTGAACTGACATCAAGTTTGAGATATTAGAAGCCCATAACAAGTTAAACGAGCGACCATAAAACGGAACTTCTCGCGGGAACAATTAAGGTTTCAAATTATTCTAATGACGCGGTTGCCGTCTCGGATTTTCAAGATTTGAAAACGAATTAAGTATTTGATTTATTTATTTATTATAAGGAAACATAACAAACACATCACAAAGACCAGAACATATAAGAAGAGATACAAGATATAAATATAGATGCGTCCTAATACATGTTTCACAGATACAGTAATACAATAACAAAAGAAAACATTAAAGTGGTACACTATCTTATATATGTATGTCAACAATATTGAGCGATTATAAGAAGCGAAAATATTTATACGTGGAATAATATTTTTCCTACATTATAATTATAATATACCTATCATTTCATAACAAAAAAATACTTTTGCCAAGCAACCAACAGCAACAAGTGTGAAAATTTAAGAAATGTAAAAAGAATATCGCCGTCATTAATATTTGTGATATGACATTTGTCCCTAATTTATTTCAAATTGAATCAGTTTAATCTTTAAATTTCTTAATTATTGAGTTTTAGTACTGTACGATCGCATTGTTTACAATTATTATGTCACACAACTCTTCGCTATTTCCTTTAGCGTAAATCTGTATGTTCAGTAGAGTATGTTGTTTATAATAGAGTAGGTTATACATATATATTGTAATTCTCATCGAGTAATATCAATAAATAATCGATAAACATTATTTTAGATAATACTCTTCTAAGGTATATTATGTATATAGGACCCAAAGCTTTTCATTTTCGTATAGAAATCTAGGAATCTATAATTAAATTATTTATAAAAGAAACTACTATTTATTTCGATCAAGGATTACTTTTACGATATCTTCAAATGATTAAGCGATTATAATATTATAACAAACATCCAATATCGGTGGGTATTATCAGCTTGTGTGTTCCAAAGACGGATAAAATAATTTCTCACTCCTTTCCGATCAAAATATATTTTCACGATAAGCTTTCTTATGATCCCTTGATCAACAATTAAAATAGTACATTACGATGTTGTATATTGTTGATGTGCACGCTTAATAGAAACCTAAGTCACGAGTGTCGTATACTATTTTATAGCACGTGTGACAAAAACACGCATTATCACGCTTTTCTGGTGTAAATATGGCCTATTTAGGTCATGGAAAAGCGTGCGTAAAATGCGGTTTTAGATCACACAATTAATGAAATTCACGTTGTCATCAAATATATTGATAATAAAGAATTTCTTTGTATCTTTCGATCATGCAATACAATATACGTCAGAGGAGTCCCAACAAGTCAATTATATACCAATTTCATGTCCATGTTACTATACTATACTTTCGAACTTTGGTCCTTAATATCATTCAGTGGTCTTTTTTAAGCGAAAAAGCAGGCAAATCATGTTTATTTCTATGTCTTGCATGTATCATGGGTAATTACTATCACTTTCTTTAATTTTTAATTAAAATAATTCGTTATAATTGGACATATTTACAAGGTACTGAGATGTAATTAGTTCTATACGTAATCAAGAGTGCAGTCAATCTTGACATCGAAAAGCTTTTGGAGTGATCGATGTCTCCGCCATCAGTCTTCATTGTTTCCGCTTACTCCTGACTGTTATGAAGGGATAAGGAATTAATCTATCCGTATTGGATGTCCGTAATCTGACTCAGTTTGAGTATTCCTAGAAATGGACGGAAAGCTTTCAGCAAGCGCAAAATTAAGATGATTAAAGTTTTTTGTTTATGTTAGATATCGACAGATGAGCATGAGGTTCACTTAAAGGTAGGTGACATCTCAGCCACAGAACATCAGAAACCGAAACGCGCAATATGCACTTCAATGTTTTTCCATATACGAACGGTGCTTCGTTACCCGGTCGGAATTTCGATATACCTCCCACCCGTTCAATGCCTGAAGTTACCAGACGTGGGGAAGACATGCTTATAGAAAATTATAATCATATCGATTCGAACTCACGACCCATCGATGCGCACGGCAGGTGTTCTACGGAACGCGCCAACGAGCCCGTCAACAATGAATTCATGTTTCCCTAGCTTGAAGTAAAGCTTTCAGCGGCTTTTTATTCATTTATATATTTTTTATCTATCATATTACACAGAAGTATTTTTAATTAACCACAGTTAATGAATAAAAGAAGAAAGAAAAATCAGTATCACTACAATCTACATATTATAGACAAAGTCCGCCGTGTGACTGTCTGTCTGTTCGCGATAAACTCAAAAACTACTGAACGGTTCATTCGGTTTTCACGAATAGATAGATTTATTCATGAGGAAGGTTTAGGTATATAACTAGTCAAGGTTTTGTGTAAAATGCAGCATATCCACATATTAAATAGTACAAGTGCGTCTTTAAATCCGCAAGAAACAAATTCATAAATTACTGTTTCATTCAAGCAGGAAATAGAAGACTACCCAATTTGCCTATAAAAAATTATCAGTTAAACGGACCCAGAAATATGTCTGCACAGTGTCCCTAGGGGAGTCTAGTAGAATATCTAAGATAGAATAGTGATAGAATATCTTTTGAACTTATCGCGTGATGTTTTAATTTCCTTCGAGTTCTTTTCGAGAACAAATAGTAGGAGTTTAAGAATAAAATCCATTTCAGAGCGAGATGAGGATGATTTACGGTACTTAATCGACCCTAATTAATCTCCCGTTAACCTGGACGCGAAAGGTATAACGAAAGTGAGTTATAACTAAGATAATTAGACCAGCATCTGATGAGATCTTCAGCTTGGTTGGAAAAAGTATTGACTGCCTACGCAATAAATACCTACTTTTATATTAGAATTTAGAACGCCTCTATGTGGTAAACGCGATGAGTTTAGCACGGGATCGTTGACACGTTCGGTAAAACACCTGCCGTGCGCATCGATGGGTCGTGGGTTCGAATTCCACCGAGACGACATGTTTATAAATGTCTGTAAGCATGTTTTCCCCCACGTCTAGTCTGGTCACTTGGGGCATTGAACGGATGGGAGGAATATCGAAATTCCGACCGGGTAACGAACCACCGTTCATATATGGAAAAACCGTGAAGTGCATATTGCCATTTTCGGTTAGCCCAGCCGCCTAGCATGACCATCAAGAGATATCTCGCGGACGCCTGAAGACAAACTAAGATATAACTCGATATATTACATATATCTCGAAATCGACAGCTTTGATAGACAAGATATCTTGATCGACAAATATCTTTACTTTTGATATTAGAAGTCGAGTTTTAAGTGTCATGTTAGACCCGGAAGAAATAAAGAGATAATCGATTAAAACACGAGAAAACTGTCGACAAAATTTTGTCGCGGTTGTCATGCTAGGCCGGCAGCTAGAGTACCAAAACTTAATTGTGCATGAGTGCGTGATTGTGTATGTGTGCGCCGTCGAGCATCAGTTTTTTTGTATATTGTACTACTACATTACACCCGTGAGAAGCCAGGGCGTGTTACTAGTACTAGAAGAAGGATCTGTTTGTTTGTTTGTTACGATTTAACTCAAAATCTACTCAACCGATTTTACTCAGAATCATCTTCAACGAGTTAGACTATATTTATTTCCAGAAATAATTAGGGATCCATACTAAAACTTGAATAATGTGTTTACAAGTTTAAAAAAGGTGTAGGGAGTATAGAACCGATTTTTAAAATTATTTTACCTATAGAAAGTTACATTATCAGCGAGTAACAAAGGCTATTATAATTTTTGTGTATAGTAAGTACATCTACATTGTACCCGTGCGAAGCCAGGGCGTGTTACTAGTTAGTAAATAATATCACAATAATTTATTTTAATTACTGGTTTAATTTACTGTATGGTGATTCATAATATTCTTCATAAACCTCCGTTTCAAAACATGATATTAATTAATCTAACATTTGAAATAAATTTACATATACAATTCTCTACCACCCGTCTCGTTATTTTTTTAAACGAATTTGTTTTGCATTTAGTATAAATGCAATTACGGCGGTCCACAGCGGGTAAAAAAGCAAAAAGTTTAAATCCAAACTAGAATTCTAGCATTTCACGGAAATTCGTCCAAAGCTATTTTAAAAGCGGTGTACTAACGTTATTCAAGTTTTATTTTCACTTCATTTACGTATTTATTTTATTTATTTTTTATTTATTTATTTATTTAAATCAGGCATCAAAATTTACATTACATAAAAAGTTGGCCCATATTATATATACCTTATAACTAACATAAATATATATATAAATAAAACTTATATCCTAAGTAACACGAAACATCGACGACGTGTTGCGCGCGGTGTCAGCAGGTAGCCGACCTCGAAATCTCCGAAATACGACACCCTGCGGCCAGAAGTCCTCCTTCATAAATGTCGTCAATCCATTAGTCGGCACTCTCACCACAAACGAACTAAAATTTGTTTTATGGCGGGACTCTAACCGTTCAACCCTCAGGACAACATTTGACTTCTTGAAGACATAGTCTACGACCTCCTCCACCTTCGTAGCCCAGTGCAGTCGAGACACGTATAGCTGCGTCGTTGGAACTGCAGGACGCAGTAGCTGGTTTGGTCCAGTCGGAGCGGTGCCACAGTGGTTTCGGCTCGAGGGCTTCTTCTTCTTCCTCTCTACTCTCACAAAGCCCTCCTCGTCACACTGATCGTTCTTTCGACTCCGTGACACTGTTTTCCGAGCAGGTTCGTCCCTGCTCTGCTTTTTACCCTCAATCGAAGCCCGCTGTAATCGCGGGGCGGCGGGTGCGGGGGCGGCGTTGGTGACGGCGGTCGCTGCGGCAGCGGCGTAGGCACGTGGCGTTGACACGCTCACGTTTGTTTCCGGCGGGGCCGGAGTGCGGGCGGCGGGGCTTGGTGTGTTGCACACAGTGACAACTGCACTCGGCGACGACGCAAAACAGCTGACTGAAGCAAACTGCGCCCCACGACGTGTATTTACGTTAGAAATCGTAGGTGACCTACTTACTGAATCATTATGTTTTAAAGTTAATAATTCAGCACGCAGCTCACTCATGGTAGATTCTGAGACTTCTAACCTAGACTGCATTTCAGCCAAGCTTGTCTTCAAGATTATGATGTCCTTAAGTAACCTGGTGACATCGACGAGGTCAAAAGTGACAGGTGGTAGCTTGTGCAACTGCTTTGCCACAAAGGCGGGTACGTTATCCGGGTCAGTCTCCTTAAACAGGTTGATAATATCCTGGAGATCCCTTTCACCTTTGTCATCCCTTTTACGGGTTTTCATTCGGTCGGCCTTCCCAAGTGTCTGATACAGGAGCACCTTGCCACTGCAGATCTCCTCTTCTTTGAAGTTGGATTTGCAAATCTGCAAGATGCTGATCTCGTCCATTGTATCGATGGCATGTTGAATGAACGCCAATAGTTCATTCGCTATAAGTTTCTCTGAATTCATAGCTAGACCGTGCAGCGGCTAAGCCGCGCAACACTCAAAAATAAATTATGTATATTATTTGCATGATAAATGCACGAAGCGTTACAGGTTAGCGAAATATGCAGGAAGTACTACCTCCAGAAAGAATAATTAGCTCGTGTTATTTTTGCTAAACGAATTTTTCATAACTTATGAAAAATAAGGAAATATGGATAAGAATTTGTATTATTTGAGTACATTCAGTAAAAACTGACCGCTTTTAATTTATTGTATGACTAGCTATCCATCCCGGCTTCGCAAGGGTGCAACTTAGATGTAGATCCAAAGAGTAAACTCCCTACACTTTTTTACACCTTGGGTTACATTATTCAAGTTGTACTATAAGTTGATGTAGTACATATAACCAAAAAAAAATAGCTTTCTATTTAATTGGTAAAATAATTTTTAAAATCGGTCAAGTAATTTAGAGTTAAGTCAACAAACGAACAAATCGTTCCTTTTTATAATATTAGTATAGATAATAATGTGATATAGACTGATTTTTTCTACAGTTCAAGCGAGATTAATCTATGAACTTCTAGTTGAGAACCAGGCTCTTTAAAAAGTAGCGTCAATCCCTTGAAAACACAAGTTCAGTAATTACATAGTCCGGATGCATCACTTTCATCTAAAATGCTCTTTTCTCATTCAGATTCAGTCAGGCATGGTCGCGGCGATCCGAGGTAGAGTAAGAGCAACGAATGAACGGTGATCACAGATCTCAATCAAAATTTACTATGGCTTGTATTGATTGTTCGTTCTGGTCTAAGAACCAAAATAATAAAAAAAATAATTAAATAACATTAAAAATAAAAAAAAATAAAATTAAAATAAAAAATAAAAAATTAAAGTAAATTAAAAATAAAAAAATAATTAATTAATTTTTTTTTTTATAAAAAATAGCCATGACCACTTTTCGATAGGCAAGCAATTATAGGCATATTTGTTTATAAAAAATATTTAATAAAAATACGTCTCATCTGGTTATCAGATCGGTGAAGGACGATCTCCCACGGGCTCTCCTACTATTCATTTGAAATTGAACCAATCAGATCATTTTGTCAACGGCTCACTATTGATTTAGTTCTTTGCGATCGAACGAACGACACATGCCTACAAAGGGCGCCAGGCGGTTCTGTGCGTGTGAGTCGTTCGTTCGCTGCTCGGCCGTTGCGCACGGGAACACGAATTATTAGCGAATATTTTGCCACTCATTTTGGAATGGAAATCAACCGTAGTCATAGTAAACATTACGCGAAATGGAGTGGGGTTATTAATATTTATGAAAAAAAAATATTTAAATATACTATATATTCTATAACTGATATAGAAGTAATGGTTTTCGTTTCCAAATCGATCACAAAATCACGGTATAAAGAGCGATGATATTATTATTATTAATTATGTATAATGAAAGTGACAGCAATAGTTTTAATTAGACCTCAATGTTTATTAGTTTGAATATTCAACCTTATGTATTAATTTTTATACATGACAATAAAAACATATTCAGTAAGTATTTCTTTATTTTTTGACTTACAACATAAATCTTAATCAATATTTATAAACTAACAGTAAAAAACAAACAAAAAATCTGATAAATACAAAATTATACAATTTGTAAAGTTTCAATGGATGCAAGTCCAAAGTCCAATCTATCGTTACTTTAAGTCAACGAATGTCTGACACCTGAGCCGGCCTAGCATGAGCGCCACGATATAAATGTCATAACTAAGATGTACGATATCTCGATATATTATATATCGACATCGACAATTTTGATAGAAAAGATATCTCGATCAACAAATATATCTATTTTTGTTATTAAAAGTCGAGTTAAGTTAAGTGTAATTGTCATGTTAGACCCGGAAGAAATAAAGCGATAATCGATTAAAACACGAGAAAACGGTCGACAAAATTTTGTCGCGGTTGTCATGCTAGGCCGGCTGAATTCATTAGTTAAGTCTGGCCAAAGACTTATACGTCCGACTATATTTCTATATATTTCTATATTCTACTTTTCTCAAAGATGCCCGAAAATTAAATAAAAAAAATATAAATAATAACCTTCTCTTAGTTTTAATCAAGTCTCGATTTGATATCTATTTTATCAATTACAATACGAAAATATTACTTTTATAGATTCGAGTTTCATACTTAAAGGATATTAAATAGAAGCCGATATTTAATATTCCGAACTAAGGTTGCATTGTATGAAATTAAATACTTATATAATATATATACTTATATCTAAAATACAAACACAAATAAGTACTTTTTTATAAAAAAAAACTTATACTAAAAATTAACACATACTTGTACATGAGTGATTTCGGAGCGGCATTTTCGTTTTAATAGTCTTTAATATTATAATCGTAATACAAAACTTATAGCTTACCCCTTAACACACATTTTTTTTTTTAAAACCGATTTTTTTTTTTGGAAAAAAAAACAAACTTTCGAACATTTAGCTTTCGCATAGTTATTTTCAAATCTCGATTATATTCGACTGCAAAAAATATAATAGCATAAAATACAACGTTCTCAAGTTAACTCGAAGTATTAATAGATTCGCTTGCGTACCGATGGATCGTAGGTTTGGATCCCGATTGCTGTGCCAAGATTATCTTACCTAATCTTTATTACCAAAAAGCGTCATAAATTCTTCTAAATTCCACAAAAATAAATATACAGTTATGTCAATCTATTTAACATTAGGGCGAGCACCCACCAAGCGATTCTCATATATTATTCATATCGTAAAGAACTTGCGCGATCGTTCGCGACGCTTCCACGTTGCTCAGAGCGATCGACGCGAGGTGTGCTTCATACGCCCGGAGGATTCTGTAACATACATACAAACATACATATATACATATACATCACGCCTCTTTCCCATTGGGGTAGGCAGGCATTCTGTAATATATTGTTTTCAAATTAAAAAATAACAGTTAATAACAATAAAATAGAAATTTTAAATATTTATTTACAATTTATTGAATAAAAAACAATTTTATATCGAGGGTTGAATGCTAAAACGAATATGCAACGTAGAGTGCATACTTATTGGAACTATGAAATTAAAAGTTGTAAATAAAATTAAATTTTAGTAGTTAGAAGTAACTAAAATTTGTGATGTATTGTGTGATATATTCTTCGTATATCATCTTGAGATTAAAAGCATCCAAAAATATCGACAGACGAACATGAGGTTCACTTGATGGTAGGTGATACCTCAGCCACAGAACATCAGTCAATGATGCGCTGTCGACCTAATTTTTACTTCGAGCATTCGGATATCCATAGACTGAAACCGAAACGTGCAATATGCACTTCACGGTTTTTCCATCTATGAACGGTGGTTCGTTACCCGGTCGGAATTTAGATATTCCTCCCACCCGATCAATGTCCGAAGTTACCAGACGTGGGGAAAACATGCTTACAGAAAATTATAAACATGTGGTCCCGGTGGGATTCGAACCCACGACCCATCGATGCGCACGGCAGGTGTTCTACCGAACGCGCCAACGAGCCGTTAAAAAAATTTATAGAGTATTATTACTAATAACCATAAGTTTAAATTTCTATACATTGCGTGAGATCAACACTGTTTTTTGTTTAAATAGAAGTCCATTATTGGCCTTAAAGTATGTATAATGTATATATTTGTTTGTTTAAATGTGTTTGTAAGGCTGTGTGACTGTTATAATAATATAATAAAAATAAAATAAAAAAATAATTACCGTCTTCCTGTATTCGAATAAATGACAATATTCCTCAAGATGAGCGCCGCCGTCAGACGAATGCTTTTCGTCACCGGACCTTCGTTTTCATCCTGCGCCAATAAACAATATTAAAAATATCAATAAGGCACTTTATACACGAGCGTTGTCACGCCACTTTATACGCAATACGAACAGATACGTATTAAATAACCTAACATTCAAAACACAATACGCTTTGTCTAATTTAGGAAGGTAATTTGGACAGGTCGTACCAAAGAAGTATTGTATTTTAAATAAAATACTTTATATCGGATTAAAACGCGATTTATTATTTATGCCAACGTTTCAGGCGAAAGGCTGAAAGATGACAGTTGTCTGATTTGAAATATCACAAAGTTGCCATATTAACGCCATGATATTTACTGTAATTTTCTATATTATGACAATATTGAATAACCCTTTAATCCGTTATAAAGTATTTTATTTAAATGTGTGATACTCGCGTTAATAAAAGACAATATTATTGTATTTTTAACCGACTTCAGAAAAGGAGGAGGTTCTCAATTCGTCTGCATGTTGCTTTTTTTGTATGTTTGTTACGCGATAACTCCGCAAGTTATGGATGGATTTGGATGATTATTTTTTTGTTAGGTAGGGCATATTTCAGAGGTGGTCCCATTTATTTTCAGTAAAGTGTATTACGAAGACAATGTAGTACTTGACGGGTACCGCCCACTTATCGTAGTCAAAACCTCGCGCATCAAACAACCACAAACTATACACCAATTTATCGAACATATTTTTATGTTGGTATTACAACTAGATATTTGCAATTATCTATCACGCAACCATATCAACCTGTATTTTGATAAATCACTAATTAAATAAAAAAAAGGTTTGTTTTGTATTCATCTATACTAATATTATAAAGATTTGTTTGTTTGTTTGTTACGATCTAACTCAAAAACTACTGGACCGTTTAAAAATTCTTTCAACAATAGAAAGCTACACTATCAGCGAGTAACATCGGTTTTATCTTTTTTATTTTGGGTATTTTACATCTTGATTGCACTGGGGCGGATCGCTAGTACAGTATAACAGCTATCAACTATCGATTCTATTCTATGAGAATAATCATCGATAATCGCTCCATCCCTAGTATGAAGTGTCAAAATTATCATCCTAAATTAGACAAAGCGTAGGATAATAGCTCATAAACAGCATATTGATGGGTCCTATGAATATGCAAAATCACAACTTTACAAGAGAGACTCTGTAAGTAGTGTTTTAAAGCCGATTTAATTTTTTAACATGATTATGATTAAAAAAGACAAAATGACCAAATTGTTAGATTTGCACATATAGATAGGACCCATCGATATGTATTATCAAGGAACATAGATTTACATAGAAGCACAGGTCCATACTAACTTTTGGCACAAAAAAGTAGTTCTGCTTTTGACCTGTAGAGCGCGCGGCAATGTATATGTGACACACACATCTGAGAAATCAGCTGACCCCTCCCCTAGCGCTGATGTCTCGCTTTCTCTTACGAGCGAACGGCAATAATGCTCTATCGCAGTATTAAGCATCGGACCCGAAGTATCACGGGTATTGCCAAAAATGTGAGAGCGAGCGAGAACGCACCATTACCCCAAGCACGGAAAAGCGGCTGGGCGCGAGAGAGTGCGCGCTATAACTCCAGCGTCAGAGTGTGCGTTCACACGGATACTAGCAGCGCCACCGTGGCTGGAGTAAGAACTACTCTTACCCCAGAGAAACCGTCTCAAGCTCGCCTATAAGGCCTGTGCTTCTATGTAAATCTATATTCTTTGGTATTATCAACATGCGAAGCGCACTTTTCTTCAATTGTATTTGGCTAAATAAGTATTCCAGATCAAACTATTATTACTGTATTGGTTAAACTAACTCCGCGAACGGGTCATGGGTGACACCCACAGTTTATTGAAAAATAAAAACAATAAAAAATGACTTCAAATTTGTTTGATGTACTGACAAAAAAAATTAAGTTAATGAAAAATAAACATAAAACAAAAAAAAACAACCACATGAGACAATACAAAAGCAAAAACCGGTTCGTTAGTGTAAGAGGGGCTTGGATATTTCGAATAAACAACAGGTAAACCATAGGAAAATTGTTTTTTTATACCATATTTTAGAGAAATATATGAGTTTATATATAAATACTTGTTTTTGACCAAAACGAAGTAGTTGTAGAAATATTAAAAAAAAAGAAAAAGACTTTTTTAAAATTGTTTTTTTTCTCATAAACTACTTTACATAGAAAAATGATTCAGAATGGAAAGCTTTTAATAGTAGATTTACTAGAGTCAGTCTGTAAAAATAGATTATTATTATTACTAAACATATTCGAAGCTATCTATAAATTACGTCACACGAATTTAATTTTTTCACCTACCCTCGTCCTTGTCAAACATATCAGCCCCCCACCCCGCTGATGTGACGTCAAACATTTTGTATTAATTAATATTTTTAAGTTTTTCATTATACAGTTAAAGTTTCGCGTTTCACTAGTTTAAATGTTCTCATGTGACGTCACGAAGCTTAGGATACCTCCCACCCCTTGTTACATAAAATCACACTGAATTGACCAAATTCAAATTATTTATTAATTTAGGTAACACAATATACACTTATAAATGTCAATAAAAAAAATTAAATGATTCTAATTTTACATTTAATGCCTTACTCAAATCAAGGGCGTAGAACGGACGAGAAGAACTGGCAATATACTCTACGTCGTAGAGTATATTGCCATACGGACGAGAAGAACTGGCAATATACTCTACGACGTAGAGTATATTGCCAGTTCTTCTCGTCCGTCCGTCTATCCGTGTCCGTATCCGTAGAGTCTACGTCACGCCTTTTAATCGCCAAGTTTTTGTTTTACAAAATGTTTGTAAGGAGCTGCAACCATTACACCATGTTCTAGATGATATCTTGAAGTAATTATTTAATAATAAAAAATATACGAATAAAAAACGAAGGTTTGTCCTCTATCAGCAGTAGACCCCCTCCCTAACCCCTCACAGTGTGACGTAATTTATGGATGACCCCTTAAATGTAATTGTTTTGTATATGTATTTTAATATTCGTCCAATCCTAAGCCCATTCCACACGTAACGACGTCATAAACATGTGAATCTCACCCCTTGTTCCGGAGTGCGCGCACTATCAGCCTGCTGCGCGCACACAAACGTACACGTTAAAATATATAAGAAAGTGTCTTCATATGTGTAATGTGTATTGACATTCGCATCGAGGATATACGAAGTTTTGTTTGAAAAAGTCAGTAAAAAAATACTTCTACACGCTCTACTGTTAATAGAATACATCAAAATCTTTTATAGAATACATCGATTATCCTCAATACGAATATTTTTTCATAATAAAAAACTACATTTAAAAGTACGGACAAACGGGCTGTTCATGTAAGTCCTATGGTAAATATTCATAGTATAACCTTCTTACATAAAAAAATTAATTGAGCCCATTCAAAACTAAATAAAGGAAAACAAAATAAGCTAATTTAAAAAAGGAAGCTTGAAAGTGCATCATACTTTGAATCTTAAGAAGCTATCCCTATTTATCAATCAACAAACATATCCCACCTTGAAAACCAAACGTATTACATAGTGACACTTACGCCATCTAGCGGCATAAAGTTGACCTATTGAAGTTCTGTCTACATTTTGAAGACGAACAACAATCCCACAAGATGGCATTCATAATTGAAAAGCGTCAGTTTACGTTTAGTGACGTTTTGATTTTCAAGGTTGGATATGCAAACTTTTTCGCTCTTATAATAAAATTAATATTAAAATTTGTTACATCTAAGATATATTTTAAATAAGTAAATTGCAAAAAATCTTTGAAATAAACTTAAATCATAAACCAATATAAAGCTGCACCCACACTCACCATAAGTTCGCGCGGGTTGAACATGTCAGTGGCGTGTTTGTTGAGGGCAGCGAGCGCCGCGTTCGGCGGGTACGCGACGGACACCGGCTTGTTCGCGTCACTCTCGGCCGCCGCGTGCCGGCGGGAGTTGTATATCGCTTTGAGGGCCTGTAGCAGAAAAAAAATCTCTCAAATTCGACAGAAAGTAGCCCATATTCTAATAAATAGAATACATCATACATTTTTTAAGAGGGCCCGACCCGTCTTACTTTCCATACAAAAAGCCGTACGTGACTACTGAAAATCACGTATTTCCATGAACAAGTTTTATGAAATTTCCGCACACTATTTTTCGTTCAATGTTATCGCGTTCTCACTCACGCGTTAGCGGTAGAGGTATGCGCTGCATGAAACAAAAAGCTTTTCAACCATGCTTGCGTTGACGATAGACGAACCGGGAAGGGCCCTGTTAATGATAGATATCGACAGACGAGCATGAGGTTCACTTGATGGTAGGTGATACCTCAGCCAGAGAACGGTCAATGTAGCGCTGTCGACCTACTTTTTACTTGGAGGATTCGGAAATCCATAGACTGAAACCGAAACGCGCAATATGCACTTCACGGTTTTTCCATCTACGAACGGTGGTTCGTTACCCGGTCGGAATTTCGATATACCTCCCACCCGATCAATGCTCGAAGTAACCAGACGTGGGGAAATCATGCATACAGAAAATTGTAAACATGTGTCCCATTGATGCGCACGGCAGTTGTTCTACCGAACGCGCCAACGAGCCCGTCAAAACAAGATTGTTAACATACATGTATAAAATATATATCTGTGAATTACATAAACAATGTACATTATGTTTTAAACGTAAAAATAGCTTGAAATTTACATAGAAAATATTACAAATTGTTGCTATGAACCAGGGACTGAAACCGGTTAATTTTTATTTTCCAAAATACGTGTCTAACTGAGATACCATGATATTAGTTTTAAAGAGTAATACACACTAAACATACCAAAGTAATTGTTTTCAGTAAATATGAATAAAAACGAAAGAATATTAACAAAAACCTTTATTATACCGGTATAACCTGTTCGGTTTACAACCGTACAGGTATTTCAATGTAAACGACACCTTGCAATACGATTTGCTGGTGTATTCATTTTCGTTATATTTTATTATATTAACTTAAGTTAGTTCGCATTCAGACGCCGTACCAGGCGCGACTGTCTAATCCCAATCTCATCTAACCCCATTAGTTTAGTCCATTGCAGTTTAAATAAATAATTATCTCTTTTAATATCTTTATAATTTATCCCAACCCCGAACATAACCCATAGAAAATTAACCGGTATTCAGCCCCTGCTATGAACAGACCTGCGCCGTGCAATGTTTGTCATTGAGGTGGTTAAGCAGCGCGAACGTCTTGCGAGGCACGCGGTCGCAGTCGAGCCACATGCACGGCGCCTCGCCGCCCGCGCCGCCCGGGCAGTGCGTGCGCGCCGCGTGCGTGAACACGCACGACGCGCTGCCGAACGACCTACGGACAACGCGCTAGTAAGGATCGAGCATAATATAAATATTTAAATAAAATACTGTATACCCGATTAAAACGCGATTTATTATTTATATTGTTTAAATTATTTATCCCGATGTTTCGGATGCTTTTCAGCAACCGTGGGCGCGGGGAGACAGACAGGAGGAGAGAGCTGTCTCCCCGCGCCCACGGTTGCTGAAAAGCATCCGAAACATCGGGATAAATAATTTAAACAATATAAATAATAAATCGCGTTTTAATCCGGTATACAGTATTTTATTTAAAAGGATCGAGCATATCTATACTAATATTATAAAGATAGGAAAGATTTGTATTTTTGTATGTTATGAATAAACTCAAAAACTACTGGACCGATTTTGAAAATTCTTTCACCAATAGAAAGCTACATTATCAGCGAGTAACTATTTTTTGTATGTAGTACATCTACATTGCACCCGTGTGAAGCCGGGACGTGTTGCTAGTAATAAATAATTGATGAAGGATCTATTGGCGCACCTAACAATTATGTTATCTATAGTTTTACAAATCAATTTGATTTAATCAATTGTCTGAACTCTAGTATCATTACCTTATATCTTGTGTCTACCTCTACCTCTACCTCTGGTCAGATATAGACACAAGTTATAAGGTCCGTCTAACAAATTTACACTAGAAAGAGGAAAGATTTGTACGTTTACAACGATTAAACTCAAAAACTATTGGATCGATTTGTAAAATTCTTACAAAAATATAAATCGAGTAACATAGGCTATTTGTGTACCCGTGCAAAGCAGGGGCTTGTTGCTAGTATTAGATAAACTGTCTACATACTTCCCACATCCCTTCCAGTGGCATATCCAAGGGGTATCATCTTGTGCGTTCTGAGGACTTGTAGCTTGCGCGGGAGTTAGAGGCGGAGTCGCTGGCGCTTTCGGTGGCGGCTTTTGCTAAAACATCAATGTTATACTTTAAATATATTTTATTGTACTTAGTTTTTTTATGTTAGAAATTGACAGACGAGCAGTTCACTTGATGGTAGATGAGCTTACTTTTTACTTCTAGCATTCGGAAATTCACAACCTGAAACCGAAACGCGCAATATGCACTTCACAGTTTTCCATCTATGAACGGTGGTTCGTTACCCGGTCGGAATTTCTATTCCACCCGTAGCCCGAAGTGACCAGACATGGGGAAGACATGTGTACAGAAAATTATAAACATGATGTCGATATCTAACTTAAAAAATGTTAGATATAGAGATTCTTACTTCAGTAACCGGTTGAGCAATGACCGTTTCCTTTTCACCGATCTTAGTGTTGCCAACCATCACTGGTTGTCTGGTTATCACTTGACGCATCATTGGTTGCTGAGGTTTCTGTAAAGGTTTTAACAGAACACTTTATGGAGACTCTTGACTACATGACTTAGATTTTTAAGGCAACAAAAAAACGGCAATTATATCACCAAGTCGCTTTCCGCTTTGTACGCTTTGCTTAGCTTACCTTTTAAAATACGCAACGGATTTTAATGTGGTTATCATCGATAGATGTGAATTGTGATAGTGAATTTAAATAAAATACTGTACGAACCCATCCCACGACCACGGTTGCTGAAAAGCATCCGAAACGTCGGGATAAATAATATAAACAATATAAATAATAAATCGCGTTTTAATCCGGTATACAGTATTTTATTTAAATGTGTGATACTCACGTTAATAAAAGACAATATTAGATAGAGTGATTCAAGAGGAAGGTTCACACGTACAGTTTATGTTATTTTTTTGAAATATAACGATAATTAATTATCATTCAATATGTAGGAGGAAATCAAGCCGACTGAGAACATTCATCGAAAATGCTGTCTTATTCATTGCGTGTAAACTCGGGACGGGTCGCTAGTTGTTTAATAAATAAATCTATAAACTATAATATTTGTTCAGAATATAACATAGAAAGGTACCGATGTGACACATAATATAAACGGACATACCCTTTACAATTTAAATATATTTGACTGACAATTTATGGAAGTACATTAACGTCTCATCACAATAAACTACGTCCCTAAAACATGCATTTCCGCAAAATAACACTCTTATTAACCAATGATAAGTGCTACAATTGTTCATAGTAAATGTTATACTCACCGCAGTACTTTGCACAACAGTCTTACTCTCTTGTACTGGCGCAGTATTACTGACCGCGGTTGTAATCTGACTCCTTTGCGGTTGTTGTACAACTCTATGCACATTCTGTTTCATCGGTGTATTCATGATTATCTGCTGGTTGTTCGATACCGCAATTATTTGTTGGTTGCCTTGCAGTAAATGCTGGTTGCCTTGAATTATCTGTTGGTTCCCAACTATCGGATTACCAGTTGACGTACTGATTAAAGCCGGGGGTTGTTTTTGGGTTACAACAATCTGCTGTTGTTGAGGTTGGTTTATTATTTGCGCCTTGTGTGGTTGCGGTTGTGTTGTTATTATGGGTTGTTGGCTTTGAGTTATTTGGGGAGCATTCTGTAAACGAGTTATAAGAAATATATATTTTCTGTATTTGTTCTGAGATACATAATTATAAAGACTACCAAATAAAATAGAGAAAAAAAAAGCATGAAAATACCCTCCACCGAAATATAAAAAAAAATATATGCATAAGTAAAAGACAATCAAATTTTCCATGCGCTATAAAATATGAACAATCTTAAATCCTTGTATCCAAACACACTCTATCACTACGTGAAGCGACAATGAATCGAGTTCCTTATAATACTTCTATTCCAGTAAAAGTATCGACAGCGTTTTATTTTTTAACATTCGCTAGGATTGCCGTTGCTTTGTAGTCGACTGAATTTTTTTATCAGAAGGTTTCTTTACATTTTTTACTTTACAATATACAAGAAAAACATTTTCCAACAACAAAACATTAAATGGAGATCCCGCACAAAAACTACAGTCGAAACTAGTTAATTTTCTAAAACTATACACTCGAGTTAGGACCGTTAGATAACATTATTGCATAAATTACATCGATACAACATTCAATTTCAAGCGTTTAAGCGAAGCGTCTAATAATAAACTCCACCACGTTCCGGCAGATATTTAAGTCAAATACAGTGACGTCATTTGTAAATCAGTAATGCCAGATTTAACACCTTTCAAATCTACCCTCTTGCAGATGTCAAAATTAAGCTTAAAATTTTGCTCACCTTTTTTTAAAAAACAAAAATCCATTCACGGCCTAACCGTCTCAGTATCACAATATTTGTACTTTAGATATTAATTTACTTTTATAATATAGAACAGCTTGTCTACTGAGGGTAAATGATGCACTTCAAGCTAATGAGGTAGATAGTCGGCTAGTTTTGGCTTCGTAGAGCGCCGTCCCTTTCACTATCATTATGTGACGTGTCAGTGCGAAAGAGACGGCACTCTACAAAGCTCTTTAATTCAATGTGCATTATTTACCGCCAGATCCAGTACATACAAGTTCTTGGACTAAATCAGTTATACAACGGCCAACGTCTAATCACATTCATGCACAAACTACGATACAATGTGCATGAAACCTGAGAAATGGACGTTTTGACCACGGCGATCGGCTGAGACGTGCTCACTAGCGTGGGCTGACTCACAATCACCCTCTGTGTCTGCTGTATCACGCCGGAATTCTGAATAATGTATCATTACCATTTATCACATTCATTAAGCACCACAGGATATCGCGCGGCCTTTTTATGAGGTCTCGTAACACGCGATATCGCGTAAATTACAATTAACGTTTTAAACATACAACATCTAGCTGAACCCAATCTTTTCATCTGCGTATTACCGAAATAAATATCCTTCGTTGGGGATCAAGCTTCGTATATTCATCGAAAACCGTATAACGGCTTAGACGGAAAATCATAACACACTGACAAATGTTACTGTCATACTCATATGAATCACATATACTTAATATAAAAATACGTCATACTTCGTAGATATTATGTCTTTTTTAATCTATACTACTATTATAAAGATTATGTCAGATATCGACAGACGAGCATGAGGTTCACTTGATGGAAGGTGATACCTCAGCCACAGAACATCAGTCAATGATGCGCTGTCGACCTAATTTTTACTTCGAGCATTCGGAAATCCATAGACTGAAACCGAAACGCGCAATATGCACTTCACGGCTTTTCCATCTATGAACGGTGGTTCGTAACCCGGTCGGAATTTAGATATTCCTCCCACCCGATCAATGGCCGAAGTTACCAGACGTGGGGAAAACATGCTTACAGAAAATTATAAGCATGTGCTCCCGGTGGGATTCGAACCCACGACCCATCGATGCGCACGGCAGGTGTTCTACCGAACGCGCCAACGAGCCCGTCAAAAAAGAGGTAAAGTTTGTGAGATTGTAGAGGGTTTCTGGGTGTACTGAACTTTGTGTATAGAACTTAATTAAACTAAGTTAATAAAAGATGTCTTTAAGGCAAAAGAACAGCAAAAAATAGTCAATTAATATTTTTATGAAGTATGCCGGTCTTCGCCGAACTGACCTTATTAACAATAAATAATAAAATTACATATTAGCAGAGAGCAGTAGCATTCTTATCTATTCTAATTGTGACTAAAACTAAATCTAATACAAATTTATTTAAGAATTCAGATATTTATACCCAAAATACATAGCTTTAACAATAATTTAAAAACAATACGCATCACTAAATCAACGCAGAATCCGACGTATTATTAAAATTAGCTGAACGATACTGATTTGTAAGCAAAATGAAATTGCATAAGCATCTAGAGAACTAAACGTATTAAATTCAAATCTCAAAAACATTTCTGTTAAATTATCTAAATAATACTAGCTTTTTTCCGTTAAGATGAAACCAATTTAACCAATACATGCCCAGAACTATACCTTGAATTGGGTTTTTACACGGCTCCTGAGAGCCTAGCATGAACGACTAGAAAAGTATTCGAATGGTCCATCTGTCAGTTGTATGTGAAATCAATTTCATACAAATGACAATTCGACGATACGAATACTTTTTCGCAAGTTGTTCGTGCTAGGCCCTCTGATTTGAAAACGAAGCTATCTTTCACAAAAGTTCATCAACATTTCATATAAACCTATTCGCACAAACACACAAAATTTACACGAATATAAAGTCCAAAATAGTTCTACTAGGCAGGTTAGGGTCTTATCCGTTTTCAAATCAGGGGGCATATATGGGTTAAAAACTGAGTATACTGTACTAAGCCAAAGTACGGCGTTGAGTAAGGAATTATGTACAATTTGTTTTTAAACAAATTATCACTATGGCATATGTTAATTATGAATAGACAAAGAACATATTACAAGATACAGAATATATGTATGTTAATATAGCATATCCCAAAGCATCCACTGTTAAATGACCTGTGAAATATGTTAGTATGCAATTATTATTCGGAATCGCGAGGACTAATGATAAAAATAAATAGTATTATTACGGTATAATCATCCCATATAATTTCCAGAATTAAATTAAAATCTGAAAATTTTACTATCGTATAAAATCGGTATCGATGAGAAATGTAAAAAAGTAATGTCTTTAAAATAAGATATTTTTTAAAAGCTAAGTTTTTTTTCGTTTACAAATTATTATACATAACATATAATTTTATATAAAATGAAGTTAGTCCAGAAAGATTCCGGATTCCGTCGTCTCTTAAAGACGCCCATGACTTGTCCTTGACAGAAAGAGACAGCTATACAAAATTTATCGCGCTAGCATGTTCCCTCGGCAGTAAGACCCAGTTCAAATTCCCCCGAGACATCGGATGTGAGCTATAGATGTTAATAATGCACAAACGCCACAGAACAGATAAAGAAACAGAGAATTAATATAGCATAGTACTTAGTGTTTATTGATGGACTTAATAGTACAAGAACCCACCTAAGATCGACCTTCTCCCATCTGTTTACCGAGTGAAATATATTTTTCGGGCGTACTTCCGAAAAGCGCATACCGCCGATCTTTCATTTGACCATTTGACCTAATAAGGAAAATTGGCGCATATTATTTCATTTTCAAGGTCAAAACTTGAAAAAATATCACAAAGTTTTTATCGTTTATTTAAAAAAAAGTATGGATGTTTCCAGTAAACATAAAAAGATTTGAGATTTTATGTCCAATATTTTTTAGTTAGGTTAGGTTTTGAGGTCAAAATACGTTATTATACCAAATTTCAGACCAATCGGCGGTATGCGCTTTTCGGAAGTTTATCCTATTTTCCATAACTGAATCTTCAAAACCACACAAAAACACTTTATTTTCCATATTTATGATGACACATAGAACGTGCAATATTTCTCTGTCGCGCGCTACTTTAAAAAGCGACAACCGTGACTTGACCGAATTCACTCATAAAACCCCAAGCCATCCTATTTGTAATGTAATTCACATTATTTTCACATAAATTTATATAATACATAAGTATATAATATAAGCAATTTACGTGTTCATACCTAACAACCCAGTAGTAGGGATCAGAATAAGATAGGCGTCCCTTATATCCCATACTTTCATTTTATATCGATTTCGTTTGATTTACAGATGAGCGTAAAAGTTAAAAAAACATAATTTAAATCAACCTTGGCTCTAGGCAACAAATTTGCAATGTGTTTGTTTACATATTACGATGTCTAAAAAAAATATTTCACTTGATAAGCAGATGGGTGAATACCATCTTAGTTGGTATCTTAGACCATAAGGTGTTAATAACGAAGGAGGAACATGTAATATTGCATAACCCAGTGCCAAGCATCTAGTGCTAATTAACCTGTATAATCTGTTGTTGGGATATAGCCTCTGTGGCCTGTGCTATAAGGCTGTTTAGTGTCGCCTCGTCCAAACCGCTCGGGTTGTTCACCTTTTGTCAACAAATTGATTAATTTATTACTAGAACTCTTAATGGAGTTGTTTTTAGTCAGTTATCGAAAAAAAGCGTGTGCCTCACTTGAGGATATCAAAAAACTCATCCACAATATATTAACACAAGATTGCCCAAAGTATTTTGACTGATTTTCAATTTCGTTTAAAAAAAAAAAAGTATGTTATGACACAAATACCTTATTATTAAAATTATT
The DNA here is from genome assembly GCA_905404175.1 of Anthocharis cardamines. Classification (NCBI taxonomy): domain Eukaryota; kingdom Metazoa; phylum Arthropoda; class Insecta; order Lepidoptera; family Pieridae; genus Anthocharis; species Anthocharis cardamines. The sequence goes on along the minus strand of FR989971.1, from coordinate 6,044,451 downwards.
ATAATTAGTTTAGTAGGTCTTTGTGTACAGGATATAAGTGCATTAATTAACAGTCGAATTTAAATTTAACTTTATTTAAATGTTACCTACGTTATAACTGCAATATAGTTAAAAAATTCAGTCATTCTAGTGTTAAATATGCGCTGTGGACCTTTTTTTTTACTTATTTTTACAAAATACATAGTATATGTATATCGTAGGTATAGTGCTAAAATCCAAGAAGTATAAAATTTTAAATTATTCAAGTTAGAATGTTTACCGACAAAAATATTTTATTTATTTTAAACTGTTTATAGCACAAAAAAGTGTACAAAAAGCGAACTTAATGTCTAAATGCCTTATCTAACAGTTAACCTTGGCTTTGTTGAGAGGAGTGTAAGTGGTGCAATAGAAAAAAAAATAAAAAAAAAATATATATTTTTCTTACATAAAAAAAATAGAAAACAAAAATAATTGTGAATAATGAAAAATTTTAGCAGGTTAATAATTTAAGATAGCCTAAAATACCTAAATACCAAAGAACACACATCATAAATATTAATGACGGCGATAATCTTTGTATATCTTAGGTAATTTTGTCCCTAAACTTTTAAAATTGAATTTAACTTAAAACTTAAACGATTGTAGCACTGTACCATCAACATCTATACATTTTTTATAGATTTACGTGAATAGGTCAACAGCACATTAGTGGATCACCTTCTAGTGAACCACACACTTGTATATCTGACATCCCAAACTTATAAACTAGCTGTACCCAGCATGTATTGCCCTTGCAGAACAACTAACCAAAGTTTCATCATAATCGGATGAATAGTTTAGGTGTGCATGGAGGACAAACATACTTACATTTATTTTTATTTATATAGATAGTTTTTGTGTATTTTATATAAAATATTATTAATAATGTAACAGAAAGTAACATACCGTTAGGGTAAGAGGGCCACCGCCCGCTCCTTGCACTATAATAATCGTTTTCTGCATCATATTTCCTGGGATATTCGGGGCTAAGTAACCAAGACCTCCTATAAAAATATTTAGGGTTAAAATTTATATGAAATGTGACAGGATCTGATTGCGAAAAGTTATTATTCATTTAAAAAATCAAATACAGTCAAAATCTGTTATAACGACATCGACGGGACTACTCTATATACATATATATTTGGTCGTAAAAACCAATAGTCGTAACAACCGGTGATGTTTTCGAGGTACAAAGTAAACCTAAGTACAGTCGGGACTCTGATTTGGTCGATATAACAGATCAACATACGATCTAAACGATGTCGTCTTAAAACGGTTTAACTGTATGTACATAATTAATGATCTATCACTTAGTTACCGCGACAGTTTTAGCGCATTTTTGGCACACCTAGACGTAAGGGTTTAAGAAAGTCTCAATGTAATACTCATACGGTGATCACCGTTTGAGTATTCGGCTATCTATACTAATATTATAAAAAGTAAATATTTGTTTATTTATTATGACTTTACTCAAAAACTACACGACGGATTTTAAAAATTCAATAATAGAAAGCTACATTATCAGCGAGTAACAAAGCCTTTTTTTACTTGTGAAGTACATCTACATTGCACCCGTACGAAGCCGGGGCGGATCGCTAGTAATAGTATATTTATATTTACCTTGAGACGTATTCTGCGTCGCTATCAGCTGCATCGGCTGTTGTACGAACTGCGGTTGGGATACCACTGTTTTCTCTGCAAAGAACCATTTATTTTTTTATTAACACCTATAGACTTTTCTAGCGACGAGTGATTTTAAAGTATTTTAAGTCACGCAAAACTCGGTAATGCTGTTAAAAATGAATAAACAATCATACTTTCACATTGATTTAGCCATTTTAGTGAAATATAATAGGGACGGTAAGTATGGGCATCAATGTATAACAGTCACGGGCTTTGTAACAAAAATACAATAACACAATAAAAAAAAATCATTTTGATACATTTCATCCGATACTTTGAATACAAATTCCCAAGAACTGTGATTTTTGAATAACTACAATTAATTACTAATAAAGCGAAATGTATCGTTCAAATTCAGATAAAATAAGTTTGTAGCGACATCTATGATCAGCTACAAGAATCAATACAAAGATGTCTAATCCTGAATCGCGCTATACAAATATTTCGGAGCGCTAAGTATATATAATATATATACAATATCAACCAATCGGAACTCAGGGCCGGCCAGTCAGTGGTTCGACTGGTCGAGGATCCTCCCTTTAGGTTGGAGGAAGACCACTCCTCCCTTCCTCCACAAGTTGTAAAGCATAATATATACAGTTATAATTTTCTTAGTGTGCGTGATCAAATCCGAAACTTAGCGAACTAGCAAAAAGTACTCAAAGAAGTCTCGAGGCCGATGTGGATGAAAAGTAAAACTGCAACATCGGATTTTTAAAAAATCCATATTCCTCGCCAGGAATCAAACCCGTTGATTTTGAAAAATATACACATTGTGTTATTACACCATTCGATAGTGTCGCTAATAAGGAACGAATTTTGAGAAGTGATGGCACATTTGCCGGGCTCGTTGGCGCGTTCGTAGAACACCTGCCGTGCGCATCGATGGGTCGTGGGTTCGAATCCCACCGGGACGACATGTTTATAATTTTCTGTAAGCATGTTTTCCCCACGTCTGGTAACTTCGAGCATTGATCGGGTAGGAGGAATATCTAAATTCCGACCGGGTATCGAACCACCGTTCATAGACGGAAAAACCTGGCAGTGCACATTGCGCATTTCTGTTTCAGTCTATGTAGGTATTTCCGAATGCTCGAAGTAAAAATTACGTCGACAGCGCATCATTGACTGATGTTCTGTGGCTGAGGTATCACCTACCATCAAGTGAACCTCATGCTTGTTTTCATAGGCACATACTGTTAAAGTATTACCTTGCAGTATAAGTTGACCGGCTTGAGACGCGATGATATTCTGAACGTCCATCGGTTGTACTTGCAGCATCGGTTGCTGCATTTGCAGTGATGGTTGTTGCACCTTATACAAAACCATACAATTATGATGAATAGTTTTAACGATTTTTACTTATACGAGTATGTTTACATGATCACATTATTTTTCTATATTACTTCTTAATTAAGATGTTTGTCCAGTAACATAGCATGACTCAAACATATATAAAATTGAATTAAACTTAGAACTGAAATTTCATACTTATTGGGTTTTAAGAATCAGATTAAATTTATTAGGTACCATTACCTAGTAAATTGATTCTTATTCTTATTTTTTTTTTTTGTATGGAAAATAAATATAAAAAAATACTTAAATGAAATATAGAAGAAAATTAGTTTGCACAGCGACCCAAATAGTGAGGTTCCTCAGCTTGTGCTATGTCAACATTCTTGGCATAGCGCTGGTTTTCAGAACCTTACCAATGTTGAAGCAGTAGCCAAAAATGACAATACAGTAAAACTTAACCTATTACCTTCTACCTTCTTCCTGCCCTGTTCCCTTTTTTTATTGAGGTCGGCCCAGTATGTTCTCTTTTTCCATTCTCTTCTTGCACTCTCCATATCAGTCACACCTCTCAAACACATATAATTATTCACACAGTCAATCCATGTTTTTTTGGCCTCTCTCTTCCCCTATACCCATCCACTTTCATATTCAAAACTTTTTTAGATACATGCCCTTCATCTCTCCTATTTTTTCATTAATCGGGCGATATGACAGAATCGAGATATTAGTTGATATTGTATGAATACCTGAATCGTTGGTTGTTGGACTTGCATCGTTGGTTGCTGCACCTGAAGTGTCGGTTGTTGTACCTAAAGGTGAAATGGAAGTTAAAAATATTCTTAACAAAAAAAAAAGCATATGCTTTAGTATTATTATATATATCATTAAAAAGCTGCAAAATGTATGGATTCTATTTAGTAAATAATCAGTGACGATTCCGTCACAAGACTAAAAGCCGGGTTGCCTAATTAATGCAACCATAAAATGAGAAATAATAATGCCCATGACGTAATTATATGTCATATATAATTTATATGATTATGTAATTTTAGAAACACGTATTACATTATAGTCGCAACCCGGGCTTTCAGGCTTGTATGATAATCTCGACAATGTTATTAATTACTTTTGATTTCATATAAATTATTCATGTACGGATTGTTTAGATTTTTGTACGTTTTATATACACTGAATTATTATTGTTTCATATAAGAAAAACGAAGCTTTCGAGTCTCGTCAATCATTCAAGGCAAGGTGAACAACATTTTGCTATAGTTTGGATATATTTTGGCCCTGTAACTTACTATACCTGTAATATAGGCTCCTGTATGATGACGGAGTTGTCCCCGCCGGCAATCAACATAGGTTGTTGAATCATGTCCACGTTTTCTTGCTTCGGTGGCAACTGTGTTAAATTACCATCGACTAATATACTAGCTAGCACATATAATAAGAAGCATTACCCATTATTGAAACCTAGTTCCAAGTCTTTTTTGCAAAATCAAGTATATAATTTCGAGCTAATGCTACAGTAGTTTCGCCAAATAAAAAAAACTCGACAAATAAGATGATTTTCTAGTAATATAGTGAAAAATTAATGCCCATTTACACGATGCAAGTTTCTTGCCCTATTGCATACAATTAAACTGAAGCAATAAATGACTTGCATGGTCTAAACAACACGTAACTTTCTTGATCTGTCATACAAGTTGTGTTTCAATACTATTCTTGGTGTAAACAGCACATAATATCCGCGTGTAAACAGTTTCTTACAATTCTTGGATGTCAATTATTGCGCTTAAATTATTGCTCTTGTATGTCCAAGATAATAGCATCATGTACCTGGGCCTTAAGTCTACATTGCAAAATAAAGTAAAAAAAATCGAAAAATTTAAATAAACTTAAATATTTCCGACAAACAAAAATAATTACGACAAAGAACGAATAAGATACTTTTCTACCAATTTATTGAGAAGTAATAACAGTTAGATTTTTAAAAAAGCAGGCGACCAACAAAGTGTATAAAATTACAAACCATTTTGTTCGCCAACTCCAAAGGACTGTACCGCGAGCTCTAAGAGCAGTATTATTCATTTTTACAACACTTGATACATTTAGTATAGCTGTCTCGCTCTATCAATACTGCTTCAAAGAGATGATGGTAAGACCCCTTATATTAATACATTGCGCTACAATATCCATTGATAAAACAACATTCTTAAGTTTCATCTCTAATATACCCATCTAAGTGAACACTTACATGCAAAACGATACAATTAGTGCATAAAATTTGTTATAATTCAAAAAGCACCTTAACAGCCTTGGGTCCAGAGACTATAATTCCACGAGGCCGCTACAATTCCATACGTACAGACATGAAAACATATCGGTATACAGATACTACTTTTTTATGTTAGATATCGACAGACGAGCATGAGGTTCACTTGATGGTAGGTTGTCACCTACCATCAAGCCACAGAACATCAGTCAATGATGCGCTGTCGATCTACTTTTTACTTCGAACATTCGGAAATCCATAGACTGGAACCGAAACGCGCAATATGCACTTCACGGTTAAATGCTAATTAAGCATTCGCATGCTAATAATGAATGTGATTGCTAAGGGGGCGTCCATAAATTACGTGAGGTGTTTAAGGGGGGGAGGGGGTCGAGTCAAATCTCATCTAATCTTACGTTGGAGAGAGGGGAGTCTCGGCAAATATCACGCAATTTTTTTTCTGATTGAAACAAAAAAAAAAATACTATTTTGGTCCATTTAATCCAGATTGTATACATGTAAAAAAAATTTTTTCTTTTTACAATAACAATCCAACGCGTGTACGTAAGAAACCCACATTTTGAAAATTCTCACGTGAAATTGGGGGCTGGGGGAGGGGGTTGAAGAAAATCTCACGACATCTCACCAGGGGGGGAGGGAGGGACAGAAAATTTAAAAAAACACCTCACGTAATTTATGGACGCCCCCTAATTAATCCATCACTGTTGTATAACTCTTTTATCGAGGAAGGCTATAGGCTATAATACTTTATTGCATACTACTAATCTTGTAATGTAATGTAAACAAAAATATAGAGAATGATAGGCGGTACGAAATTCGCGTGGATAGCTAGTAAAAATATATTACCAAATCGTCTTCATCCTCAAGTGCGGAGGCCGCTAAAGCTGCATATAAGTTGGCTGCTGTTTTTGAAACGCTCTCTTGTGGCACTACATTCTGGAATACATTTTTGATAACTACATATTCTATTATGGTAATTATTCAAATATAGTGGATATGCAAAAAAAATACATTACTATCCACCCAGCAACTATTCCACAATTCCTTATATATATAATCTACATGTACATACAATGATTAAGTTTGTTCGAAAACAGATTCAATATATATATTTATTTATATAGGTTAGGTTAGCTTTACAAATACATAAAAGGCAAATTTGTATCATAATAATATCTAACTTTATTATATGTATGGAAAGATAAGTTTTTTTTTTATAACTGCCACAACTCTTCGGTAAGTTTTTAAGGACAACTTTCAATATGGAATATACATGTATTTTTTTTATATTTTTATTCGGTAGCTTACATCGAAAGGTGATACCTCAACCACAGAACATCAGTCAATGATGCGCTGTCGACCTACTTTTTACTTCGAGCATTCCGAAATCCATAGACTGAAACCGAAACGCACAATATGCACTTCACGTTTTTTCCATCTATGAATGGTGGTTCGTTACCCGGTCGGAATTTAGATATTCCTCCCACCCGTTCAGTGCCCGAAGTAACCAGACGTGGGGAAAACACGATTATAGAAAATTATAAACATGTCGTTCCGGTGGGATTCGAACCCACGACCCATCGATTCGTTCCACCGAACGGGCCAACAAGCCCATCAAATCTTTCTATTATTAAGTGCCCAACAAGTACAATAAATTACCTCAGGTTTATCTTCCACTTTAGCTTTCTTCGTCGGCGGTTCCGTGTACGAATGATCTGTGACGATCGCATCCACCGGATCCTTCTCACTCTTCACACTCTGTATCACACTTTGCATCATCTGCGGTTCATTTTTAATCTGTACTATTTGTCCTTGATCGTTCTTGAACTGAATGACACTTTGATCACCCTTCAATTGAATGATCTGACCCGATTCGTTTTTAATCTGTATCAATTGACCTTGTTCGTTCTTTATTTGCAAGTAAGGCGCGGGTTGTCCTGCTTCTGGATTGATTTGTATGACCTGGTTAGATTCAGGTTTCACTTGAACGATTTGACCGGTTTCGGTTATTTGTATGGTCGGTGCGTTCATTTGTTGGTTCATTTGTATAACCTGAACGGGTGGATTGGATTTTTTTTCTAGGAGGTCTGCTAACATCTTGTTTTGTGCGGTCTTCTGGAAAAAATGTTTATTTTACAGTTACGATATTATTCATAAACGTATTATAAGCTGGAATTAGTTATGTTGTGTTTATTTCGTTTCAAAGTCATGTGTTCGATAGAGTGAGACAAAACATACTTTAAATAGCTTATATCTTGTTTATGAATGAGACGGTACTAATAAAGAGGATTTGGTTTGATTGTTTGTTACGATTTAACTCAAAAACTAGTCGACCGATTTTAAAAAATATTTCACCAATAGAAAGCTACATTATCAGCGAGTAACAAAGGCTTGAGTTTTTTTTGTGTGTATAGTAATCTACATACAATGCACCCGTGCGAAGTCGGGGCAAATCGTTAATAATCCATATTATTTGTAGTAATAAAAACTTACAATAGTTAATTGTGCTTGTTCATCGATCTGTATCTGAACCGGCGCTTCTTTGGGAGCTGAAATAAAATAAAAATAAATATTAACATGAAAACAAACAGAGAATACAAACTTCTTTCAAAAATACTTACCGCCAATTTCTTCAGTCACATTTACCTGAATAAGCAAGAAAAAATATTACATATTATATTTAACTTATTTGACAACAGATTTTTCTTAAGTATAGTAAACTAGCAATTGATATTTTCTATAAGCATGTATTCCCCACGTCTGGTCACTTCGTGCTTTAATCGGGTGAGAGGAATATCTAAATTCCGAACAGGTAACGATCCACCGTACATATATGGAAAAACCGTGGAGTGCACATTGCGCGTTTCGGTTTCAGTCTATGGATTTCCGAATGCTCAAAGTAAAAAGTAGAACGACAGCGCATCATTGACTGATGTTTTGTGGTTGAGGTGATAACCCACCATCAAGTGAACCTCATGCTCGTCTGATGATATCTAACATAATAAAGAGAAATTCATACATTTGCAAACAAAAGATGGACTGATTGTGAGAAGAGTTTGAGGGGTGTGACTGATATAGCGAGTGAGAAAGAGTGGAAAAAGGAGAAAATATTGCGCCGACCTCAAATAAAAAGGACAGCGCCGGATGAAGAATATATTCTAATGTAAAGCAAGCCGGTGTTTTATTTGAAATTAATATCATCAAAGAGTTAATTTTTTATAGTAAAACTTCCTTTGTATTACCTTATCGCCTTGCATAACAGGCGTGTTACTGGCAACACCGCCAGGCGTTATTGTCGTACATTTTATTAAAGCCTCTGGATCTACTTCCATCGCCTGCAAAAAAAATTGAAATGTCAAAACTTATTGAGCCCAATTTTCTATATCAGATATCGACAGATGAACATGAGGCTAACTTAGATTTAAAGAATTTATTTCTCATAAGAACATAATATTATATACTCGTATATAAATAAAATACTGAATACCGGATTAAAACGCGATTTATTATTTATATTGTTTAAATTATTTATACCAACGTTTCAGATGCTTTTCAGCAACCGTGGTCGCGCGCAGACAGAAAGATGACAGTTGTCTGATTTTTGAAATGTCACAAAGTTGCCATTTACCGTAATTTTCTATATTATGACAATATTGACTAACGGTGTCCTCTTGTTTTTTAGTATGTTTGATTTGACAATATAAATAATAAATCGCGTTTTAATCCGATATACAGTATTTTATTTAAATGTGTCATACTCGCGTTAATAAAAGACAATATTATATACTCGTAGTTCACTTAAAATGAGATATCTGACTTACTTACTAGTTAAAATTACTAGTTATAATATTTTTAAGTTTATCTTTAAAAATATTCATGTCTATAAGTTAAGTAATATAGATGCTCCACGAGTCACAAGGGGGTGACTGAAAACCAGCGCTGTGTTTATCAGCTGAAGCTGAGACACTAACCTTTGAGCGGCCACACAGCTGTTGTTGTTTAGTTCATACAGACTTTAGCTTTAGGTAATAGTTTAACGACCTTATTCATAAACGTATAAGCTTGATATAGTTAAAATATGTTTTGTTCTTTCGTTCTGTAGTCGTTTTATTCGATAGAGCGAGACAAAACATATTTTAACTATATCAAGCTAATAATACGTTTACGAATAAGGCCGTAAGTCTTTTTTTTCCTATTCTTATTAACAATATATTGTGTGGAAGCCCAATAAAAACCTTTGATTTCATTATTTTACGTATTTTTGCATACAATTTAACACGTCCATTAACTTACCGCATTAGGGTTTTGGATGACGACAGTAGCCGCCGTCCCGCGTTGTTGATTTTGACTTTGCTGTCTTTGAGCAACCTAAACATTTTTCAAATTAAACAACAAGACACATATTATATTATAAACTTCATTGAGTAACACGCCTTAAAGGACTTATGTTAACAAGTCCTGTGGAACCAGCTGTCGCCGACAGTTTTTCTGAACCGATACGACTTGGAAACCTTCGAGAAGCGAGCCTACATCTTCCTTAAAGGCCGGCAACGCACCTTCAATTCTTCTGATGTCACGCATGTCTATAGGCGTTGGTGATCACTTACCATCACGTGAGCCACCTGCCCGTTTGCCCCTTATAAAAACATATAGGCTTCATAAGTGGTTTGGAGGAAGGTGGGTATGCTATTCATCCAACCTAAAGGTAGGATCCGCGGCTAATCAATGACTGGCTGTAAGACCCCAGTGGTTGGCGTTGAAGAAACTTTTATAGCGGGATTCAGAATTATTGACGTACTGATTGTAGACATGGCTTTATAGCCACTATACGTCACCAACAATATTTACAGATAGCGGCACGAGTCGTAAGCACAAATGAACCGTGGTGGGGATTGAGTCAGCGTAAGTACACTGTCGGGCAAAATTATTTGGCACCTTGTTTATTTGAATCGGTAATTGAAAATTATATTCATTAATTGATTAAATTGTATTAGTCGCCTCTGCAGTTTGTTTATAAAGATAGAAAATACGATAGTCGAATGATACGCGCGGACCCAATAGACGACGAGCATCGACTGTCGAACCAATCACGTGGAGCGTCAGCGTGGTTAAGGTCATATCGACCAATGAAAAGTGTGCTCACGACTCGTGCCGGTAACTGTACTTGGTTACTGATTTAATGTTTATAAATAGTAATTATTGTTGCTGACGAAACAGTGATAACTCTTTAGGAAATCCACCCTTTGCCACTTATAGTGACAAAAAAAACATTACTAAGCAAACTGGTACAGGACACTTAAGATATTACACTGAATATTGAAAACACTTATTATTTTCTCCATCATTTTAAAATCATATCAAAAAACATGCTCTCAACAAAGCGTCTTAACGCATGCATGTTTTTAGTTTAACTTTGTTAGTTTATAATTATTTGTCATGCATTTTAACTACAATCGCTACTACTTTATACCGAAAACCGAGTAAATGTATCAATATACTTTATGAATAACCGCTACTCCTTATATGGATTTCAGGAAAAAAAATGGGTAAAATAATCGTTACACCACAAAAATTCGTAACATGATTATTTAATCGTAACATGATCTTTTAATCGTAACATGATTATTTAATCGTAACATGATTATTTAATCATAGCATGATTATTTTTATGAAACATAAGTGTAAAATGTTTCATAAAACATGATGACATAAATGTATAAACACAATCTGACACTGGATTGAAAACAATATGAGTAGTTTGATATTTTACTAAAAAAGGTATTACAGTGGAATATTCCTTTACAACTAATATTCCATCCATAAAGTAATAATACAAGACAGGGCTGAATGAATGCAATTATTTGAGTGTCACTCATTGGCATTGCAATTAATTTTAACTAATTTTGACATGCATGGGTTAATTTTAACTATCTGAAATTTAACTTTACCATTTGAAGTGTGAACTTTTTGCTAAAACTCAAATATGATTTAAAATGAAAAACAGAATCACTCAACATTATTTCTGGTCCTTTTATCATTATTAAAGAACTCCAAGAAAATATAATCAGAAGTAACTTGATTTGAATAAAATACTGTATACCGAATTAAAACGCGATTTATTATTTATATTGTTTAAATTATTTATCCCGACTTTTCGGAGGCTTTTCAGCAACCGTGGTCATGTGCCAGACAACGACGTATAACGACAATATTTTATTTAAACGTGTGATACTCGCGTTAATAAAAGACAATATTAACTTGATTTAAGTTCATAAATAAATTTAATTTAATCTATCTGACTATTTTTGAATTTATATTTATACAATAAGTTTAATTATAATTAAATTTTTTCATTTTTTGATTACATTTTATACTTCTGAAATAATTCTTTCCTATTTTTAATTTTATTGTTGATAACTATTTATTCTACATTCATATAACCGACATTTTTTTTTTGCCTGAAATAAAAATGTATTATTAATTTATTATCAATTAACAGCTTCAAATATATATCCGCTATTTTTTATTACAATTATTACAAAACGTGTTAGTACTGTTAGTATGCACTTACTTGCGTTTGTACGCCGGGGCTTACTTTGTGCGCGAGCAGGTGTTTGATGAGAGAGGTCGAAGTGTTGGCGGGGGTCGACTCTAACGCTTGCGACAAGTGCGGGTGTGATATCGGCTGAGCCTGTTTTATAATAACAACCCTTCATACAAGCCCGGTTTACCGACTAATATTAGAAAAAGAAAAAATTACTTTGTTTTTTACGATTTAACTCAAAAACTACGGGACTGTTTTTAAAAATTATTTCATTAATAGAAAGCTACATTATCAGCGAGTAACATTTTTTTTATGTATAGTACATGTACATTGATTGCATCCGTGGGAAGCCGGAGTGTTTCTAGTAATTAAGAGGGCCCTTCCCGGTTCGGCTATCGTCAACGCGAGCCGGGTTGAAAATCTTTTTGTTTCATGCAGCGCATACCTCTACCGCTAACGAGTGAGTGAGAACGCGATAACATAGAACGAAAAATAGTGAGCGGAAATTTCATAAAACTTGTTCTAGGAAATACGTGTTATTCAGTAGTCCTTCCAAGTTTGCTTACTTGTAATTTAGAATCTCCATTTCATTTGCAAGGTTTCTATAATAAAAAAATCTTTACTTTTACAATATATGAGTACATTATGAACGCCCAAAGTTCAGGTATTTTACTGGCTTATACTGATTTTTTTTCTGAAAATTTTGATCTTTTGTTTCGATAGAAACCTAGATATAGTGCACGAGATACCTATTAGTTCAAAAGTTTCAAAGAACAATCTGTTACAACGCCATAATCACGTACGAACTTTTGTATGAAAAATAAGACGGGTTGGCCCCTCTTAATACAAACATATGATTACGTAATCATATAAGATACAACGCACCCCGGCTTCACACTTTTAAAATCGGTCCAGTAGTTTTTGAGTTTATTCATAACTAATAAAATTGAAATACTATTGATTGCAAACATTATATTTGATATTTAAAAACATAGGTACATTTAAAAAAATATTAAAATGAAACTAAACATTATTCAAGAGTTCATAAAATTTAAATTATTATAAAAAATATTATATGACTTCCACATTTAAAATCTACAATTTTTGGGTGAATAGAAAAAGAAGGTAGTCTTAAAATATTTTCTTACCGGTGCTTGAGTTACAACAGGTTTCACCTCGGCTGTTTTATTCGTTAACTGTGCTTTCAGAATCGGCGAAGATGGTCCTAAATAACATCAAAAATATTCATTACGATTTCTTTTTTTTATGTTAGATATCGACAGACGAGCATGAGGTTGCTTGATGGTAGGTGATTATCAGCCACAGAACATCTGTCAATGATGCGCTGTCGACCTAATTTTTACTTTAAGCATTCGGAAATCCATAGACTGAAACCGAAACGCGCAATGTGCACTTCACGGTTTTTCCATTCATGTTTTTCTAATTTGTCAATTGCTTATCGCTTTTTGGCTGTTAACCATCAATATTAACTTAATATTTGTTTAAAATAAGCACAGTATTAATCTATTTATATTACTGACTACATTTAAAGATTTATCAGTTCATGTTACATAAAAAAAAACAGAATTTTATTGTGTATATCTGTCTATTAGAATCGTTAAAAATGAAAACGTCATGAAAGTTAATTGACATAAATAAAAATAATACAATTAACACAATATATATTTTCGTAATAAATTTACAAAAATGACCTGTATATTTTTAGAACACTACAAATTGAATATAGCATCGAGCACGTATGGGTTACTTACCGGCAAGTGTGGTAATTTACCGATAGGTGTAGGGACATACCGGCAGGTGTGAGGACTTACCAGTAAATGTGGGGACTTACCAGCTGGTACGGTGACTTTCGCCGGTGTGTTTTTGGCTCGTATCCCAACGTACAACTGCTGCATATCGCCACTGGCCGATGCCACTGTGTTGGGGCCAACGGTGCCCCCAAATATCGTCCTGTAATTATTTTTTATGTGTACACATCACTACAGACACGGGTGATAACAGGTCAAACATAGATATCTGTTATTTACATACTAAAGAAATTAATACGATCTAATTTATGAGTGACTTTTCAAGGTGATTTACTTCCTGTGAAACGTCCAATTGTATTTTTTTGGATAATAAATACTAGGTTGTAGGTGTAGGTGTGTCGTTTTAGCGCACGACCATCATAGATGTTTAACTGAGACAGATAACAATCACAGTTGTTTTGTAATGGCTTTGCTGTTACTAGTATTTGTCGAATATTGTTATGATAATCTATATTTTTATTTATTTCTGTTACGATAAATACGCCTCACTCCTATTACTACTGCGTGTACTGCTGTACTGTATATAACCAACCTTTGCAAACTATTTTTTTATGTTAGATATCGACGAGCATGAGGCTCACTTGATGGTAGGTGACACCTCAGCCACAGAACATCAGTCAATGATGCGCTGTCGACCTACTTTTTACTTCGAGCATTCGAAAATCCATAAGTTTTTTAATAACTATTGCTGCACTTATCTGCCTTTTCAGATTCTATTATTTTTTTTCATTTCCGAATAATAGATTATTTGATTGAAAGACATACTTATACAAAATTATAAACATGTCATCCCAGCGGGATTCGAATCCGCGACACATCGGCACACACAGTAGATTTGTTTGGCCCGGCAATATGTCAGTATTTTCGAATGTCAAGCGATCGTTCAAAAATATTGCCAGCCACACGTCAAAACGCTTGGCCATAACAAATATATTGCATAGTACCCGACTATATTGCAGTAAAATATTACTCATTTAGAAGCACCTTGAAATAAATACTAATAAAGGGTATAAATTAAATGATGAATATTTTTCTTCTGTAATTATTTTGCAAGAAATATAAGGCTTTTTTTATTTATTTATTTATAAATTGAATGACTATAGTCTCACCGGACCAATCGCGGGAAGTGCGCCGGCGCAATGATCCCCTTGCGGCCCATCTTCGTGCAGCACGCCATGTAGCTGCGGTACATCTCGGCCGCGTCGCACGTGCTGTTGTCGGAGGCCGGCAGCGGCTCATATGTCGAGCGGAGCCACGCTTGTGCGAAGTGTTCGTTTTCCTTAAGAATTAGACGATTTTTTTTTTGTTAGATATCGACAGATGAGCATGAGGTTCACTTGATGGTACAGCCACAGAACATTAGTCAATGATGCGCTATCGACCTACTTTTTACTTCGAGCATTCGGAAATCCATAGACTGAAACCGAAACGCGCAATATGCACTACACGGTTTTTCCATCTATGAACGGTGGTTACCCGATTGGAATTTCGCAAAGTTACCAGACGCGGGGACATATTTACAGAAAACAAAAACCGACTTCAAAACTACAACTACATATTATAGTATGTACAAACTTCAACTAAAAAGTAAAAAATAATATTTTAATTACTTCAAAGCATTATTTATTAACAGTTATTTGAAGTTGGTGCCGGCCAACCACCGCCGCTCCGTACTGTTCGAAAGTTTGTTGCAAAAGCAAGATTGAACTGTCCTTCTTGGCTGGGCACCGACTCCAAAATAACTGTTAATAAATAATGCTTTGAAGTAATTAAAATATTATTTTTTACTTTTTAGTGCAAGTTGTAGTTTTAAAGTCGGTTTTTGTATTTTGATTAAAAATAATTTTATTTTTAAATTTTTGTAGGAAGTGTATTTTTTAAGTTCATTAATCCTTACATAATAATTTAGTAGACCTACTACGAAACGTGCTGCTCAAATGAGACAGCGCGTGAAAGGAACCACAAATCAAAACATCATCTACGTAGAAGTATATTTTTGTTGATTTTCTAAAAAAGTACCAAACCTTATTAAAACTATTAGGGACCACCTCTGAAATATGCCCTACCAAAAAAATAATCATCCAAATCCATCCATAACTTGCGGAGTTATCGCGTAACAAACATACGAAAAAAAAAAGCAACATTCAGACGAATTGAGAACCTCCTCCTTTTTCGAAGTCGGTTAAAAATTATGAACATGTCATCGCGGTGGGATTCGAACCCACGACCCATCGATGCACACCGCAGGTGTTCTTCCGAACGCGCCAACGAGCCCGTTAATTTGTCTTAATCTACTGTATATTCATTGTGCTAACTTATAATCAATTAAATCATATTAAACAAATACCTGAACGGTCCTCTGATGTAAATGCGACACCTGTATGGACGAGAGCGCCGCGGTGGGCGTGACGTTCGGTGCGGGCGTGTGCGCGCTCGATACGCTCGCGGGCGCGTGCGCACTCGATGACGTCACCGGCTGACTGGCCTCTTGGGGCTTCGGTTGGACTTGTTGCGGCTAGATTATAAGAAAAATATCTCAAAGCTAGTATAAAAAACCCAAATAACTACGTTTCTCGTTAAAAATTAATTATTTTTCTACATTTGATAGTAAATTAGCCATAGATTAGCCACAATATATATATTTTTTTAAAGTTGAACATTCGAAAATGCGTATTAAAACCTCAAACTTTTTTTTATTAATGGTCCACACAACATAATACAAAAATAAATATTTATTCAATGCTACACAGAAAAGCTACATTCTTAATAATTACACTCTTAATCCTAACTTAAACTAAGTATGCTGTGTGGCGAAAGAAAAGGCCGATGCTCAGCTTGTGATGTAAACCAGTACAGCGCTGATTTTCAGCATCTGCCTGGGTAACTGTTGGTGTGCCAGTAAATATAAAAGAAAATCATAAAAAAAAAAATTATAATACTTGTAATATTTAAATGTAACCTTATATAAGTGGACAGATTGTACGATAGAATAAATTCCTCTCAATGGGGACACAGTATGCAAAATTAAACAATTATATAAAAGTAAAACATTATAAAGAATATGAAAACATTTTAAATCACTGCGCATTTAAGAGTTTCAGATGAGAGGAGAGTGTCGTGATCTTCCCATTATTTATTGTGTAAATAACTATTCTGTACAGCGCAGTATTGACCGAAGTTGGCTTTATTATAATACTAGCGATCTTCCCTGGCTTCGCACGGGTGCAATATAGATGTACACTAAAAAATAGTCTATGTTACTCGCTGATAATATAGTTTTCTATTGGTGAAAGAATTTTTAAAATCGGTCGAGTAGTTAATGAGTTAAATCGTAACAAAAAAACAAATCTTGTCTCCTGTCGTTGCGGGTAATATAACTAGTAAATTATAAACACCTGTTGTTGTTGTTGTTGCTGTTGTTGTTGTTGTTTGTCGGAGTCTCGCTCGGCGAGCGCGGCCGGCCCGCTCACCGTCTCAACCACTCGCATCAGTATACACGCCCGCGGCCCGTAGCTCTGCGCCTACACAATTTAAAACATTGTTTGTTTAATATGGACAGATTAACGTGACTTACATGATGGTAGTAACACCTCAGCCACAGAACATCAGTTAGTGATGCGTTGTCGACCTACTTTTTACTTCGAGCATTCGGAAATCTATAGACTGAAACCGCATCGCGCAACTTAACGATTTTTCCATCTATGAATGATGGCTCTTTACCAAGCCAGTATTTCGATATTCCACCTACCCGTTATTCTAGAAGTGACCAGACGTAGGGAAGACATGTTTACAAAAAAACATACCCTACCCAAAAAAAAACTTTGTAGTATTCGCGAATACAAATGCGAATGCCATATTCAATTATTATTTGAAATGTTATGTCCGTAGAATACTTCTGCATGACGCTCTACTTTACAATCGACCTAAGGCCTCTATCCCACTGGCGATATGCGAGCGTTGGCGTTTCTCCGTCTGCGCAGCGTCGATAATGTCAGTTGTCAATAAACGCAACGTTGACGTCGCGTTATACCTTATAATAATAATAATAATTCATTTATTTCGGATCTATCCTGAGACTACATCCATATTTGTTAGTACAATTTGCAAGCTTACAAACTAGTGTTAGTAATAATATAATTTAAACAATCATGATAATATTAATCTATAAAATACAATAATAATAAGAGACAGGTCCGGATGGACTTCCCGATGATGGCGGCAAATAATGTACATTTGTAATGCGTGCATCCGTATCCAGCGAGCCAGCATCGGAGAGTCCCATCGGTCCGCCAGCGCGCGCAGGATGCTGTAGGGACTGTCGCGCGTGCGGCGCATGATAGAAGCGCACCGCTTGCGCATGATGGCCGCGAAGCCGTCTGTGTGAGCCGCCGCGAACTTTATAACATTTAACATATCGTAAAGCTGAACAAAATTCGGTCATTCATATTCGCATTAATGTTTCGAATACGAATACGAATGTGAAGAAATATACGTATACTAACAAGACGCCCCGGCTTCACACGGACGCAATGTAGATGTACTATACACCCAATGCTACTCGCTGATAATGTAGCTTTCTATTGGTGATAGAATTTTCAAAGGTCCAGTAGTTTTTGAGTTTATTCATAACATACAAAAATACATATCTTTCCTCTTTATAATATGATGAAGTATATATTGGTGACGTCACCAGTGTTACCTCGACAGTGACGAGCGACACGAGCGTGTGTACCAGTCCGGCCGCGCGCGCCGCCGCCTCGCTCGCGGCCTCGCCGAGCGACGTGAGCGCGTACACGCACTCCAGCGTGCACACCAGCACCATTATGTCGCGCAGCGTGAGTAGCGCGCACACGTCGCTGTACACCTGGCGTGGTGCACGCACACATATGTATATCGTCGGTTCAAAGGTAAAACTCACTAAGTGGCATCTATGTATCGTTGGTTCAAGGGTAACTCATTAAGTGTAAGAAAAAATGTATTATGCAGAAAATTAATTTTAATATTAATTAGGTTCGCAACTCCGCTTTTATTTTTGAAGCATACATTCTACGCAATACGCAATAGTAGCAACATTTATTTATATTCAAAATTACACTTGGTGAGTTTTATCTTTGAAAACATATATTTTTTGAAAAAAAAAACCGGGGAAAAAATACATTTTTTAATGTAATAAACACATACCTTAGAACATTTAGCTATAATATTGTTATTTTCAATTCTCAATTATATTCGAGTGTGAAAACTGATAACAGCATAAAATACAACGCGGCTCGAATTATCTAGTGTGCACACTGCACAGTTTAGCCTGTTTAGAACAATGAAGTAATAATATATAGATTAAAGGATGTAATAGATAAGACATTTCGGATGTGGATACAGCTATGATATAAGAATAACCATACCAGTTCCAGATACGGTTACGGATATGAAATTATTTCGGATAGTTTCGGACCGTCATTCAGTACCTCGCTGTACCTTACCTTGGCTTCAAGCGCTTTAAGGAGTGCTTCCTCATTGGCCTCGTTCTGTGCTAGCTTGTTGAGCAGCTCCAGAGCAGCGAGGACTCTGGCGCGGTCGGGCGACGTCAGCGCTGTTTGTACCGTCGACAGTACGTGCCGCGATATTAGACATGTTGCTGGGTCCTGTAAGTATCAAAGAACAGAGAAATACATAGAAGGTTTCTCTTAGGTAAGAGTAGTTCTCACCCCAGCCACCGCGGCGCCGCTAGTATCCGTGTGAACGCACACTCTGACGCTAGAGTCATAGCACGCTCTCTCGCACCCACCCGCTTTTAGAGCGTTATTGCCGTTCTCGTAAGAGCAAGAGAGACAATGTGAGGGGAGGAGTCAGCGGACAGCTTAGATGTGTGTGCCACACCGATACATTGCCGCGCGCTATACAGGTCAAAAGTATTCTTAAACTTTTTCTGTGCCAAAAGTTTGTATGGACCTGTTCTATGTATTCTTATCTATATCATTTAGTTTTATAGGAATGCTTTGAACTCAAAGACATGAGCGTATATGAAGGGTGAGGAGGGTGTTCCTCGTTAACGTTCGTTTTCATAATAGGCAAAGGGAGGCCATCCATTTATTTTTGCATTGGGGCCTTAAAAGGCTAGTTAGGCCACTGCTGTAAAGGCCAATAGGGCGGCAAAAAGCAGCGAGGCCCTAGTTACAAATGATTATATCTGTCGAAACCTTTTTGTCATACTTGTAAAGATTTGTAAGATAGGTATTTTTTTGTCGTGTGGAAATCATCAATGATACCCGTCACCCGGGGAAGGAGGACGACGAGTTATGTCGGACTTCCGCAACCGGACTCCAAAGAGTCAATACGTCACGGACCTACCGACTAAAACCCCACGGTGGCCGTCTTCGACACAAGAAATTGGAGGGCCCCGGGATCTCCAAAGAGGAACTCTCGCGGTGCTCTCACGCGCACTCGGTTGGTCACTACCACTTCTCAGGAGAGAATAAATTCTTCTCTCCTGACACGATCTCTGTAATACGCGGCCTTCGTGGTATATACCGTTCTCCTCGTGTTGCTATATGTGCACACGCAGCTCCCCCTACATGCGCTCAGCAACACCGAGGGCAAGGGGCTTTGGTCACAACAAGACCCGACCGCCCCTGCGGCGTACACTGCGACGGGCAGGATTCTCCCGCTCCCTGTCGCACTCAGTACTTTCCTTCTGCAACATCACGACATCGCAGAACGAAAGCACCGCTCTCCACGCACTCTCACTTCCAACCATGTTTTGTAACAAGCTTGGAAGGGAGAGGTCGCCTCCAACAACAGCGCAAAGTGCGCCGCGCTCGTCAATCCATGCTGGACACACCTCCAGTGTGTGCTCAGCAGAGTCCATCGGGCTGTCGCAATGATGGCAGGCAGCATTTATTAGACCGTGTCAGATCAACCTTTTGTTTTTCGGAATTTGTGAGTTTTGTTTTTTTTTTTTCAATTTGTCATAATATTTATATTATTACAACCTAAACCAAACTACTTTGCCTTTTTTAAAGTCAAATATCGGCAAACGAATATGAGGCTTGGTAGTGATACCACAGCCAAAGAACATGAATATAAAAGGTAGTTCATAACTCTTCGATATTCCTCCCACCTAAATTATAATAATTACCATTTACCAATACTAGAAAACAAAAGACACGCGTAACTACCTTAATTATAAGCTCTGTTGAAATATTTCCCAATGTGTCCAAACCACTTTGTCGTAGCGTACCAACCCAGCAATTTGCGCAAAGTAATAAAAATCTGAAACAAAATATTAATATATTATATAATTATTGCACTGTATTATTTATGAAAACGCCAAATAATCGAATATTTTCTTCTGCCTATATAAATATTTCTAAATATATATTTTGCTCTGTTTTCTCAATATTTAATTTGTGAATAAAGTATCATAATGAAAAAATATACCTAGACTAGTGTATTCAAGTTGGACAAGCACTCTCTTCGAAATGTAGTAATTTTTAAAAAAACCTGATATTTATTTGAAGAAATTATTAATAAATAGTGACTATTATGATATAAATAAAGATTTTTTTTTATTTAATCATTGTAATTCCGGAACATAAAGTAATCTTGAGTTTTGTAGTAGGGGGTTGGGGCAGATACATTTCTGTGTCCGTTTCACTGATCATTATTCTTTACAAACAAGGAAACGATCAGTCTTCTGTGACCTGCCCGACCGAAACAATTTGTTTTATTTTGTTCCCTTGGGATTAAAACCCAGGATTTTCAGTGCTAAACGCGACACGCATACCACTGATCCACGATTTCGGTCAAAAAACTATTCGAAAATGTAATATTCATCTATATTTACCGTACAAGCGTAGTATTCCTCGCAAGATACTGCACATTGTCCTCGTGAAAGGACAGTGATCGTACAATAGAGGCTATCTGCAGCACTCGCTGTGTGTACACACAACTGGCCCCGCCTGGCAACTCCGGGGCAAAGAGCTGGTCTTCCTCCGAAGGTTCTGTTACCCAATCCTCAATCTCCTGTTGGTGGAGCTAATGTTTTTGATAGAGGTGATGCGCCGAGAAAAATAAAAAATAAACAAAAAATTAGAACTACCCTTTTACATTGTATAATTACATTGAATATTACGAATTCCTTGATTTAACGAATATTTCAAAATACCTTCAATTTCATTATTTTTGTTTCATTACATTATATGTCCAAATATCACCAAACCTTATTCAGAAATTAACCAATTTAACAAGACACTATAAAAATATGAACTAATCTGGTCAATTTAGTTGACTGAGGAAAGTGCAAAATTACAAGGTGCTATAAAAATATTGATACGGGTTAACCCAAACAAAACCAAGTTTAACCTTTAATTGTTATAACATATGCTTCACTTTTATCAATACATACTATTTACACACTATTAAACATTTTAAATAACTATATATAACAGTAATCACAAATATTTAGTTTTAAGAATGTATGTTAAGCTATAACTACTTACTTTTTTTTATTACATACTACAATAATATTGCTATAGTAATCTAACTTTAATAATTATAATTGATCAAAAGAATCAGACATACGGAATTCTTTCCTGAAGTGTATTAAAAATTCATATAGAATATGAATGGTTGAAAATAGAAAACTCATGTATAAAATAAACTTTACTAATCTCATATCTGATAAACTGAAGATTCAACTTAACTAATTGAAGGACCAACAATTTTCTGACACGTTTTTCACAGAAATAGTTAGAAGTCTGGAGTTACTGGTAATTTATTTCTAAGAAAATACCTTAAGCCTACGCGCAGACTAGAGCCACTGGTGGCCGCCACTAGAAGCGGCCTCTAGACGCGGCCACTGGTGGTATGAAATATCACGCCCGCACGTTGTGGCGGCCACCGGTGGCTAGAAGCTCGGTGGCGGCCTCTCGAGCGCCGTGTTTGCGCGGATGCCCTAAAACGTATGAAAAATCGCGCCCGCACGATTTGGCGGCCACCGGTGGCTATGCTGTGGTCGCCACTAGTGGCTTTAGTCTGCGCGTAGGCTAATACTTTTCTAACAAGAATTTTTTTTAAATTAAAAACCACTTACATCCTCAATAACTTTATCCAATATATCATCCCCCTCACCGCCATTCATCAAACAGTCGGTCAAGGTGTTGTGAGCGGCCAATGCTTGAACCATGAGTTCCGGCTGTTCTATACCAGGTTGCATAAATTTAGTTTCATCAGCGAGCTCTTTGGCGCCACCACCCCCAGCTCTCAACTGCCAAAAGTCGTGAGGATAGCGACCGCGAGCTTCATAGTACGATCGACCTATCGTATCCCGGAGACTTGCTAGAATAAAAAAAGTTAAAATAATATTGACTCAAAATATAATATATTATTCAAATAAGAATATTAAATCAAATTAAAATTATTTGATTGTTATGAGTGATTTGTCGGATTGTTTAAGATGTATATCTGCGGATACAGATCTGAATATTGGTATCAAGATCTGCGGATAGGGATTTGGATCTTAATTTTTTTATTCAATAGGTGTCAATATGCATAAAGGTAAAAGATCCACCAAAAAAGTAACAGGTCTTTCTTCTTTCAGCACTTTACTAGTTTGTATTAACAACTAAATCGAAGTTCTGACATCTGTGCAGAAAATCAGAAATGTACTGACAATAATTGCCATTATAACTAAAAAACCAATCAAATTCTATTGAATTTTCTTAGAATTGATATTCTAAGCTGTATCTGCAAAAAATGTATCAGTATTACAGCTAATATTTTATCGACGGTTGTACAAATCTAAAGTTATGTTAACATTTGATGTTGTAAAATAATAAGTTTTACTATAAAATGACAAAAAATACATAAATACTTACAATGATTATAAACTCCAGCATGTGCAAGCAAAAAGTCCAAAATATGCGAAGTGGTGTTAAGTGGTAATCTATTAGAATGGTCTGCAGCTAGAACTGTGCATACATTGATAGCAAAGTCCTGTTCATTTGGCATTGGTGATAGCAATGACAGAGTCAACCTCTCCGATGGTCCAGCAAATTTAGGAGTAGTTGTTTTTAATTGTTCCCCAGAAGCTGAAAGAAAAATTCACATAGATAAGTTATTATTCTTATATTTAAAATGAAAAAGGAGTTTTTTGTTCTTTATGGTAACGGAATAACCGGAATAACGGGTTATTTAAATAGATTTGCATAGATTTTTTTTTTTCGATAATTTTTCTTTAAAACTAATGATGAACTTGAAACTTGTTTCAGAAGTTATATCTAGGTAAACATTATAAGTGGAACCTAAAAGATATCAGAGATAATTTTCAATGCATGGTAAATCAACTAAAAAATAAATAAAAATTATACCTGAAATATAAGTGCCACTACCAAAAGAAATTCTTGGCATCCCACCACCTCGACTCCTTCTAGGGTCTTCATCCATGTCATTATCATCATCTCTCCCTGGTGGACCTTTCGCCCTTTCATATCTTAAAGAATTCCATTATTAATAAGAATGAATATCAACAAACACTTTCATTTATAGAAATAAAAGACAAAAAAATGGTGATGATGAATTATTTGCTTAAGTTAGTACTCACTTCTCTAAATACATGCCATAGATTCTCCGTAGTAAAGTAGATCCATTTACACAAGGATATGGCAGCTTTAATAGTCGCAAAAAAGATTCCCATGTGTCTGTTTGATTCACCTAATGATAAATTTTATAAATGAACATTACATATTTATTCAATAAAATGTACTTATAGTTAATTAAAAAAATCAACATGATTATTTATTTATATAATAAATATTCAGTACAGTAACAGAAAACCAATTACAGTACTAAACATGTAGTAAAAATAAAAATTGACAAATATTTTTGTCATACATTAATAATTATAATTAACAACATTCATTCAGATCTTTCGCAAAACATATTGATAATATTTCCTTCCGCAAATAAATTGCCATTGGGGTATTCATTCAAGAGGGCATTTATTGCCATAAGAGTTTGTGGGATAGCAAAGTCTGAATATGCAACAGTACAGGAACAGGGTATAGGGAAAACCCTTTGCTTTCTAGATCGACAGTAATTGTCAGGGACAATTATTTGGAAAATTTCTTCAGCTCTGGAGCAATTAATAATAAATTCTTAAATCTTATTACAACAAAGTTGAAAAGTTATGTTATTTAATTATTTTTGTGCAAATATAATAAAAGAAAAACTAATTCAAAACTTTAGCTAATCATAGCAGCAACACAAGCAAGTTATTAAATAACTTACTTTACTAAGACCACCTTTCTGTTGCACCAAGGAATAGAGAAGATATAGATCAATTTCTACACCATTTACCACAGGCACTTTGTAAGGTATACTGCAACAAAACACATCAAATATATATCGTTTACATCAACCAATGATGAAAATGATAAAAATAGCACAAGCAACCCTTTACACACTTTTTACTTTCATTAAACTGCTTCAAATCTTTGAGAAACGTCTCTTTATCATTCATATACTCCCTCGACTTGGTATTTATTTGAGTTTTTCCCATTTTAGTGTGTAATTCTATGAGCGGCATTTCTGTAGTTTAGACGCTAACTGAAATGCCTCACACTGAAATATTTACAAATAACTAAAGGACAACATAAATTTCGCCAAGGCTAATGCTATAAGAACCTTGCATAGAATTTATCAATTATAAAATTTAATGCAATTAGAAACTAAGAAATTAGTAAGATCCTAGATTATTATAGTTATTTATTACAAATGTAACAGTATCGCACTCAGTCACCGAATTCGAGTTTTTGACATTGACATTTGATAATTACAAGCGTCAACCAAAGGCGTCAACAGTCAAGCAATAGGTATAGTCTGTCAAGAAAGTCATGAAAAGAATGATTTGGGAACTAAAAATTTTGCTTGTACTAGCAACACTGATTTATTGTACATTAGCTGTCACTTTATAGCTTTGTTGTTATTGTTTTGACTTTTTTTACGTTTTATAGTGTTATTTTCCTTACAATCACTCAAATATTAAATATGAATCGAAAAGTTTATAAGAGCAGTGCGAGGCGAATCATATTTAAAGTATTTAAAGAGTGCATGGCCGAATTTCAAGCGAGGAAGTTGCTTTCGGATTTGGATGATGTTTACGGTCGAACAGCAAAGATGACTGCACAGAGTACATTCTATATAACTGAAAGATGACTGGTGCGTATATTATATTTTATCATTATACACAATAAAGGAACTGTTTTCTCTTGAAAATTATTTGTTTTAAGTAGTAATTTATCGGTTATAAAGTGTTGTTTACATTGTGTTGAGGTTATGAAATTTACCTACTTATTTATAGTACACCTTCAACAGTTTTGATCCTTTTTCATTATTTAGTTTAACGAGATATTTTTTTTCGGTTCGGTGCGATTTTATTGTTTTTGTTTAGATAATATGAATATCGTTATTGACAATCATTGTTAACATGTTTCTCTTCGTTTTAGGTGTTTCCGAAAGCACAATTCGGCGCATTGTGGACGAAGGTATGAAGAATGATGGCAATTTCACAACGCCTGGAAAACACAGGAAAGGCCGACCTAAGAAATGAAAAAGTTGGATTTCGATATATGTGCAATTCGCCAAATGTTGCAAAGTTAGCCAAAGAAATATTTGAGTCAGTAACATCACAGGAATGGAAAAATTGTGTTGACCATGTCATTAAAATTGAAAATGAATAATTTGTTCGTGGAGGAAATCTATATAATGACATAGAGAGACTTATCATCACAACATAAGACAGTGAATCTGATGAGGAAGAAATGGACCAGGGACCAGGAGTATCAGGCAATATTTCGGGAGCCGAATACCTCGACTCAGATTATTTGAAAATATATTTATTAAAATATTAGTAAAATATATTTTTATAATTGTAATTTTCGTTATTATTTTTTGTAATCCCAGCGACTGCCTTGCGGACAAGATATATAATATTATGTAAAGATGCAAATCCTTCTCTATTTTTTTTTATGAATGTACTAACTATAGGAATCATAAACATTTTATTTGAAGAACAAATAAAGTATCAACAATATTTAGTCGAAGTATACGGGGATACCCTATAAACTATGGTGGCGCCCTCCTTTTTTTTCATGACTTTCTTGACAAACTATAGGTAGTTATTTTTGTTTGAAGATTTTATGGCCTGGTAACTCAAGCAATAGTGAATCCATCAATCAAGGGCTTTATCCTATCCTACAATAACTAATTACCTACTCTTTCATGTAAAAACTACAGAAGGGCATTTAATGAAACTTTACAGTATTACTGTTTATACATCAGAATAATTAAAATTAAATACCAGGCCATAAATCTACAAAAAAAATATTATTTTTTAAAATCGGTTGAATAGTTTTTGAGTTAAATCGATACAAACAAATCTTTCCTCTTTATAATATTAGTATAGATGTTCAATGGACATTTATCACGTGAAGCGGACAACAAAAAAAAGTCAAGTCTTGGATTTTGTTCATAACTTCTATGGGACTTGAATAAATGTGCAAATATTTTTTTATTTTTTTTGCTTAGCTATCAATTTAAGCGACTTCAACAACAACAACATCAAAACTGAGGAACAGATTTTTCAAGTTCTAATAATATAGTTAATCAAATGGATTGAATAATAAGTAAATTGTGTTTATTTGAGAATATTAATTGTTTTTATTAGAAATTAATTAAAATTTGAAATTTGTTTTTTTTCCGTATAATAAACATTAAAACACCTAATTTTCTCCAACTTCGCATATTTTATTTTTACCACTAAACAGAGCTTATAGTATAGAAATATTATGGAAAAAAAATTAGAGTGGTATCTCGATTAGTAAAATATGACGGCGCCGCATGGCGGTTCCTTAGTGGGGTCGTCTTACTCGCTACTTATGGCTTATTATTATAACTAATGAATTATAGTTAAATAACCATATTTTAAAACAAACTTTTTGCCACTTATGAAATAAATATTTATCAAAATTCAAATATCAAAATTTAATAAACATAGTTAATTTTCTCAGACTAAAACATTTACAAAGTTATTTTACGTTTAGAAGCTTTAAAAAACATAAGCATCCAAAGAGTGACTAGTAGTGTTGAGTAGGACATACAAGCGGCGGTACATTTGTCCCGGACATGACGTCAAAATGTAAGAGCGGCTCGAAATTATAAAATGTACTACTTCAAATTTTATGTAGCGCTCGTTTTTTCTCGATGTATTGGGGTCCTAAATAACCATAAAAAACCATCAAATGTCATAATATTAATACTCGCTAGTACAAATAATGCTTCGAGCTTCATACGCCTCGCCTCATTTGAAGTGGGACATTGTACTGGCTCAGAGTGAAAAAGAGGCTACTCTTACTAACTCTTTTTGAAGTCCAGTAGGGCTATTCACGATCATTCGAAATCGATCCGCCCGGAAAGCTACGCTCTCCCACTGAAAGTTGTTTCGTATTTACCGGATATGAAAATGGTATTCACAATTCCCATAGGATTGAGCATCGGCATTCTTCGGGAGTTTCCGATTAGAATCTTAGTATAAAATGATAGAAAGCTAGATATATCGGTACGAAATCTTGTAATATCGGAACGGAAAGTTTTCGAATGATCGTGAATAACCCTACTGTACTACCCAACACTAGTGACTAGTGGGCTAGAGTTACATTGAAGGCTTAACTTAGGTACATTTTTCTTATGCCAATATAATGTCAAAAGTGACTTTGAAATTTTAAAGTTTAAACAAAATTGAAAAGTCAAAACAACAATTTGACATGCGATTTTTAGGTTATAAAGCGTTGTATATTCATATTTAATTTTGACTGTAGTATAGTGTTTTAAGGTAGAACTATTTTATTAAACAAAATGGTTAAGAAAAAAATTGATAATCGTATTCGTGTAATGATAGAGAATGGTGTTAAATTGGGACATCGTACGATGATTCTACTTGTTGGTAATAAAAGCAGAGACCAAGTAAGTTAGATAATATGAGTTATTGCTACAGTATTTAAATATTTGAAAGCATACTGTGTTTTATGTTCTATATATCGAAGTACTTGACATAACATACTTTCAATTATATGTATAAAAAAGAACAAATGCATATTAACCTAAGACGTGATCTTGTGTACTGTCATTGCCTAAAAACACAGCTTTTATCTTTAAAATTTACCAACACCTGAGCTAAAATCATTGTTATAAAGCCATTGATTCTGTATGGTTAAGTATTTAGAAAAATCATACCACAACTATTGGGTTTTCTATTTTGTTTTTATAATTTCAGGTGCCAATTTTATATGATATGTTGGTAAAGTCAACAGTGAAGGCAAGACCAACAGTTTTGTGGTGTTATAAAAATAAAGATGAAGCTATCAGCAAGTAAGTTATTATTTACTTTGTTGATATTTGTCTGCCTTCTCAGAATTTCTCTACATGGATTGATCAACTTTTGGTAGATTCTACAACAGCAAGTGACATCTTTTTCATAATATTGAATATAATTACAAATGTAATTTTTGCTAAGCTATAATTAAATATATTATGATGAATTTTATTATGGTTATCTTATCTTTCACAAGATACTTTATCCAAAGAATTGAGTGAAGATTCTTGCATGTTTATTTATGACTTTTATGACATTTATTCATGACCTCAGTCATAATTTAATGAATATTATGTGATCATAAGATGTTCTGCAGCATCACAAAATCAATAAAGGTATAATAATTAAAATTAATCCACTATTCCCAATATTTAATTTAGTCATGGACGCAAGAGGGCAAAAAAGATAGCTGCAGGAAAGTTGGAGGTGTCTGAAGAGTCTCTGTTTGATGCATTCAGAGTAGCAACTACTATACATGGCAGATACTATTCTGAGAGCCATGCTATGCTTGGTCAGACATATGGAGTGTGTGTACTACAGGTATGATTTTAAACAAATTTTATTAAATTTGTTAAACTAAATTATTATAACTGAATAATGTCTAATTTTTACTTAATTATGGATTTCACCATCACACAATTATTCATTCACATGTTCCATCATGATACAGACACATAGCGAGTGCTATGGCGCTAAAAAAGTCCGATTAGTAGTAGTCCGGTAGTAAGGCCAAATGTGCCAAAAACAATAGTGTCCTTTCAAAAAAAAAAATAGCAACAGCAAATAAAAATACACATTTTAAATAATATGCATATTTTTATTTGCTGTTGATAAGTTGAAGTAAAGAGAACTATATTATGTCTTCTATCTACATATATCTATACCAATGTTATTAAGAGGTAAAGGTTATAGGGGGTAATCTCTAGATCTACCGAACTGTTTTTTTTTTGTACATCTACATTGCACCCATGCGGAGCTGTGGCGTGTTTCTAGTATTTATATGTTTTTTACAGGATTTTGAGGCTCTGACACCAAATTTAATGGCACGCACCATAGAAACTGTGGAAGGTGGTGGATTAATTATATTCTTATTGAAATCAATGAACTCTTTAAGGCAACTGCATTCTATAACTATGGATGTCCATTCAAGGTAAAAGCCCAACCAGTATTACTTATATAAAATTTGATTTTTCATTCCATACAAATGTAAAAAAAATTATAGAGTTTAAAAATTGTTTTATATATTCTTCCCTACAGATTTAAAACTGAAGCTCATGACACAGTTGTGAATAGATTCAATGAGAGATTCCTTCTGTCTCTGGCAGATAACCCCCGCTGCTTGGTGCTTGATGACTCTCTGAATGTCCTACCGATATCTTCTAAGACGGCACAGGTGGAACCCGCTGATGCTGTTCCAGAGGTATCATTGTCATTAATTAAGTTTTTATGTACCACTATTAGTATCTGAGATAGATATTGAGCTAGGCAATTGACAGATTGTTATTTTTTTATATGTTCATTATGAGCATGAGGTTCATGGTAGGTGATACCTCAGCCACAGAACATCAGTCAATGATGCCCCGTCGACCTTCTTTTTACATCGAACATTCGAAAATTCATTTACATTTCAGCTTAAACTTGAAAAGCACTTTTTTCAGTTTTTAAAATCTATCACTGTTTCGGAATGTAACATCTACCAAGTAGGGCCTCGGTATTTTCTTTACATGCCAGGTCCTTTATGTAATACTTACTACTATATACTAATATTATTTCAGCGAGTAAATCCGAAACTGACTGAGTTGATACAGTCCCTCTCGGACAGTCCGCCGGCCGGACCGCTGGTGGCGCTGTGTCGCACGCACGACCAGGCCACCGCACTAGTCGCGCTCATCGACACGCTCGCTGACAAACAGTCTAGGTACATGTACTTCCAAAGAACATAGATATACATAGCAGAACAAGCCTTATAGGTGCGCTTAGCACGGTGTCTCTGGGGTAAGAGTAGTTCTCCCCCCAGCCACCGCGGCGCTGCTAGTATCCGTGTGAACGCACACTCTGACGCTGGAGTCATAGCGCGCACTCTCTCGCACCCAGCCGTTTTTGAAAGTTATTGGCGTTCGCTCGTAAGAGCAAGCGAGACAACGCGAGGGGAGGAGTCAGCGGACTGCTTAGATGTATGTGTCACACCGATACATTGCCGCGCGCTCTACAGGTCAAAAATAGAACAACTTTTCTGAGACTAAAGTTTGTATGGGCCTGTTCTTCTTGTTTTTTGGTACTTTGTACTTATAATCCACGCATTATCAGAATGAGATGGATCTTGTAAATCGAAAATGATTAAAAATTACCAAAATAAATTGAAGACGAAACTTACACACGAAAGATTTATTTGTACTCCATTACAACAAAATATCTTATAAGGCATACATAGTGGCTTATATTTTACTTGTATATCAGAAATAATATGTTATATTGCACATAACTCTATAAATATTTTATTGTTTATATACTAATGTAAGTAATGTATTTTTTATTTCTCATAAAGCTATCACGAGTTATCGTTACTACAGATTTACTTGAGAGGTCTCCAGAAACCAACCAGGATATAAATTACCAACATTCATTGAAAATACTGTTCAAATGTTAACTCTTCTTGTTTCAAATAAAATTGTATAATGTGATATATTCAAAATAAATTAATTGCAAGTTTAACTTAACACTCTCGCTCTTATACTTGTTTATGTTTATGTTTCTTTTCACACATTTTACATCCCACATATGAAACAAAATGTTTGTTTTAATATTAAATATTTAACCTGCAGACCACCCCACTGCCTGACCGCGAGCCGTGGTCGCGGTAAGTCCGCCTGCCTCGGCCTGGCCGTAGCAGCCGCCGTAGCGCTCGGCTACGTCAACGTCTACGTGACCTCCCCCCATCCGGAGAACTTGATCACATTGTTCGAGTTCGTGCTGAAGGGGCTCGACGCGTGCTTGTACCAGGAGCACATAGACTACAATATAGTACGCTCCACAAACCCGGACTTCAAGAAGGCGATTGTTAGGGTCAATGTTGCCAGGAATTCTAGGCAAACTATTCAGGTGGGTTATGTAATAAATTGTTGTTGTGAATGAATCGATACCCCCCACTTATTTTGTGGTAACCAATAGAATTATTGTTGTATGTTTTCAACAATTTGTTTGTTTCATCGTTTTTTAATAATTTTAATAATTTTTTTGTTGGTAACTCCAAAAATAGATAAAATAATCGGTATAGTTTTTAAAAATGTATAACACTTATAGTTGTATTATATTATAGTTGTTACTTATCAGGTGAAGTAAGCAACTGACTAATATTTGTTCACAAAAAATGCTTTCTATTTTATTTTATTTTTGTAAGTATTTATTAATATTGTTTAATGTATTCCATTATTTAAACTAACAACTTTTATATAATACAAAGGGAAAACTAGAATGTATTCTTGGGATACAAATCAGCCTGTCTCTCTCCTACTCCAAAAATATTTAAGAAAAAATCAAATGCTGCTAAGTTTTTGTGTGAAAGAAAAACAAGCCAATAAGCCATCAAAGACTAAAATATATAATAGACTTCTGCCGGCCTAGCATGACCGCCACGAGATATCTCGCGGACGAGAGAAGACAAACTTAAGATGTAAGATATCTCGACATCGACAATTTTGATAGGAAAATGTCACGTTAGACTTGAAAGAAATAAAGAGATAATCGATTAAAACACGAGAAAACAATGTTTTGTCGCTGTTTTCATGCTAACTGTTGTATGCGATGACCTAATAAATAAATAAAAATATAATTCCAATTTTAAATATTTAAAATACTAACCGGATTTTCTTAAAATTCCAGTACATAACCCCAGACGACCACTCCCTGCTATCCGCTGCTGACCTGGTACTCGTGGATGAGGCGGCCGCCATCCCCCTCGAGCACGTGGCCGCGGCCGCCACTAAAGCGCCCCTCGCCCTTCTCTCATCCACTGTGTCAGGGTACGAGGGGACGGGAAGGGCTCTGTCGTTGAAACTCTTCGCGAAACTACAGAACGAACATAACGCACCTCCGCCGGTGAGTCGCACTTCCTACTGTTTTCTGTGATCCTAGTACTTTTGCTAGGACATTGATATATTTTTCAGTACGTAAATATATATATTAGTACGAGACCCATTATTTCATAAACACCATTATAAACAGGTTAGGCTTATGTTTATCTGTATGCTGTGGAACTACTGAATCTATTTTATTTATTTATTTAAGTTACAATAATGTACAATAAAGCCTTGGCGTTCCAATTACTACAATACTATTTAAACAGTTTACTAATATGAATAATGCTTATTTATGCCTTAGAACTTTCTGGAATAAATAATGAACCCTATATCGTGGGGTCTTATGCATGTGATCATGCTGGTCGAGGTGTTTAAATGTTTCTATGATAATTATAGGTTTAGTTTCGGACTCATTTTTCGTGAATTTTGTATGAGACGCATAGTCTATACTCTATACTTACTATATCTACTTGTGATGACAGGTCGAACTTGAATTCGTGCATGCGGTGATATTAGTTATTTCGTCTATGTATTTGCGTGTTGTTCCCACTAGAATGTGAGTGCTCCTATTTCACCATACATACTGCTGATAGAGGACAAATCTTTGTTTTATTTTTTTTATTTTTTCGTTTATATATATTTTTTTTTGATAATTATAGTTAATTGTGTGATGTCATGTGGAACATGGTGTAATGGTTGCAGCCCCTTATAAAATATTTGTAAAACAAAAACTTGGCGATTAAAAAGAGTGGCGGCGAGTTTCTTGCCAGTTCTTCTCGTCCGCTCTACGCCCTTGATTTGTGAACTGGCAGTAAATGTAATATTAGAAGCATTTAATATGTATTTTTTATTGACGTTCATAAGTGTACATTGTGTTACCTAAATGAATAAATGATTTTTGAATTGAATTGAATTTGAATATCTTTCGGCTAAAGAGGTTTAAAATTATGGGGAAAAGTATAACTTTAATTATAAAATCCCTTAAGACCTTAGTCTAAATTTAAGGTAGAAGTTAAAAAAAGTTGGATAAACTTTGTAAACGTACAGTAGCTTAGTGGGTCAGTTTAATTATTGTTATACAAAATAGTTATGTGTTCATATAACATAATTGTAAAATTTTGATTTCATAAAATAAGTTTTTTCAGCTCTTCTAGTAGTTTTAAAAATTCAAGATTTAAAAAAAATCTGTAAGGCCTCCCGCCGACTGTAACTTTTTGTCACGGTAACTTTTCGTTGCTGTGTAACAAAACGCGCTCATTTGGGCTCGGGATGGATTTCAAGCAGGTTACAGTGATATGTGCTCTGGAATGACAAAAAGTAACCCAGTGAGCGCACTCGCATAGCAATACACAGGTCGGGTGACAGTCGCGACTATTAATTGTCACGTCTCCATAATCGGCGCAGCCTCATAGTCGCATTCGAGAAGGTGATATAAAGTCACGGCAACAAAAAATCGCTTTGAGCTTTGGGGCCTAAAACGTTACTTGAATAAAGATAAATTTGTAATGACCATAGATAAAACTAGAAGAGCCGATCCGTTACCGCGCGGGCGACGCGGTGGAGCGCTGGCTCAACTCCCTGCTGTGCCTGGAGGCCCCGCCCCCCGCCCCCGGCGCCGGCGCCCCGCCCCCCGCCGCCTGCGAGCTGCTGCGCGTCAACCGGGACGCCTTGTTCTGCTACCACAAAGCGGCTGAGGCATTCCTACATCGGCTTGTCGCTATTTACGTATCCAGCCATTATAAGGTAACATTTTAGATAACATACATTTTTACACTTATTTTAGGGCATCAAATGAGTCGTATAGAATCAAAGGCGGCTATCAGACATTTTTGGTACGGCAATTTACCAAAATAAAATAAGTTCTTGTCGTTTAGACTGTTATGTTTTTTTATATATTTGGTTTTATCTTTAATTGTTAATATTAATAGATACCTTAAACATGCAATGAATGATACCTAATGCAAAAATATAGGAGAAAATCGTTTTCTTTTTTAAATTGCAAACAATCAGGCATAAGTCAGATAACCGCCTTTGATTCTATACGACTCAAATATCGTTGTCCAATGTACATTTGATCAAAGAAATTGGATGACTTCATCAAATATGCTAGCAAGACTGATATTTGATCAAAGTCTTATTTGAGATTTAAATCAATATGGCTGTTAACAAGATATCCTGGACAAAGTTTTTCATAAATATTTATGAAAGCAACTAATGCCTTTTTTATTTTTTAATAAATATTGAATAATATTCGCACATAAGCATAGCTCCCTCCATTTTAAAATATATACTACGTCAAAGAAATTTGATCATATATTTGACCATTTGATTGATATATTTTATTTACTACAAAAAAAAAATCAGTTGTACCGCCAGTTACTGTTTAACAAAGTAGAAAAAACAGCAGCTAACATGGACATCTACAAACATCTGATTTTTTCTTCTCTCTATTATGACTATCTTCATAACTCAATGATAGATTTAGTAATCTACGAACTATATACTGGATAGATTTGTTTATGAAGTGATTCATTGAAGTTTTCTATTTTTAAATATTTTAAATTAAGTAAACATAGCATATATAACAGATTTCTTTTGCATGCCCACTGTACTCTAGTCAATTTTGTAATGTAAATTTGTAAAGACAATAATTTTTTTAAACCTAAAACACATGATATCGCGTTTAGAACAGCCCGAACGACCTACAACTCCTAGCGGATGCGCCCGCGCACTGCCTGTTCGTGCTGCTCGCGCCGAGCCCGCCGCGCGCCACCAGCATGCCGGAGGTGCTGTGCGTCGTGCAGCTGTGCCTCGAGGGCAACCTGTCCGAAAGGTGAGCTCACGGCTTGACAAAGGGGGTCAACTCACGTTTCGACAAAAGGGGTCAACTCACGTCTCGACAAAAGGGGGTCAACTCACGTCTCGACAAAATGGGTCAACTCACTTCTCAACAAAAGGGGTCAACTCACGTCTCGACAAAAGGGGGTCAACTCACATCTCGAAAAAATGGGTCAACTCACGTCTCGACAAAAGGGGTCAACTCACGTCACAACAAAAGTTGTCACCTCACGTTTTAACAAGTAAAAGAGTGTAACGAGTCATCGTGTGATCCTTCTAATAATTCAATTGAATGAATGAATGATGGTTGTTCATAGAGTTCGAGAAAAAAGGCAGCAAAGTTGACTTCATATTATGTTTTATAATAGTAATACAGATTGTGAATCTGGACAAATATATAGAGATTGTACATCTTCGTTTTTTCCAACGTTTTCCCACAGATCTGTGAAAGACAGCCTCGGCCGCGGTCGCAAAGCGGCCGGAGACCTAATTCCGTGGAACATTTGCGAGCAGTTCGGCGACAAGGACTTCCCGAAGCTGGCCGGAGCCAGGGTCGTCCGCATCGCCACGCACCCCTCCTACCAGCGGGTATGTACCGCTATACTAATATTGTAAAGATAAAATATTTGTTTGTTTGTTACGATTTAACTCAAAAACTACTCGACCCCAAATAAATTTTTGTTTTTTTTTTATGTTAGGAATCGACAGACGAGCAATACGTTGACTTGATGGTAGGTGATACCTCAGCCACAGAACATCAGTCAATGATGCGCTGTCGACCTAATTTTTACTTCGAGCATTCGGAAATCTATAGACTGAAACCGAAACGCGCAATATGCACTTCACGATTGTTCCATCTATTGCGGCAGCTGTCTGATTTTAATTTTCACAATGTTGCCACTAACGCCATCTACTGAGCTTAGTAATAATTTTCTATATTATGGCAATATTATGTTTGATTTGGGTTTTCATTTTTAATTACCAGATCTCAGGTGTTGGAAAGTCGCAAACCATTTTCTCTATTGAAGTTTGGTTGATTTTAAATTTGCCAAGGGTTAAATTTTCACTTTTCTATTTAGATGGGTTACGGTAAGCGCGCCCTACAGCAGCTGGCGGCGTACTATTCCGGAGACATCCCCTGCCTTGATGAAGCAGCGAGTGATGATGATGATGAGCTGAACGGACAGACAGGCTCGCTGCATACGGAGAACATTGTGCCTAGGTGAGTTGTAGTTTTTTTTAAGCATGAACTCTTCTGATGGTGAAGATTCATCTGATGGACATTTGTCATATATATAATGTCTTCGATGCGTTACCGGCTTTTTAAATGCTTATAAGCTAGTTTTTATGGGTGTGTATACTATACAAACAGTGTAGGCGAAGGATGAAATATAATATTGTCTTTTAGGATAATATAGGATGAAATATGTTATAGGTAGGTGTTCAACAACATCATCTAAGTAAGATAATCTTAGGACAACTAGGATGAAATGGTTGGGGGGTACCCAGTGCGCAAATGCATTCCCCTCTATTAAAAAAAAAAAAAAAAAATGGATGAAATGGTTATTTGGCCTAAAATTCGGCAGTTTTCTAATTTAATTATTCAATAATTAAAATTTTTTTGCTTCGTATTTCATGGCTTCATTATTTTATTTAGACTTCGTATCGCTTTATCAAGGACATAACCTTGACTTAATTGTTAATAACACATAAATTAATTATACTATTTAATTTGGAATTAATCTATATTTTCATTAGCTTTTACCTCTATTGAGGTATTTGACTATAGTGAAAATATTTTAAATCAATTCAGCCGGCCTAGCATGCCAACCGCGACAAAATTTTGTCGACCGTTTTCTCGTGTTTTAATCGATTATCTCTTTATTTCTTCCGGGTCTAACGTGACAATTACACTTAAAACTCGACTTTTAATATCAAAAATAGATATATTTGTCGATCGAGATATCTTTTCTATCAAAATTGTTGATGTCGAGATATAATATATCGAGATATCTTACATCTTAGTTTGTCTTCTCTCGTCCGCGACATATCTCGTGCAGCTAGCACATTATTTTAAAATATTTTTTTTTTATAAGAAATCATTAATCAAATTTTCATGTTTGACCACGTGATTAAAAACGTACGGGATTGGCTCAATCTAGAGTGACGTCACTTGCTCGTTTACAGCAGGGACTGAAACCGGTTAATTTTTATTTTACAAAATACGTGCCTGACTGAGATACCATGACATTAGTTTTAAAGAGTAATACACACTAAACTTACCACAGTAATTTATTTCAGTAAATATGAATAAATACGAAAGAATATTAACATAAACTTTATTATACGAGGGTGAATCAAAAAATTCTTGGAATCAATATTAAAAAATGCAAAGATTTAAATAATAATATTTTATTTTTCTACATAATCTCCCTCCAATGCAATGCATTTAGAATAACGCGTTTCTAACTTCCTTATTCCTTGTGAAAAAAAATTATTTTCTTGACTCTCGAAAAAGTCCTCTACGGCAGCTATAACCGCGTCATTATCGTGAAATTTTGTTCCACGAATTTCCTCTTTTAATTTTGGAAATAAGTGAAAATCACTTGGGGCTAAGTCCGGAGAATATGGTGGGTGGTCAAGGAGATTGAAGCCAGCACAGCGGATTGCGTTGAGCGCAACTTCCGATCGATGAGCAGGAGCGTTATCTTGAAGGAACAACACGCCCAACGACAGTTTTCCACGACGTTTTTCTTTAATCGCTTCACGCACTTTCGGGATTAAATTTGCATAATAGGGTCCAGTAATCGTCTGGCCTTTTGGCATGTAATCAATAAAAAGGATTCCTTCACTATCCCAGAACACAGAGGCCATAACTTTGCCAGCGGTAGGAGCAACTCGAAATTTCTTGATGGATGGAGAGGATGGTCGTTTCCAAGACTTGCTTTGTCTTTTAGTTTCAGGATCAAAATGGTGGACCCACGTTTCATCCATGGTGACAAGACGACGGCAAAAATTATCCGAATCACGCTGGAACATTTCGAGATTACGCTTGGAAATTTCCAAACGTTGCTTTTTGTTTTCGTCGGTTAACATTCGTGGCACCCATCTTGCAGACACTTTTTTGAACCCCAGTGAATCAATTAAAATGGATTGAACGCTACCAAAAGATATCTTTAGGATCTCAGCTATATGTTTTATAGTCATTCTTCTGTCTTCCAAAACCAGATTCTCAACCTTTTTGACATTTTCTTCTGTAACGGAGGTTGAAGGCCGCCCAGAACGCGGGTCATCTTTACAGCTTGATCTACCTCTTTTAAATTCAGCTACCCAGTACGCAACCGTAGAATAGGGTACAGCATCACCCCCTAATGTCTGCTGAATGTCCAAAAAAATTTCCTTCGTAGACATTTTTTTCAAACTGAGATATTTTATCACCGCACGTAACTCACTTTTATCCATAATTTTGACTTTTTAGCAACTCGTTGCACAAAAAAATTTATTACATGCGAACGAACTGACAAAAACAAGTGACAGTCTGCATAAATATAGTGTGATAGACACTCTTTAATTTGAATATCGAACTTGATCCAAAAAGGTTTCATATAATATATGCACTTTTAAGAACTTTTTGATTCACCCTGGTATGTAATATAATGAGCGAGACAGCAATAATTTTTACAAATGAATAAAAAATACTTGTTCCAGAGCAAAACCACCAACTCTATTGCGACGTTTGACGGAAGTTAAAGCTGAGCATTTAGACTACTTGGGAACTAGTTTTGGACTCACAGAAGATCTACTTAAGTTTTGGAAATCACAGAAATATGTGCCCGTGTACTTGAGGTATGTTTAATTTATAAATATACTAGCTGACCCAGCAAACGTTGTTTTGCCATGTCAATAATTTCTAAAAAGCAGGGGTTGGTGATAAAAAAATTAAAATTTAGGGTTGTATGTATTTTTTAATGCCACATTATAAAAAAAAATAACAAAAAATGTCGTCCAAAAATTAAACAAAAAATTTAAGGGTGAACAACCCTTATCACTTAGAGGTATGAAAAATAGATAGTAGCCGATTCTCAGACCTCCAGAATACGCATATAAAATTTGATAAAAATCGGTAAAGCCGTT
The DNA here is from genome assembly GCA_905404175.1 of Anthocharis cardamines. Taxonomy (NCBI): domain Eukaryota; kingdom Metazoa; phylum Arthropoda; class Insecta; order Lepidoptera; family Pieridae; genus Anthocharis; species Anthocharis cardamines. Next base: position 6,004,301 of record FR989971.1, on the reverse strand, counting down.
TCGGAGCAGTACGGTAACTAACATTGTGACATGGAAATTTTATATATTAGATTAAATGTGTATATGTGTAAAAATATTAATATCATAAGGTAACAAATGTAATGGTGTTGAAACCTAAATAATTAGTCTTGAATCAACGCGCCTATCCCTTTCAATATTATCGGATGTGAAAATCGATTACAGTTGATTTGGTACGGTTAAAAAAGAGATATCTGATTTTTAAAATATTTTCGAAAAACATAAAGGGGGGTTAGGGAATTAAGGGGTCAATTAAATAAATCTATACTTCTATAGTTAATATTATAAAGAGGAAAGATTTTTATTTTTGTATGTTATGAATAAACTCAAAAACTACTGGACCGATTTTGAAAATTCTTTCACCAATAGAAAGCTACATTATCAGCGAGTAACATAGGCATAGAGTGTTTTGTGTATAGTACATCTACGTTGCGCGTTGTTGGTAATTAATATTTAGATATTAATTATGCATATTTCTCTTTTAGCCAGAAATCGAATGAATTAACAGGCGAACACTCGTGCATAATGCTCCGCGCGATGGGCGATGCGTCGTGGCTGTCCGCCTACAGTGCGGACTTCCGCAAGAGATTCTCCCGACTTTTGGGGAGATCTTTCCGAAAACTGCCCGCCGCGCTCGCACTTTCTACTCTTCTCAACGATAGCACGAAGATTGATAAGCCGCGTAAGTATTTTGTTTTATTTAAAAATATATTAATTGTAGTTATATATGGATTTTATAATTATTTATACCGTCTCCATCGTGCAGTGGTGTATAGTGTGTTTAGCATCGAAGGTATCGGATTCGATCCTAGGAAAAAACATCACTTCACCAATTCACCTACTTACTCTTAAAAGACAATTATCAGTGTAATAGACACAGAAATATCCTTGGAATAAGCTTATACCTTTAATAGTGTTTTTGATTTTCTAGTTTTTTTTTTAAATAGTTGGATTTAAAAAAAAACAGGACAGGGTTTTTGCCTTTGAATTTTCGATTTTTTTTTTATTATTTGTAACTTATAAATTTATTGCTTGAATTAAGTAATGTGTTTCCGTTTTTGTATTTTTATAGCATTTCTGAAGTGACTGATAAAATTGGGAAGGCACAGACTCCTGTAATACAGTTTTAACTTTATCAGGAGTCTGGGTTTAAATTGTGTTATATAAAGATAGCAGTAATGAATAAAGATTATTATTATTATTAAATATTATTATTATTAATGTTAGTATGTATGTCCAGTGCTGACCAAGCAGCTGATAGAGCAATACCTGTCGGGCCACGACCTGACCCGCGTGGAGGCGTACTGCCGGCAGCAGGCGGACCACCGGCTGGTCGCGGATCTGCTGGCGCCACTTGCGAATATAGTCTTCCATACCAAAGTCAACCTCAAGTTGGACGCGGTGCAGCAGGTATTGACGCATTATCGATATATTAATTCTAGATATCGACAGACGTGCATGAGGTTCACTTGATGGTAGGTGATATCTAAGCCACAGAACATCAGTCAATGATGCGCTGTCGCTATTTTGTTTACTTCGAGCGTTCGGAAATCCATAGACTGAAACCGAAACGCGAACCGAAATTGCATATTCTTTACAGTTTTGCATCTATGTATGAACGGTGGTTCGTTACTCGGAATTTCGATATTCCTCCCACCCGTTCGATGCCCGAAGTTACCAGACGTGAGGAAGACGTGCTTTCAGAAATTTAAACATGTCTTGGTGGGAATCAAACCCACGACCCATTAATGCGCACGCGCCAACGAGCCCGTCAAAAATTTCAATTTCATATTTAAATTTATTGTATACAGGTACTTTTCATAGCAATGGGCTTTCAAATGAAAGACGTGGACGACATCGCGGGCGAGTTGGGCTTACCGGGCTCACAAATCCTAGCCAAGTTCTACGAGGCCTGCAAGAAGATCAATGCGGCTCTCAACGTCGTGCTGGAGACTACTGTAGCCAAGGAAATCGGTATGGACGATAAAACCGCTGACGTCAGCACCGAGGGACCACTCAAACAAAGCCTGAATCAGGAGTTGTCGAAGGCGGCCAAGGTACTTGCGATTTGCTCGTTGATCTACTTTGTATGGAAGTTGAGGATTAAATGATTGTATGGAAATGTGTGTTTTAATGTTGGTAGTGGCGTAATTGTATGAGACCCCTTAGGTCTACCCTAGTTCGAATTTTTCGAAAAAAAATAATTTTTTTTAAATTGAAATTTTTGATAGTATACATTAGCATGAAGGCGTAGGTTAAGGTCGTATGATATGCGCTTAAGAGGGCCCTTCCCGGTTCGACTATCGTCAACGCGAGCATGGTTGAAAAGCTTTTTGTTTCATGCAGCGCATACCTCTACCGCTAACGCGTGAGTGAGAACGCGATAACATTGAACGAAAAATAGTGTGCGGAAATTTCATAAAACTTGTTCTAGGAAATACGTGTTTTTCAGTAGTCTTTACAAGTTTATGAAATATTTTTTTGTAATTTAGAATCTCCATTATATTTGCAAGGTTTCTATCATAACAAAATATTTACTTTCACAATTTATGAGTACATTATGAACGCCCAAAGTTCAGGTATTTTTTTGCAAAAAAGCTGATTTTTGGAGGCTTATACTGAATTTATTTCTGATAATTTTGAGATTTTGTTTCGATAGAAACCTAGATATAGTGCACGAGATACCTATTAGTTCAAAAGTTTCAAAGAAAAATTGGTTACATCGCCATAATCACGTACGAGCTTTTGTATGGAAAGTAAGACGGGTTGCGCCCACTTAATAGCTATAGTCATAAAGAACATGTAGTAAAATGCTAAGTATTGGTTCAATAGATTTCGGTGATTTTATCAAGAGCGCACAACCATCTTTTTTTAGACTTTTTTGCCCCCATTTTTCTATACATTATACTAATTCTACTAATATATTTTTTTTGTAATTTAAAAGTTTATTTTTGTAGTGTATGTGGTTTTTATATCAATATTTATAATTTAAACCCTTAAAAAAATAGTAAAAACAACCTTTTTTGCGCGTCTAATTAGGGTAGACACCTTAATTCTGAATCAGTCAATTTTCGATATCTTATTTTGGTGAGACGTGGTGATATATGAAGCTCACTAGTTATGAGACAACTTATCAATGATGCGCTGTCAACCTTTAATGGTTTGAAGAGTGAGCTCCGTCAAGATATTAATTAATACAAGTCTAGCTAAAAGTTAAATATTGAAAGAAACTAAAATCCAAATATGTACATAAAATATATAAGCGATTGATATTAATTTAAAAGCTTAATAAATAGTCTAAATGTAAAAAAATAACAAAGTCCTATTAAAATGGATGTACAATTAAGAAGTTCTAGCCAAAGTTGTTTGACTTTGATGTCTTTTGAGGTTTTACATACATGAGATTTTGCAATGCGATTACGATGATTTGCTGTATACTTGTTGGTTTTTTTAGACCAAATATAACTTGGTGGTGAAACCCCTTGAAGTTTTGTGCTGTGTGTATAATAGTGTTAATACGATATGTACAGGAATTGGAACGCAAACAACGCAAGGAGCTGTCCCGGCTGATGGGAGAAGACCTCGCCCAGTACCGGATCAAGGGCAGTGACCTCGACTGGGGGCAGGCGCTCAACACTTCCTCCAAACATCTCGTCTCTGTTAAAAGGTGATTAATTAAAATACCGGATTAAAACGCGATTTATTGTTTATAAAATTTTTCCCGACGTTTTGAATGCGTTTTAGCAAACGCGGTCACAGTGGTCTGATTTTATATATCACAAAGTTGCCATATTAAGAATAGGCTATTATTTGTGGTATACTTTTACGCAAATAGCTATTTCACAAATACAGTATTTTTTATAAAATATAATTTCTATAAAAAAGGGAAAATAAAAAGATCTCTACTCAATTTTCCGTTATAAATTATTTTTAAATTTATATTAAAAAATTGCGCAATAGTGCAATCAATGAAAATATATTTTTTTAAATTGATATTGTATGTTTGCAGATATCGTTTTTGTTAAGATCGTCTCCATGACTCCTTTGAGCTATTTTTGATGTCTATATACCTAGCTAACAAATATACTAATAACTAGCGACCCGTCCCGGCTTCGCACGGGTCTAGATTTTTTGACAAAAAAAAGCAGGGGTTGGTAATAGAAGAGTGAAAATATAGGGTTGTACATACAACAAACATACATATTAATACATATTTTTTAATGCCACATAATAAAAAAATAAAACAAAAAATTTCGTCCAAAAATTTAAAAAAAAAAATTAAAGTTGAACAACCCTTATCACTTAGGGGTATGAAAAATAGAGAGTAGCCGATTCTCAGACCTACTGAATACGCATATAAAATTTGGTAAAAATCGGTAAAGCCGTTTCGGAGGAGTACGGTAACTAACATTGTGACATGGAAATTTTATATATTAGATAAACTCGTTTAGTAAACTTGAGTAATGCTAGGACATAAAATATTAATGTTTCATTAATATAACATACGTATTCTGTATGATTCCAGCGGAGAGAAGCGTCTCGGCGACGACAGTAAAGAGATCGACGAGCTGATAGAGTCGCACGGGAAGAAGAAGAAGAAGAAACATGTCAGAAATAAAGATTAATTAACCTGTTGATTATATGATTGTTTTATTCGAACCTCGAACCGATCTTGGGATCTTGTTATCTATCCATCGCGTCTAGTCTATCAGGATTACTTCGACAGGGTTTCCCTTTAACTTGTGCGCTCGAGTCAATTGTTTTAGGAGTTAGTTTTAATGTTTTTTTTTATTTTCAGTCATAGTAAATATTAAACACTGAAAATCGGCGCTGCACCGCTTTAACGTGGTGTAGTGGCCATACTGTGCACATTCGTGATAATTTGAGCGGAGTTTTGCTGCTATAATTTTTCACCCTCGAATGCTAATGTGAAAAGCTAAATATTATAGTGTATTTTTTACATAAAAAACAGAAAAAGGGTTAAGCAAGCAAAGGGGAGATTGTTCACACGCGAAACGTGACCAGCCAATCGGAATCTGCCAATTTAGTGGTTTTTATAACGTTGGGTTCTCCATTAAGTTGGTGAGTTCGTGGTTAAATATCCTACTCCCGCGTATACTGTTCTTGCTAATCGGTATAACATTTGAAATCTTAGAATTGATTAATTAGTTTTCGATGGTTGGCAATACTGTCATCGTACCGCCATTCTACGAACATAACAAAAAAAATACATCGTTCAATTCGAATGACAAGCGCGGAGAGCGTGCGCGCACTTTCACAAACAAATTTTAAAATTATCTTCGCAAATGTATAATTTACTGTTGTGTTCTGGTGAACATTTAAATAAAAGTGAAACGTCGACCATGGAACTACACATAACAGTAAGTCACCATATTGGATATTATAATCTGGAGTTCCTTTGTTTTAACGATTTACCGAAACAGCAACCTTTAATCTTGGAAGTCATTATATAATATTACCTTTTAGCATAGAAAATAGATGTACATAGAAGAGCAGGCCCATACACACACTTTTGACACAGAATAAGTAGTTCTATTTTTGACCTGTAGAGTGTGCGGAAATGTATCGGTGTGAGACACATCTAACAATAAGCAGTACGTTGTCTCGCTTGCTCTTACGAGCGAACGTTCTAAAAGCGGCTGGGTGCGAGAGAGTGCGCGCTATGACTCCAGCGCCAGAGTGTGCGTTCACACGGATACTAGCAGCGTCGCGGTGGCTGGGGTAAGAACTACTCTTACCTCAGAAAAACCGTGCCAAGAGCGCCTATAAACCCCATTTCCTCTATGTACATCTATTTTCTATGCTTTTAGCCAAGCTCAAACAATATACCTTACCAAATTATGACGTACGCGCTACAAGCTAGCGCCAGTTTTTGGATTATTTGTAGTGGAGAAAAATATATGGCAGCGTGAATGTCGAACTCATTACATCTCTTAAATAGAATTCTTTAAAACGCGTTGTACCGAGGACTGTAAATGTGATGTGCAAGGAACGTAGACTATCCAGTGTCGAATAAAGGTATGTACCACTTTTATTAATACGGAATTGCCTCATTTTCATTGCCAAAATTCGACGCAGTTTCGGACGGTTATTGTATAGACCATATTATGTTTACTGGATGTTAAAATTGCATCGTGTCTCCAGATACTGTAGTTCTTGTAATTATAATTCTTAAAACTTATAGTGGTGGTAATAAAATAACATTTATTAAACAAACATTAAAAGATGATATTTCTTGATAGGCAAAAAAACACAAAACTCAGTAATAATTTCTATAATTATTGTAATATAAAAAAGTGTCGGTAGTTATTTAACCCTTGGAATAGACAATAGATATTTCCTCTTAAACATAACAAATACGCGCGCGTCGGTGCGCGGCGTTTCGCGGAACGCTCGTAAAAAAATATCAATTTGTTTGTAACTCGACATACCGTACTTCGCCTGCGCACCGACCGCCCGTACTCCTATAATTTACCACTTTACAATATAATGTGATCTAAGAAAAATAATATTTTCGTCTAACACCCGGTACACGAGCGTGGTAACCAATTTTACACTATTCGTTTATACGCACTACGTTAAAATGGATTCGGTACGGCCGCGGCCCGACGTCGGCGATGTTTCCTTCCCATTCTATAAGACAGTAACACATTGACACATAGCTTGACTGACACACGACAGAAGCCGTGCAATTATATCGTATAAAACATCTACTACAAAATTTATTGGCTTGAAGAGCGGTGCTTTGATACGGCCCGTTGCACACTGAAGGATTTTCTTATTAATATTCAAAAATAGTTTTATTGTATTAGGGAACTGAAGGTTTAGATAATATTTATACAACGAGCTCTAACACAACACACCTTTATACAAAATAATTGTATTTGCTAAAATTAACAATGAATAAAATTTGAATAATGTTTGAATTGATCTTAAAAATGTTGTAAAATACAATACGCCTTCTTAGAAGTCTTACCGTTAGTTGCAAACATAACTGGTACAGTAATTGAGAAGGAATTGCACTTAGATAGAGTCGCGTTGGCACTTAGTCTTAAACTAGTATTAGAATTATTTATTATGCTTTGCTATAAGAAATAAAACTATCAAAGCGATCAGGAAATACCTGCTGTGACCAAACTTAGCGAATAGCGAACAAAAAACGTATTAAGTAGTTACACGTATCTTTATTAATTTTACTTACAAACGCATAGTTTGGACCCAGCATTACACAAGCAATTTGGTCAGGTCGAAAAAGGTACAGAAACAACTACAACACCCGCGAATAAAACAAATTGCAACACGAACATCGACATATTAAAATTCTCTACTTACGATCCGATTTGTGGGATTAATATTAAAATTATACATCAATACTTGAAATTAGTTTAGAAGCAGTATACAGCATCCGGTACTCTAATGAGCACGAGAAAAGTACAATATACATCTTATTTAATATGTTTATTCAAAGACACAAAAGCAAAACCACTAGACCTTATTGCCACGCTTAAATTATTGCTACGACATTTACATACTCATCTACGTATATTAAATAATAATGTAAATAATAAATAATCCATTACAACATCCAATAAAATGAAAATATTGTTTAATATTATTGCAATTCTTAAATCAAATGTCTTTAGAAAGGGGTTATATAAATAAACAATCTTATTTTAATATCATATTGTGATAGTGTTCATTGTTTAAGACTTAACGTCGCATTCACAGTCGCTTTCTTAACTAAAATATTTCTTTACCTCTGCCTGTCTCTTTCTGTACCTATTCAATGAATAGAGACAGAGCAACTTTGAGAATTACTTAAATTGACTTTAACGTCTAAGTTCGCGATCATGACCGCAAGATACTTGAAATTTTCTACGATATCGCATCATCTCGATTCCATTCAATTACCTCCAAATAAAATTAGGTTTCCGTTTTTCACTAAGGCACAATTTGAATTTAATTTTTGAACTTTATTCAATATTAAAATAAATGAGTTCAATTTCCCTCTCGATATGAGGACTCGCTCTAGCTGCTACTACGATTGAATTTAATATATTATAGGTACTTAAAACTTATTATTAGGTACATACACGTCGAATTTCGTCTTATATTTAACATGAAATCAATGTAAAAATATAATTACCTAATAACGTTTAGCTTAACAATAGAGAACTATAATAAATATACGATACAGGTGGTGTTATTCGGTTCTTTATCTCAAAATAGGATTATCAAGTTATTTTATCACTTACACAAGCGCACTTTCGAATTGTGTCGTACTTTTTGTCAATATTTTTTTTAATACGATAATGTACAATTATTCATAATCACGACGATTTCAGCTACAAGTATTTGTTGTTTCTTACAAAGACAAGTTTGCTAGACGCCTTGAAATTATGCACTATATACGCCATGTTCGAAATTGTGAATAAATATTTTTTTTATCACATTTTGTGGCTCCATTCTTCCAGCCGTTAGCCCTTTCTTTTGGGGGCTTGATCCAAATGGTAGTAATAATTATACCTTTAATACCACAAAGTAACGTGTCGGTGTTTCTTGCACTGCTGCGTTCGCTTGTGTACCAACTTATCTATCGTATACAAAGCGTTACTTTATTCTGCTTATTCTATCCGAATTAAGTACTTAGCTTTTTTATATTTTACATTATAGCTATTTCGGCTAGACTGACTACTGTCGGATAAACATTATCTGTACATTAGTAATTTTTGTAGCTTCACAAAATAAGAAATCGGAGCTTTGCCGATTGTCGTACGCAGTCTAGCTCCATCTACTTCGGTGACTATCGCTGTCACAAAACTATCTATGTTCAAAATATACGAGCTTGCAGCGGCTTTGTATACCTATATCTACGTAAATAAACATTGGCGATGTTGATGTTACTACTCCTAATCATTTATATATTCATCTTTATATTCGATATTCAATATATTGCTAACGGCTTATTGCTATTCAGTACCATTGTCTGCTTCAGTTTAATGAACGCCTGATAAAATAATACAAGCAAACTGTTCAAACTTCGCGATAGATAGTTAATTTTACAGTCATTTACATTCCTTCCATTTCATAATTCATAAACTATTTCAGAGTTTTGCCTCAATAACTAAAAAATACGTAGCGATACCTGACGGTTCGATATTGGAATATATCCTGCCTAGCATTGCTACCGCGACAAAATTGTGTCGACCGTTTTCTCGTGTTTTAATCGATTATCCCTTTATTTCTTCCGGGTCTTACAAGACAATTACACTCAAAACTCGACATTTAATATCAAAAATAGATATATTTGTCGATTGAGATATCTTTTCTATCAAAAATGTCGATGTCGAGACATATTATATAGAGATATCTTAGTTTGTCTTCACTCGTCCGTGAGATATCTCCTGATGATCATGCTAGGCGGGCTTTTTATCAAGTTATTACTTTAAAGTGGAAGTTACGAAGCAGCGGTACTGAATGCAATACGTTTAATTCTACTGTGGCAGTTCTGAAAGACACTTTGCTTTAAGGCATATATGGCTCATTTCACTAAAACTATATTGCGTTAAGCGTAAAGCTTACTTCAGAATTGCTTAGCTCTCAGGTCACAGATTATATTCAATAGATCGGCAGTGTGTTTGTATAATGATAAATAAATGTGTGTAGAATGTTTGGTAAAATAAATAGGTTTTATTGTTGTGAGAATGATTTAACGGCAGTGTTACCAGTAACAAAATTGACGAAGGCGGCACGAAGGCTAACTTTACTTAAGCGCATTGCTGTTACAACTAGCATTGCTTTTCTATGAGGTATATGGGCTCGACCAATTACTTAAAAGCTAAATTGACCACAAAAATCCATTGGCAACCCCACCCAGCCCCGCAAAAGGAAAGAAAAATAAAATAACCAAAAATTATATATACATAAAAATTAATGTATTCTATCATCAATAACATAGGTTACACAAATAATAAAATTAAAGGAAAACAAATTTATACATATTTACTTAAATCAAATGTAAAAAAGAAACAAATTATACACGCTATCAACACAAGATGCTACTTAAACGAAAGAGTAATAAAAAACAGTATGTTACAATTTTCTAAAAAAATATGTCACTCCTCTCCCCCCTTCTTCCCCAGTCGCCTCGCCCACCACTATACAATAACTAATTGTCAATAATTTGGTTTCAATTTTAGGGATTTGAGATTTAAAAAGTAATACAACCAGTATGCGCATACTCACGTGAAGAATTGATTATTCATATTTACATTTACCATGAAACTATAATATTTGTGATTCACTTAAAAACAATTCTTTATTTCAATGTTAATATTGAACTAAGAATACCAAATACAATAGCCTAAAAATAAAAAGAAGCAACAAGAAATTTCGTATGACAACTAAAGTTATGAACTAAAAACGTTTAACAAAAAAAAAGAAAAACAAAGTACATAAATGCGAGTTTCGAAACGAGATGTAATTAAAATTTTGAAAAAAAAAACTAAAGTACTTACTAAATGTCAAAATAAACTAGCAATTACCGCGAGGCACTCGTCAATGCAGATCTTCAACAACATACAATTCTGAAGCGCCTCACTCAATCGCGCCGACTTATATTTAAGTAAACTGCTCATTAAAATAAATTACATTGTCATAATAAATAACGAATAAATTATAAATAATTTGTGCATACAGTAAGTACCGATTTATTATTGAACGAAAAATATCCGATGCGTTTTAAGCGAGGTCGTGGCCTAAACTACATGATTTAAGACGCAATAAATAAAAACGTAAGTAGAGAAGTGATACGATGCTCTCGCGTCGTCGGCAGGTAACTAGCGTAGGGTAATATTGAACCGCGGCCTCGGATCGCGGACTTCGGCTCGGACTGTACGACAGAACTACCCTCCTCGGCGCGACCGGGCTTACTTCTCGGATCTCTCGAGTCGTTCGTACAGTCGGAGCCTTATTCTACACTAAATTATACTAAATCGAACGCTGCAAGCAAGTGCTCCCGATTCACAGGCAGAACGGTTGCGTTCGCCAGGCCCCAGCGTTCCCAAAACGTTCCTTATGTCGATACAATATATTTTCTTGTCCGCTTAGCTTTAAATAGTTTATATATAAATTAAAATATAAATTGAAAACTACACATTTCTTACGATGATTATATATACAAGGCAACTCGCTTACAAACAACAAGTTTTGTAACTATTCGCGCTCGTCGATTCGCGCACGCACTCGCGTCCGCGCCCTGCGTGTGCGTCCGAAGGACGCCATTTTGCAAGATATAGAAATTTTAAAAAATATGGAATTATTTTCCATCACGATGTCGTGTGACGTTTGACGTTATCGATTTGAAATGTATTTAAAAATGCCTTCGTTGCGATCCGTCCGCAGCTCCGACTCGCCGTAGACGCGCACGCACGCAATGTACATATTCTTACTATAAACGTTCATACAAAACCTATCTGGCACTAACATGTATATCCGTTACAAAATGTATAATATAATAATATAATGTATTTACAATCACAACATAAATTAGATAAACAACCGAGTGAAATATAAATTGGTGTTACAGAGATCTGTTACGCGATGACGGGTTTTAGAATAACTTGTACTCTTCGTAGTTTCATTAAAAATTTGCACTTTACTATTTGTTCGAATTATTTATATAAACTAGCGTTACGTCTGAACACTATAGAGTTTGTTTCATTACGCCACGATTCTGGCCGATATATTTCCGTAAATTATTGTCTTTTGCATGTGTTCTGTATTTAAATCTAAAATTAACTAAAAGAACACATTAGGCATTCATTTCACCAATTGATATGTAATTTAACAAATAATGATCGAGAAAAGCAGCAAATCATGTTTGCTCAATGATTGTTCTTGAAGCGAAATGTGGTTTGTTCGATTTCCGTTCAAGCCAAATATTGAAACACTACTGATGATCCCATATTTATGAATAGATATATATCGATTGGCCCACATCCGGTTGTCTTGTCAACAATGGCATCACTCCCGTACGAAATTATAATCAAGATATCGTTGGCTCAAAGGTAAAACTCACTAAGTCGCCGGTTCCGGAGAACAAAATGATAATTGCCATGTAAATGTAAAGCAGTTATCCTTTTGTTCTCCGACGAAGTGTTATTTTGAAAAAAATATTTTTGTCTATTGTTACTTATTTTAAGCGTACATCTACGTTAAGAACCAATTACTAAGTTCGTATTGCGCTTCACGATTCTGTTATGGACCACAATACGTAATTAGTGCGTTGTTATTGCCGTAGGTTTACGCTATAAATTAGGAATGGTAGTAAAACATATTTTTATTCAAATTTACACTTAGCGAGTTTTATTTTTGAACCGACGATATAAATGATTTATTTTACTGAAAAGCAGTTATTTCCTTATTTTCTTCTAAAGTTTAACTTAATCAATTTTAGGAATTCTCAGAATGGCTGTAAATATTTGAAACATTTATTTTCCGTATTAATTTAGTAATCAGCTCCTGTTCGCGTATTTTTTTAAAGTTATAACTAATCATTTGATAAATAAAATGATCAGTTAAATATTTTTAATTATTAATCTCTTTTCAATATATAAAATCGACTGGAACAGATTATTATGAATTTATTGAGTGATTGATGATTTATTTAAATTTCAATTAACTAATAATCAACTTTCAAGCAAAATCCTTGTATCAATTTGATCGGAAATATATTTGTTATCTTAAATGAATTCTTTTTATGATCCACCATACTTCAACAACAAATAATTTTGCGAGCGCCGCATACATAACTCATTCTAAACTTATAGTTAATACCACACAGCTGTATATCTATAATTCCTTATATTAAATATCATAAAAATTTCCGAAATTATAATCATTTAACTGACTTTGTTCATCTCATTTTCCAGTAATTTATGTATAATTATTGCTAAATTTTCGTTCTTTTCTTAATCGCATTTTAGAATTGATGTCTGTAGCCGATTTTTTTACTACGTTCAACGATGACTAAATAAATATGTTTCTCCGCGTATATTTTCCCTACGATTGAAGTTATTTACCGATGAAGTATCGTGTTGACTTGAGACATATGGTCGCTAATATGCAATAATACAGTGTCAACCCACAAAAATCTAAAAAACGTAAATGTTGATACCAATCGCTTATGAACTTCAGTATATATTTCAGAAGATTGTATATAATTTAAATCATTTTAATAGCAAAAATATTGAAAAAACTCTTGTCATGAAACCCTAAACAAGTTTAGAATATTTAACAATAACGAACTAAATCCTATAACATTGATTGCTACCAAGAATAAAACAAAGTTGAAAATTCAAACTCAATTTACTCAAAACGGCAACGTGGGTTGACATAGTATTGATTAACAGCGTCCATATACGATTTATTTTATATATTGGCATCATATCACATATATTCCAGGATTTAAACAAAATATGAAATTATATAGAATGTAATAAAATATCTGTTCATTACATATAATGTAGCTTGTTTAAACACCATATATATTGAACTATAGATTAATATGGAACAATGAATTTTGCCATACAAAAAGATATCCAAAATATTCTTTTTCACCTGGCCCTGACAGATTTTTTTATTACACCCCATATATCGTCGATTCAAAGGTAAAACTCACTAAGTGTCATTTTAAATAAAAATTTGTCACTAAGAACAAATCACTAATTACGTATTCTGCTCCATAACTAAACTATGAAGCGTAATACACACTTATTAATTTGTTCTCATCGTAGATGTACGCTTAAAACAAGCAATATTAGCAACATTTTATTTTTATTCAAAATTACACTTAGTTTGTACCAAGTTTTGAACCAATGACTCCACGTTAACCAATACTTGACGGCAAAAACACACCACAATATGAAAAGGAATGTCTATTATTAGGTTTCATTACACGGTTCTTAATAAATCTAGTCATCACTTAGTTCCAGTTTTCAGTCAAGGCAAAACGCAGACGAATGACAATACGTGGTCCAGCGACCATAACCAACCGAATCTAAGATGATAACAATCTGAGCTTATCAAAAACGGCACTTGTCATGTTGTACTTGATAAGTTTGGCCAAGATCAACTATTACGACAAAAGGCAACATAAGTCAATCACTTGTTTAAGAATGGCAGCGTAAGCCACTTTTTTAGGACAACGATGTGAACGACTGAACGTTGCCGACCACGTATTTAGGACAACATTTATTTCTTAGTACAAACGGCCCACGGATAATTAAAAACACAAATCTTTAAAAAATACTTATGCTAATCTTCAGTTTTTAAAGATAAAGATAAAAGGACAAATAAATCTTTTATCTTTTTATCTTATCTTAATTTAGGACAAAAGGCGTCAATATCGTTCGTCTGCGTCAGGTTATTGTAACAATAGCCGAAACTACTTCAATCACGTTGGTCCGCTCGAGCCGGACGACGATGTACCCCGGTTGGTCCACGGACGTGGGGGCGCGCGGTCACGTCTGCGTGTGTGTGGGGTGTGTGTGGTGTGGGTGTGGGTGTCACTGCGGCGCGGTCTTCAGCAGAGAGATGGCGTAGCGCACGTACTGAACGAGGTGTCTGAACGTTGAGAACAGTGTCAGCGGGCCGCACTTGCGATCCACCGCTATGAATAGATCTGAAAACAACAATTAACAAATAAACAATTGTATTAAAAATATGTATGAAAGATATATGGTCTTATTCATAAACGTATTATAAGCTTGATATAGTTAAAATATCTTTTGTCTCGCTCTATCGTATATAAAAATACAAGAGAACGAAAGAAACTAGCACGATCGTCTTACAAGTATTTGTATTGCAAATCTGTCATTTGTATGAATTTTTTAATATTTTCTCGCATGTTGTTCGTGCTCGGCCGTCGGTAACTAAATTAAATACCATATGATCTCTATATAACAATTGGACGTATTTTAGTAAAATCTGCAGGTTTTATTAAATGAAACGAACTATTTACAAGCCGTCAACTCACCAAAGACTTGAGTCGCGAACTACGGTCATGCTCACTTACCCTAATAAAATTAACAATAAAGCCATTAAGCCAACAGTACCTTGGTTCGGTCTGAGCCGACAGAGGCAGTCGGCCTGCTCCCACAGGTCGTGCGCCACGTACAGGAACGTGTAGTACTTGGTGAGCTGCAGCAGCGCGTTGTGCGCGTGCGCCGGCACCGCGTGCGCCAGCGAGCAGTACCCGCTGGAGGCCGAGCCGCCCGAACCCACCGAGCCGGCTGGAGATGGCGTCGGCGACAGCGGCGAGGCCGTCTCCGCACACGCCGGCTGCGCATGGGAAATTTGCTCAGTACGGCGCTCGTATCAAAGTAATCGGTTTTTTTTATCTATACTAATATTATAAAGAGGAAAGATTTCATCAGCTTAATTATCAATCTTCGTATCTCCATTTGGTCAAACTTTACAGGAGGAGGAAAAAACTACAAACATGTCAAACATTCCGTGGACATACGTAAATTTATTTTTTGTAAATACCAAAAAACTTTAAACAATTAGTAGATACGAATGATTCCATCGTATTCGTTACAGTATTATTATATACACAAGATGGCAAAAAACAAAAATCGGAAATTTTGGAGTTACGAAATTTGATAATTAGGCCAGTGATTTGTATTTTTAAATGTTATGAATAAACTCAAAAACTACTGGACCGATTTTAAAAATTCTTTCACCAATAGAAAACTAAATTATCAAAGAGTAACATAGGCTATATTTTTGTTCATAGTACATCTGTAGCGACATCAATAATCCGCTACAAGAATCAGTACGAAGACGACTAATCCTGAATCGCGCTACATAAATGTTTCCGGGCGTTGAGTGCAACTAGACGTTTCAAAGGCCTATTTCAAATAAAAAACTTTTGATTTAATTTTGATTTTGAGTATATATACAACATCTCGACATAAACCACTGGGGCCTCAGGGCCGGCCAGTCAGTGGTTCGACTGGTCGAGGATCCTCCCTTTAAGTTGGAGGAAGACCACACCTCCCTTCCTCCACAGGTATCTTTAATCAGCGGGACTTGGGGAACAAATTAGCATCGATCCGAGCGGCCTAAGCTCTGCCAGGATAAATATCGGCAACTGTACTCGTTTGGTTTAATTCCAACATGTTAGGAAATAAAAAGCCGAGAATTCCTTTGAGCGCGGACCCGAAGTCCATTTAATAGTATCTCAATGTTCTTTTTAGGCCAATATAACTTGCCTTATAACGCATATTAACCAAAAATATGACTGATTGTTATAATTCAAAATATTAATTAAATAAGTAACAATGATCGACTTACATTACCGACCTTTTGCTGGTACTCTTGCACGATCTTGTAGTACTCCTTCACTTCGCGGTTGTACATCTTGAACATGCGGAGGTACAGGAGCGCTTGCACGCGCAGGCTGCAATGACGATTATTTATTTAGTTAAGGTTGCACAAGTCGCGGGCTCGAACTCACTGGTGGGCGTCGCCAAAAAGCATGCTGTTCTCCCGCACCTCACCGGGGCAGTCATTATTAAGTGAGATGCACGATAATACATAGTAAAAGGGGCGTCTAAAAAATACGAAAAAGCCTTTGGAAAATCGAGTTTTATGAAAAAACCACTGCAAAAATCAATTACAAATAAAAGTTATTGTATTCTTCGATAATCGTGCTTTGTTTGTAGTGACTTTGTTTTGAAAATTTGATACTTCTTTTATTACTAATTTAATCCCAAAGTTGTGTTAAAAAATGGCAATAAAAACGAATCTTCGATAGCTCGTAACTTTTTAATGGTTTTTTATTTTACCATTCTGTTTATGCACAGACAAAATTAATAATGAGACAAAACGATATCATGTATAACTTTGCATATACGGTGCTAAATAGTGGAGTAATACCCCCCCGAAATTTCTATGGAAGAAATGTCGACTAGTGTCACCTTAACACTTTATTGTACTAGAAATACAGAAATATATAGAAACACACAGGAAAAGTACAAAAATTCAAAATTCAAAAATCATTTATTCATTTAGGTAACACAATGTACACTTATGAACGTCAATAAAAAATACATATTAAATGCTTCTAATATTACATTTACTGCCAGTTCACAAATCAAGGGCGTAGAGCGGACGAGAAGAACTGGCAAGAAACTCGCCGCCACTCTTTTTAATCGCCAAGTTTTTGTTTTACAAATGTTTTATAAGGGGCTGCAACCATTACACCATGTTCCACATGACATCACACAATTAACTATAATTATCAAAAAAAATATTATATAAATGAAAAAATAAAAAAAAAATAAAACAAAGATTTGTCCTCTATCAGCAGTATGTATGGTGAAATAGGAGCACTCACATTCTAGTGGGAACAACACGCAAATACATAGACGAAATAACTAATATCACCGCATGCACGAATTCAAGTTCGACCTGTCATCACAAGTAGCACCCGTTCACGAGCATGACGCATGGCCAGCCATCGGCCCCCTCGCCATATTTTAGGGAGAGAGACAACCCGACGCATGGACGCCGCCACAAGCGTCAACAACTAGTACATACAGCGGCTTTATCGCAAAATTTTTTTAAATACTAATAATTAAACCTGAATTATATTCATACATACATACACGCATATTATGCGATTATACACATACTATTACGTCATAATATTATTTGTGGAGAAAAGATAAGTTTGATATGTGGTGAGGTTTTAGACTGATCACGTGTATTTTTTTGTACAAATAAATCCACGTGATATCTCATTATATCCCTCTCCCCTCCGTGTGATATCTCGTGATTATTTTCCGAACCCCTTTCGAGCCTCATGCACTTAATGAACGATCCCTAAGTCGTATGACAAATTATTTGTAATTTCATACAGATTCTCCCAAGCGATTCTCACCTCAATATGTCCAGCTTGCTAAAGGTTGAGTGCGGCTCGCCGCCCTTCCGCCGGGCGTCGGCGCGGATGCGCTGCGGCATGGCGTGGATCGACTTGATATACTCGATGGTCTCGCGGTAGATGGTAAAGGCGCCCTTGGTGTCCAGCTCTAACTCCAGCACGCGGCCGGTGAGCACGAAGCACAACACCGACTCCAGGTAGAGCATCACGCGCGGCAAGGCGTGCTGCTCGCGCTCGGCCGCCAGCTTGAGCCGCTTGGCTTCCGTGAGGTAGTACCTGCGACATAGCCACCGGTTTAAACCACGTACAACCTAGCCACCGGTTTAAACCACGTACAACATAGCCACAGGTTTAAACCACGTACAACATAGCCACCGGTTTAAAGCACGTACAACATAGCCACCATTTAAGCCATGTACAACCTAGCCACCGGTTTAAACCACGTACAACATAGCCACCGGTTTAAAGCACGTACAACATAGCCACCATTTAAGCCATGTACAACATAGCCACCGGTTTAAACCACATACAACATAGCTACCGGTTTAAGCCATGTACAACAAAGGCACAGGTTTAAACCGCATACAATATACATAGCTCATTTTAAGTCTCGAATAAATAGGCATCTCCGAAATTTTTAATGACCTTCTGCTCCGCCATTTGGGGCTCACAAGATCGCATACAAGGGGAAGGTCTCGGAAATTCAGATCGGGATGAGACTCAGCGTTAGTCGTATACCTTCAGGGTATCCACACAGTAAAGCGATAAAGTGCATTAGCCAGAGGTTTACGAGAAAACAGTCTCTAAACTTTACGCGTAGCCTACTAACTTGAGATTTTTGCTCTGCAACAGTTCAGTGGTTAAGTGATTAGCGTACTGGACTCCCATACGAGCGATTTAACTCATAATGAATTCAGCTGCAAGTGTACATGTGTGAAAGAGTGTATATGTGTGTGTGTGTATGGACTGCACTCACTTGTGGTCCCGCTCCTCATCGGAAAGCGCGTCTGCAGGCAGCTGCTCGAAGTACGAGTAGTAGATGGGCGTCTGGCCCATGGAAGGGTTCGCCCGCTCGTGGTTTGTCGGCGCTACTTCACTCTGAAACACGTAATGTATTATTATCAAGATGTCTGCAGTGAATCCTTTGAAATTCAATAGCAAGGGTATCTGTTCAACGAATGACGTATAACGTATGATACATGATTTAGTTTGTTTTTTATGATATTAATATTATCGTAATAAATGTTCAATAATTTTGATATAAGACTGAAATATCCAAGACTTAATAAATTAACTTGAAATATCTTGACTTGACTTTTTAGCGACATTTGCTTTTTCAAGAGAGTCCGAATAATGATGGAGTACGCAGCTGCTCTGTACAATGTCAATGAAAGTGTGAAAAATATAGCACCAGATTCTTTTAACTAAAGAATGTTCGAACTAAGGTAAATCCTAGACATATTTTTAAACGGCATCTATGTCATGTCCATCTGTTAACGCCATATTCGTGTACGTGTATGCCGACATCATGCGATATAATGTGAAATAACGCGTGTACATATTATGACATCAATAATAATTGTGTGTGTGAGTACCTGCAAGAGTGTCGTTGTATATTTATAGTAGGAGTGTGTGTGGAGGAGTCGTGTGAGCAGTAGCATAATATGTGCATATGTGCTGCAATGAAAATAGTGTGTTTTATGTGTGTGTACGTGTGAATCTTCGTTTGAATGTATGTTAGTACCTATAAGTAAGTGTATGTGCAAATAAGCTGCTATGAATATTTTCTATATTGAGTGTGTGTTTGTTTGTATGCGAGTGTATTTGATTATACGTATGTGTGTGTACTTGTGTATCTTCGTTTGGATATGTGTGTGAGTACCTACATGCAAGTGTGTGTGCAAACACATTTGCTGCTATGAATATTTTCTATATTATGAGTGTGTGTACGTGTGTATATTCATTTGGATGTGTGTGCATATGTGTATATGTACCTGCAGGGGTGTCGTGGCCTGTGTGGCGGGGGGCGCGGGGCGGCGCGGCGCTCTCAGCGCGCGGACCACCTCAGCGCGCAGCCGCCCCAGCGGGATGCTGACCAGCACGCGAGACCGGCTGCGACGCTCCGATACTGCGGACACGATATCATATATCTATACTAATACTAATATACTAATATTATTATAAAGCTGAAGAGTTTGTTTGTTTGAACGCGCTAATGTCAGGAACTACTGGTTCGAATTGAAAAATCATTTTTATATAGATTGTCCAATTATCGAGGAAATCTTTAGGCTATATAACATCACGCTGCGACCAATAGGAGCGAAGCATCAGTGAAAAATTTTGTTGTCCATAACAAAACTGTGAAGCGCAATAGGCACTGAGTAATTGGTTCTTAACGTACGCTCTAAATAAGCAATAACAGGCAAATTTATTTTTATTCTAAATTACACATAGTGAGTTTTACCTCTGAACCGACGATATGTAAACAAGGTAGTTAATCAAGTAGACTCACCGTTGGGCACAGGACACTGCACGAAGCCCACATCCGCCTCCGCCCGCTCCGGAGTTATCCTCTCCACGCGCTCCACCGATATCTTCTTATCACTCGACAATCTATCCAACTTGTCGCTCGACCGGTCGATCGACATCTTCTCCCCCGATTTTCTATCCATCCGGTCACTCGTCGACAATCTATCCGAGGACCGATCCGATATGCGATCGGGTGAGAGCCGATCGTTTGACAACCGCTCCTGCAAGCGATCATTCGATAATCTCTCTTGCAAACGGTCCGAGGAGAGTTTGTCTTGAAAGCGTTCTGTCGACAATCTCTCCTGCATGCGTTCCGTCGACAGTCTCTCCTGTAAACGATCTGTCGATAATCTCTCTTGCAAGCGGTCGTTCGACAGTCTATCTTGGAAGCGATCGTTCGATAATCTATCTTGGGTGCGATCATTTCGATCGGGTCTATCTGGGGGTAGCCGATCTGTGGATCTTCTGTCCGAGGGTATTCGCTCCGCTATTAACCGGTCGGATGCTATTCGATCGGGTAGGCGGTCTACGGAGGTGCGTTCTATCGTCGGCCGGTCTTCAGTGCGGCGGTAGTCCGGCCTCTCTATGGGGATTCTCTCTTGTATCCTTTCATTCGAAATCCGTTCTGCCTCTCGCTTCCTCGTGTAGGTCTCAGGTTCCTGTGGTGGCGAGACCCTCGCGATGGCCTCCTCCGTCCTCCTCTCCGTGGAGCGGTCCCTGTGCCTGTCATCATCGTCAGCACCCGACTCGGGCGCTGTCACTTCGATGATGGTCACCTGACCTTTCCCCTTCCCGCCCTTTCCTTTGCCACCCTTACCACCCTTTCCTCCGCATTCGTCACCCTTTTTAGGAGTGAAAACCTGAAAGATAATGGTCAATTAAATATGATGAATACAGTATTTCAGAAGGAAAGACGTTATATATTTTTAACTTTTTGCAAACTACGTATAAACCGGTCAGCTACGGAAGTCGATATATGAATACTCAAATCCCTTAGTGGAATATGTGACAACATTCATTCATTCTCTTGTTCAGTTACAAATTAATAAATAATTCAGTAGTTCAATTAGTCCACTTACTCTGCAAACGAGGCAGAACGAGTGGAGGCGATCTTTCCTGACGAAATAAAAAAGAGCATGTGCGCGTTATGTTATGATCACTTTTCACACTCCGTTGTACTGAAATTATTTTCTGTTTCACTCACTCGTACCCACGGGGATGACATCTCAATACAGTGAGCAACTGAACTAGACTGAACTACTGAACTAAAAGAACGATATACTTCACGGTGACGAAAAGATGCATACATATGGTTCATTTCAGTGACACATTCTGCGCATGGCTATCGCTCACTGCTATACACGCTCACCTTGCGAAAGATATGCGTCTTGGTCTCTTGCAGCGCATGGTGTACGGGTGGATCCGTCTCTGGCTCGCTATCTGGCGGCGCGGGCGACTGTGGGCGAGTTTTCTTCGGCCGCCCGCGCTTTTTCTTGGGCGGACGTTCCTCGGACGTGCGCACCTTTGGCGGCCGACCGCGTTTGACGCCTGTAGCCTGAGACCCGCCGGGTATGGCAGCGGGCACGTTAGGCGACGCCTGTTGTCGAATCTGCAAACACGTAGAAAACATTTAAGGATGATATTAGGTTGACACCAGACATGTAGCGCAATATTTCGAGAATGCATTGCACAACCTGCCGGCCTAGCATGACAACCGACAAAATTTTGTCGACCGTTTTCTCGTGTTTTATTCGATTATCTCTGTATTTCTTCCGGGTCTAACATGACAATTAGACTTAAAACTCGACTTTTAATATCAAAAATAGATATATTTGTCGATCGAGATAGCTTTTCTACCAAAATTGTCGATGTCGAGACATAATATATTGAGATGTCTTACATCTTAGTTTGTCTTCACTCGTCCGCGAGATATCTCGTGGCGGTCATGCTAGTCCAGCTGTTGTAATACAAGAGTATAAATAGAAGAAATACTTGTTTATTACAACATTTCAATTCTAAATTTACTTCAAAATGGAAAGAGCATTTAAAAACTTCGATCGGTGACTATCAGCTGAGGATTTTAGTAAAATTTTGTGTGGGTCTCGGCTGGACTGCGAAGCAAATTCACAAACAACTAGTGCAAACTAGAAACAAGAATGTACTCATCCTGTACTCCTCCAAGATAATGTCCGACCGCACATTAGGGGGATTGTTACAGAATTTATAAAGAAAAATATTTAAGACTTTGGACACTAAGTGATTGGTAAACAA
This sequence comes from Anthocharis cardamines, assembly GCA_905404175.1. NCBI lineage: Eukaryota > Metazoa > Arthropoda > Insecta > Lepidoptera > Pieridae > Anthocharis > Anthocharis cardamines. The sequence goes on along the minus strand of FR989971.1, from coordinate 5,981,512 downwards.
TAAACATATTGTGAACTTTAAAATCACACCTGTGTAACCTTGATAAATACATAAATAATAACCTACCTACCTTGATTTACCGGCAATATTTCAATAAATAAGTATAAAGTACTTACCGGGACTGATCTTGGGGTGTCTTCATCGCTGGAAGCCGTCGAGATGCGGTTGGCGAGCGACCGACGACGCCTCACGCCCGGCGACGGCGATGACGCCTCAGAATCCGTTAGATCCGATATTGGACTCTGCTAGCAAATAATTAAAGCTCATTTTTGCGATTACACATAAACAACGCATCGTCAAGCTTGAGTAATATTCCTATTATATAAACGTTTATACTAATATTACAAAGAGGAAAGATTTGTTTGTTACGATTTAACTCGAAAAGTACTGGACCGATTTTAAAAATTATTTCACCAATAGAAAGCTACATTATCAGCGAGTAACATAAGCAGTCTCCCGCGACCACGGTTGCTGAAAAGCATCCGAAACGTCGGGATAAATAATTTAAACAATAAATCGCGTTTTAATCCGGTATACAGTATTTTATTTAAACATAAGCTTATTTTTTGTATAGTACATCTACACTGCACCCGTGCGAAGCGGGAGCGTATTACTATTAAAATATATTACTAATTTGTTAGGTTTAAATTTCTTGTCGATACATTCATCGATAATTTTACTAAGTCAGTGTTCATACACCAATAGGTACATTAACTTTTAACCAAAATTTTTTGACGAAGAAATCAACGAATAGGCCATTTTCATATTCAATTAAATAATATTTATTATATATAAACGCCAAGCGGACATCTTCGCACTGACATAATACAAGAGAGTGATTGATAGTTCTGTAATGTATACACCTATACATATAATCAATTATTCATCTCCTTTCAGACTAATTCCCAGAAACGTACATAACTTTATATAGAGTTAGGTAAAGAGCTTTTGACTTGGCTATTTCATTAACTATAAGCCTCAATCGAATCAAAGTGGATTGCTAACTAAATTACAATGACCAAAACTTAACCTCTAACACGGTCGTCATAGACGCCAGATTGCCGTGAATAGCGCCCACCGCCCTCCATAGCGTGTCCTTCAACTTAAAATACTTGTACAGTATCCTATTTCTATCTCTACACGGCACACCGTTCAGGCTGTTCTCGAAGGAATTTAAACCACTCCTCAGATTTGACTTTAGAACCGCCAAGTTAATCCATTTCTGTTGTACGCTCTGCTCTTGCTGATTAATGCTGCTATGCAACAGATTTATTAGAACTTGAATAATATCGTCATCCATTTCAGAGTGATCATAGCACTTATCGCGTCAAAGATAACAGAGATTTATCGATAGATACTGCCGCTTCGCGTAATTTTATAAACTGATTTGGCAATGAATTTTCGTAAAAATTAGCGTGCGTCTTCGAACTGTTTTCATTAACACTAAACCGTTGCTAGCCCGGCGCTGAGTTAGTGACTACAATGTATGCAGTGTCACATTGTGGAGATCGGCTTTGAGCTGATTCAGCGGCCGAATACGGAGAAGTGTTTATCTTAAGTAACAGGACACCTGAGAGAGTATTGCCTATCTAAAACAGCTTTATTGCTTAATCATTATTTATATTTTTTACAGTCGAATGTGATATAATTTTAGCAATATATTGATACCTATAATATATGTTTACGGAATGTAAGAACATACTGCAAAAGAACGTAGTAATTAACTATGTTTACTGTCAAAATTTAAATAAATATTTTTAAATTATTGAGACCAGTTTAAAGCTTCCAAGACATAATTAGTACGCATAACCGCGGTACAAAAATCTAAATATTTTTTTTTCTTCTTTATATATCGGAGGTAAATAAAACCCAATAAGTATGAAATTAAAAGTTGTAAGTTAAATTTAATTTTAAAAGTTTAGGGACATAATTACCTAATATATTTATGATGTGACATTAGGTTCTTATTCGTGCAGCAATAAATCTAAAAATATTTTTGAACTTCACTTACTGGTTTCCCCTTAGCATCAGCGAGCACATTGCTTAGGTCCGGATGATCGGGAGGCTGTACCGGCGGCGGGGCAAAGTTGGAGAGGCCCCATGAGGGTCGCTGCGCGGGGGGCGGGGCGGGCGTCGGCGCGGGCGCAGCCACGGTCGACTCCGCGGACGACGACTCGGACTCCGAGTCCGAGGGGGAAGACTCGCTGCCGGAGCTCGGACTGCCACCAGAGCGGATCGGGGATAGGATGCTGTAGATACATTCAAATCATTTTGTTAGATATCGACAGACGACCATGAGGTTCACTTGATGGTAGGTGATACCTCAGCCACAGAACATCAGTCAATGATGCGCTTGTAGCAACATCTATAATCCGCTACAAGAATCAATACAAAGACGTCTAATCCTGAATCGCGCTATACAAATATTTCGGAGCGCTGAGTATATAGGTGATTTAGCCGGTTTTCGTCCACTTAGTGGACTTGCCAGCTTATGGGCTTAAAACTAATATGTTCTACTGGCCCAACTCTAACAAACCAAATTTTTATTGAAAGCTGATATAGTCTATTTTAGGCTTACATTAAGTAGCAAATAATTATAATTAACGTTTTTTTTATATAAATTGTTTTAGTGAAAAGTACCGATTTCGTTAGTTTTCGTCCAAAAATGTTAGTTTTCGACCTTGTGTAGGCTAGTTTCCGTCCACGGTGTATAAAGCATATCCATTGCACATTTTCTTATACATACATTTCTAATTATCACGGATCTCTGCAAGAGCTTTTTTAAGGCATCCTCAGAGTATCATGGTGCCTTTTTCTAGTTTTTTAGACGACGACGTCATCTATAAAAATGGGATTTATTAAAAATTAAAATAATAAAATAGGTCCAAACAATATACGCGATTACGTACATCATAAGTGGGTTATATCGCGTATGTATATTCTACACGTATGTAGAAAAAAAGCTAAACGAAAAGTAACATAACGCTGTTTGTGATGGACGGAAACTAAATACTTAACCAGTATTAGTTGTCGTCCACTCATGGACGGAAACTAAAGCAATTTTCAACGTATTTTTTATTTTTCGTCCACAATATTTGAATATATATTTATACTTGCAATACTGCTAAATTGGTGGACGGAAACTAAATATCAGACTAACTAACCATCGAAGATCATTCCATAATGATTTCAACAGAATTTTTTCGCATTCCTTATTTTAAACGACTAATCAAACTTTACTTGTATTTTTGTGTTTTCGTCCACGCGGACGAGAACTGAATATTTTACGAAATAGGTACTTCCACATTTTAAAATGTTCTTTATGTCTTTACTTAGTCATTAATACCCAAAACATAAGAAATACATGCTAAAACAACACAATGCCTATATGTACAACATCTCGACATCAACCACTGGGGCCTTAAGGCCGGCCAGTCAGTGGTTCGACTGGTCGAGGAACCTCCCTTTAGGTTGGAGGAAGACCACACCTCCCTTCCGCCACACGCTGTCGACCTATTTTTTACTTCGAGCATTCGGAGACCGAAATGCAATGTGCGTTTCACGGTTACTCCATCTATGGACGCTGGTTCGTTACCCGGTCGAAATTTCGATATACCTCCCACCCGATCAATGCTCGAAGTTACCAGACTTGGGAAAAACATGCTTACAGAAAATTATAAACAGATTATATTATTATATAGAATGGAGTAGGCGGTGCAAATGATAAATATAACAATTAAATAAAAACTAATCCAACATAAAATATAAATAACACAACATATAATTTTCCATTTTCTACTCTTTTCTTTTTCTCTTTTTTAGAGTATGTTTATTTTAATCACATAATAAGGTAGATACTTAGCCGCAGAATCAGTCAATGATGCGATGTCGACCTATTTTTATTTCGAGCATTCGAAAATTCATAGACTGAAACCGAAACGCACAATATGCATTTCACGGTTTCCATCTATGAGCGGTGGTTCGTTACCCGGTCGGAATTGTTCAAATATATAAAAGGGAAGACTCCCCCCATCGGTTCATAGTAATATTATAAATGCTTATTTGTTGATATTGGAAAGGTGACTTACGGCTCTAGCCTCGTGGTGGCGGCGGCGACCTCGTCATCACTCTCCGACAACCCAAGGTCCTTGTTCACCACGTCTCTGTAACATGTAATAATTGCTTTGTACACACTGAATATACTAATAATTGAAGACATGAGTTGATAAGGCACTATGTAACATTTAATTAAAAAAAATATTAACTGGTTAAAGGCGTTATGTGTTCTAGAACATATGACCCTTTCAATTGAAGTATTTAGATAAATGCAAGTTATTAAAATACTAAAATGATAAGGGCATCAAGTTTAGTCTCATTCTTTAATTAATATATTAAAAAAAACAGCATTATTAGGAAATATTTTATAAGTTACATAGTGCCTGTAGTCTTCAATTATTTTTTGTGGTCGCACACCTTCGAAATCGATTTTTATGAAATTTTAATGTATATTTGGTAGGTATGAGAATAGGTTGTTAAGTATGTTTCATACCGCTAGGTGATTAGGGTGTCCCTATAGAGATTTAAAAAAAAGAAATTGGTCACTCTTCATTAGTACCTATACCTTTATACCTTGCGAAGCCGGGTCGGGCAGCTGGTATAAAAATTATGATAACATGAAATTGAGATATGTTTAGCATATTATCAACAATTGTATGAACGAATATCAAATTTTATCATGCGAGCTACTTCATAAAAAGAAAATTGAGATTTGTATTTCCACTTTGTGTTTTCATGTACTTCTGCAAATGCTTGAGACAGATATATTAACAACGCATTATTTAAATAAAAAAACGATTGTTTTTTTAATTTAATTGTTATAATCGCGTTAACAAAGTACAATATTATTCTTGTTTATCACTGACATGCAGACTGATGTGTGTGTTATATGATAAATTAATAGTAATATTACTAGCAATCAGCCCGGCTTCGCGCGAGTGCAATGTATACAGTACTAGACATGGGTAACACAGCGCTGCGCGGCGCAATTGCGCCGGCACGCTTCACTGCGCAGGGTGAGTCAGCTCACTCATTCATAATGTGTTGGCGCACGGCGCAGTACCCCGCTCACTGAGTGAACTATGAGCGTGGAGTTGAGTGCGTTTCGGAGGTTTCACTGCTCGCTTTGCGCGTCCCATTTTGTTGCGTCGTGGCGCAATTTTGAGTTGACTCAAGGAGCCGACGCACTACACTGCGCCTGAGTTTCTGAGTTGGCGCAGGGAATTTCGCTGAGTTACCCATGTCTATACAGTACTATACACAAAAACATGAATAGACTAATTTACTAGCTGATAATCGTAACAAACAAAACTTTCCTCTTTATAATATAAGTATAGACTTGTATACGTAAGTATTTTTGGCTTAGCTCAGTGATTCTCAAGAACTTTTGTGTGCCGCCAAGTTTTTTTTAAATTAAAGAAAAGGACTTATATTTTTTATTTTGTGTATCGTCAAAAAAGGTTGAGAAGTGAGAATTACTAGCTTAGCCACTGATTCTGATAGGACTGACTGAACGTGTAGAATGTACCATGACCATATTTGCTGCGATTATTTAAAATATTTATTTACAAATACATAGATAATCCATAACAGTTTTAATAATTAGATAAATATAAATAACTAAATATGAAATAACGTAATTTCATTTTATATTGATGAAGAATACTAGATTTTAAAATTGAATTTAGAACAAAAGAGCTTAGAGTAAATACTTAAAAATTCTACTTACGGCGATATAGAACTCCTCGAGTTTGATATCCGGCTGTCCAAACCTGCAACAAATAGTAGTTACGTTAATTAACATTCATAACTCTTCCGAGAAGCACGTCCAATCAAACATAACAGTAAATTAGTAAATTAGTCAACAGTTCCCATCGCTAACGATATCCCAACAAGAGTGTGAGTGTTTCTGCTACACCATTGTAATTCTTAACAATCACGCAATAGGCAACAAATTAGAACTTCCTAATGAGCGCTAAAGCTTAGTCTTGAAAGGGCGATGTTTACTTAGGCGGAATGTAAATACGATCGCGAGTTCGATTCTCGGTCGATAGCACGACGACTTTGAACATAGGGCTACGAACTTTACAGTAGCGAATGGCGTCTCGGTTGAACAATATATCTGTTTAGATAACGGCCTATTTTAATTTTTATGACCGTTCCTTTAAGAGATTATCAAGCTTCCGACAAAGGTGTGCTTACCAAAATAAACCTAAACAAACACATTATATTAGAATAACATCATAGTTTAAGTAGTTCAATGCTTTCATTATATTTTTATTTATTTACTGAAGTATACCACGTCATACACGTACAATTTTATGCACGTTAAATTACAATTTGTTGTTCTAAAATATCAATAAAAGTACCTAAATATAAAAGTTGCAAAAATACTTCAATAGGTAATAGTTTAGCTTTTAAGAGAGACAAATAAATTAAAAACAAGTTTTAGAGCTACTAAATTAAAACAAAAATTATTAGAGAAATACTTTTTTATTATTTTACGAAAAGTCGCAAAATATGCATTGAGAAAAAATGTTTTAATCTAGAAGAGAATTTCAAGTTAAAAATTTAAAAGGTTTCTTTTGACACCTTTGGTAGAAATAGTGTTAATAATTGAGTGAAGAAATAACGTAACGAGAAAAACAGTTATTATTTCAAGCTCGCATTTCACTATTAGCATAAGATTGATAAATCATCAAATATTCAATCCACAAATCTCATTACACAGCATCCAAACGTCTGCAAATATTCCTTTACAGATTCGAACTAAGTCTGAAGTTAGACCAAACAAGCACGTGGTAATTGTCAGACAGGGGTCGTTCACCAAGAGGTCGTGGAGAGACGAGCAATTCGGCCTCTTAAGGATTGTAATTAACAGGTGAAATACCTCTTTTGGTACAGTTGTTTATATAACTTCATTATGTACGTATATGTTTTTTATACGCTCTATCGATATTAAATGACCACACCTATAGGGCTTTGCTTTCTCGTCTGAAGATACTTCAAATTTGATGCAACAATTTTTTAACCCTTATCTATACTTATATTATAAAGAGTAAAGATGTGTTTGTTTGTTTGTTACGATTTAACTCAAAAACTATTGGACCGATTATAAAAATTCTTTCACCAATAGAAAGTGAGCAATATATAGCTTTTTTGTATAGTATAGTCCCTACATCTATATTGCACACGTGTGAAGCCGGGGCGTGTTACTAGTCGGTCTATAAACCAGACGGGATTTTCGACAGGTTATAGTTAATTTCGGTAAATGTGCGAAACGTTTCCGATATTAAAAGAATAAGATTTTTGTTAGAACTAACAAGGCATCGGGCACGCAATTTGTTTAGCTTCGTAAGGATTAATGGCCTCGTGTGAGTACATAAACAGTAGAGATTTTTAAATCCTTAGGAGGTTAAAGCAAGTTGCGTTTTGTCACCTCCCACGTGACTTAAGACCGTGTCGACAAAATGGCTGTCACGTGAGAGGTGACTTAGTAACGATAAGGGTTTATTATTAACATTTGTCTAAAACATCACTTTGACGCAATTTGTATACAATAAACGCATGAAAATCGGTAAAATAATAATTCAATTAGAATAAGACACTTACGCTTATGAACGACTTGAAGGATATAGCTATTTTCAGGGAGACGAGCGGCGCCGGCGCACATGCAACTAAATGAATCACTGAGTGCAACAGCTGATATCGCCACTTCATATATTAATGAGGTTGTTTGAATTTTCTTATACTATCAGTACATTATTGATTTATTTTATTATTTTTATAACTTCTGACCACGAACACTGCTAGTGTAATTAATTAATGTCGCGTGTTATTTGTTGCCTTACGTCTCATCAATCTGGATATCCGTCTGCAGTGAAGGGAGATTTTAAGAAGAGGAAAATAGATAATCTATGGTATTTTTATTTTTATTGGGGTATTTTCCTAGCTGAAAACACTGCATTAAAACAGCGCTTCCCGTATGATGTTAGGCTATTCCGTGACGTCATGTTTCACGACATAAAAATTTACGATACGGTAATTTTTTGCGAATGTTACGTGACGCGAACTGACTATTTCATATCGATTATTGTAAGTAGGTTTTCCCTATTAAATACGTTTACATTTAATCAAATACCCTTTTTTATTATTATTCTTCTATAAAGTATCACACATTACATAATATTTAAGTTGGCTATCGTAGATATAATGTGGAAAAATTGTAAAAAATACGGTCAGTCTGGTTTTTATTGTCATCCATGCTCTATAATCGCTTATAGACATTATCTCGCAACACAACTACAACTGATGGGAAAGAAACACGTAATAAAATATCGCGCGTCACGTATCGTCACACTTCGAAGCATCATGTGTAATGACCCTAAGTTTGGATCCCACATAATATACGTAATTTTTCTTATTCACTAATAGAAGAACATTGCGGGAGATATAGTTTCATTTAACAATAAAAAATATAAAGTTTTGATCAAGAATTTAAGTTTATGGACTTTAATTTAATTATATATATTAAAAAGCATAATGTGCTTAGGATTAGTACCAATATTTATACACCCATATAAATATAGATATTATAATAAAATATTAGAGTATATGACTATGTATATTTATCGGAATTTGATGGGTAACGATAAAATAACAGTAACAGAATACATACAAATCATAATTTTTTTGTATGTTTGTCACACTAACCTCTGAATTCTGAAAGTACTGAACATAAGTTTTCATAGGTAAATTAAGTTTAGTCCGTAGCAACATAAAGCCTCATCTTAACCGGATGTCAGGATGTCATGTAATCAGCTGATAAATAAAATTATTGTGTCAAGACCGTATTCTTTTCAAATTAAAAATTGTTGTGTATCTTTTCAGAATTCCTAACAATTCTTAAAACTTTTTAATATTTCAACAGAACCCTTCCGTATTCTACAAATTTTTCAAGTTCCGACGAAACACCCGTTAACTTCTAATTAAATTGTGTAAAACAATACAGGCGGAACAATGTGAAATAAAGCTGACATTGAACTTTTTAAAGTTACAAAAACTCTATACAAATTAATTGTTAAACAAATGTCACACTTAAGAACAACAATATAAGCTTTAAAATTGTCCAACAAAGGCTTGATGATTTGTTCTTAGTTTTGAGCAATATTTCTTAGAAGGGAGCGTTACTTGTGACTGTCAAAATATACACATGTAGATACACTTTACCCAACATTAAATAATAGAAGCGGTTTCTTTCGAAGAAAATGACCTTAAAAAAGATTGAAATTATTACTTTATTGAGGTATTTCTCAACTGAATCATACAATCAATAGGTTAATCCCCAGCATGGTATAACCACCTCTGATCTAGTTAAACTTAATAGGTCGACAGCGTATTATTGACTGATATACCTACTGTGGCGGTCACACCTACCACATATATCACGCTCTTCTGTCCGTATCTAACATAAGAACATTATATAATCAAAATACGTAAAAGTAAACAATACAAAACTCTCAACGAAACCGAATCCATGTTAATTAATGGGATTTATGACACAGGCACACAATGAATCGATAAATAACGCGAATCGATACGATCGAGTTGCGAGCTGTATCGTGGCGGTCGGCGCGCGCGCACACATCTAGATTTTGCCACTGTATTCATACAGTCCATGAACAAATGTGACGTTTAAAATCTTTGAAAGAGTATCCTACTACACCGATAAAGGTTGAAGATTTTAAATACATATGTATATGTTTTGATATACTAAGATACAATAATATGATATAATAAAAATTCATCATCTGTTTTTTATAGGCATACAAACTTGAGGTGTCACATGATATCAAGTGTTATGGTTGGTCGCAACACTTGTAGCGAGTGTGTAGCCGGCCTTTTAGGTTGGAATACAGTCGCTTCGAAAAGTTACCAGGTCATATCTGAAAAATTCACCACCGATAAACATTTAAATAAAATACTGTATACCGGATTAAAACGCGATTTATTATTTAAATTATTTATCCCGACGTTTCACCGATAAACATCTAAAATCTCTTTAAACCTACCGCAAACGTAATTCTGTCCGAGCAGCACATCCCCGCAGTCTATCAGTTGCTGTAGCAACGTCAAACGGTTCTGATAACCGAAATCTGACGTCAGCAGTCCCAACATTGTCACCTCTACATCAACACACTACACACACGCACAGTGTTACGTAAATCACGCTATATTTAAAACAAAAACACTATTAATTATATAGTTTAATAAACAATAGCGTGTTTCATGAAACAATTCACTTCCACTTGTAGCTCACGAGTGTTGAGATCACGATACAAATACGGACACGGTGACGTCACAACCTGTTGACCTATCATACAGCGTAAAAATCAAGACGGACGTAATACCAATTAAATGTAGGCAAACAAAATAAGATGCGTCACTTTCTGGCGCGAAATATCGACAGATGCGCCGGCGATGGCTTCAAGACAAGACTGCGTCTTCCGAAAGCTATTACGACAGTAGACAGGTGGTGACAAGAACCCTACTTCCCCTCTGCTTAGTTTACAATATACCCCCACCCCGACTTCCCGTTTACCGACTTGTCTTCCGATCCGTCGACCAACCGGTCCATAATTTAAAGCAACGCGTTCCCATTGATTTCCACTTAACCATAAAATAGTTTGTTTACTTTTTAAGAATTACATAAGATTTCCTTGTTATTTTTCTTTAAAACTTAACAGTTAGATTGCTGGAAGGCAATTAAGTTAGTGTTAAAATAATTATTTGTAATTACTTAAAGAGTATACTATAACTTAAAAGGAATGAAAATCTAACTACCTAAAGATGTATATTTTATTATGTAATTATATGTATATGTTTAAATATAGCAAAATTTCCAATTATTCAATAAACTATAGCAAAATCTATTACAAATGCTTCACGCGCAAGAAAGGATTATGCTTGTCTATCGCACAATCGGAATAATTTATTTTTTCTTAACAGGTTGGTAAATTTAATCAATGGTTCTATGGGAATATGCATAGCAAATGAACGGAGGAGTCTGGAGGGTGCCGACCGGCGGGACTCCGCACTCTAAACCATTGTTACTCGTATCGTAACGGGGGGTCGAATCGTCCCTTCATTATCCACACATCAACATGTTTGCAATTCATCGATTTTCGAGACGCCCGCACTTCGCACGTACACGAACAATGCGCTTCTACGAAACCTAAGAAATATGTAAACAACAATGAGTAAACTAAAACACACATACGCATTCGAATAATAAAGTGTGCAGAATGTCATAGTTTCCACTTTTAAAGTGTGTTTCATGTAAAAGCTGTAAGTAGATGTGTGTAATTTATTTTTCCGGTAGTCACACGTGGGTACAGTCGCGTAGACTCGTAAGGCTCGCGTAACGTAAGATAACGCAGCTGCAACGTCGCGACGGAACAACGCGCGCGAGTGTACTGACCGCACACGCCTTTCGGACGCGCGTCGCTTTGATGCACTATTTAGACATGCATTCATTGGAATAGTAGGGATATGGCACTTGCAAATTAATACACAAAATGTTTTCTATACAATTCTATAATGTTTAGTGTAAACATATAATGTTTTATATAGAATAATCATGAACTAAACAAGGAACCTTCTATGAATTTCGTATTTCAGCGCGATTCACTTAAACCTATTATAAAAACCCCTCAACAACATAATAAGAAAAGTAATTGTGGTCGTCACCTATTCGAAAACAATTTTTCTCGGTTTCGCTGTGTTCAAACAAGCGTAGCAAGTAGCGATTACGTGCGATTACAGCAATTAGCGAGTCCCCATTACAGAAACATAATATGTTGAATTAGTGTAGGTATAATATTTCGCCTGACGACTGGGGAAGTGGACGGACGGTGGCAGGCGTTCGCGTCGCAACATCGAATGGCTTCGTACACTCGTCTATTTCCGTAGCATTCGGATACCAATCCTGGCTACGAATTTGATGGTTATTTAAAGCTAAGTACTTCCGTGGTGTCTACATACGAGTATTAGTATTACTTAGTCTACCAATATACCATCTCTTTGGCCTGACTTATGATAGTGCACTATATAATATATACATACATACATTTACATAATATTGTCTTTTATTAACACGAGTATCACAGATTTAAATAAAACACTGTATACCGGATAAAACGCGATTTATTATTTATATTTTTTAAATTATTTATCACGGTTGCTGAAAAGCATTAATAATATAAACAATATAAATAATAAATCAAGTTTTTATTCCGGTATACAGTATTTTATTTATATACATACATATACGTGTGTGTTTGTGTTTCAAAACTTGTAATGATATCTATAATAAATAAAAAATACCTAAATAATAAATACTAGTAATGTTAGAAGTTTTGAAATCGCTTTAATTTTTATTTAATCTTCATTGACATTGAAGTATGTACTGAATGTGTAAAACCATTCCTACCTAACTAAAAATACTTTCTGTCAAAGACAATAGCAAATACATACGAATAATTGTAATCAATACTTTTTGCACTTCAAGCTGAATAACAATCCGGCAGTTTGAATCAGCGGTACATTCAAACAGCAAAGGGCTTCAAGGTGTCTCGATGGCAATCGTAACGTCTCAGAGGCCACCTGTTCGCCACCTGTCTTCAACATATGGAGTAGACATGGGTGATAACAGGTCAAACATGATATCTGTTATACCTGTTACTGTTACTCAACAATAACATATGTAAATATCTGTTATTAAATAACAGTCTGTTATTTAGATACCTACTAAAGGAATCACTATCTGTACGATAAAATTTAGGCCTTACATTTCAATGTGATTTCCTTCCTGTAAAATGTACAATTGTATTTTTTTGGATAATAAATACTAGGTGCATCTCGTTTTATCACACGACAGTCACAGATGTTTAACTGAGACAGGTTAACAGTCCCAGTTGTTATGTAACGGCTTGGCTGTTACTGGTATTTTTTTAAACAGTTGTTATTTAGTACTGAATGATATTTTCAATAACAGATATATTACAACCGTAGGAGCAACTGTTATCTGTTATCTTTGAATACCTGTGATTTATATCTGTTACGATAAATATGCTAATACTAATGTGGAGTCTACAAGACGATCACTATTCACATATGTACACGTAACCACATAATATACATTCTATTTACATAAGAGAAGTCGTGTATTAAGTTCTGGAAAGAATGATTATTTATCATGACACAGTAACGAATGCACTTATTGAAATTAAACATTCCTGGGTTCTTATAAGCTTACGTATATTTATCTAATCTAATATTATAAAGAGGAAATATTTGTTTGTTTATTTGTTACGATTTACCTCAAAAACTAGTGGACCGGTTATAAAAATTATTTCACCAATAGAAAGCTACATTATCAGCGAGTAACATATTTTTTTTTGTATAGTACATCTGCATTGCACCCGTGCGAAGCCGGAGTATGTTACTAGTCTACCAATAAGATTAGATTTTATTCAATTAAGTCCCAATCCCAATTTAGTAAGTATTTTATTATCAATAGAAAAGGTGATAAAGAAGCAGGTGGTTGTTGTGATAGTAAGATTAGCCACAACCATAAAAATTGACATGAGCTTTGATATAGCTAAGAAGAAGACTTAATAAGGGACATAAAAATAGGGGTATTTTTGTATGAATATATATTTGAGTTAGTGTATTTTAATAACAATATAAAGTACTTTAAAACGAGATATTAAATAAAAACCATCCACTTTAATACCATCGCGTAAGTTAACCGTAGGGTCGCGTACATAAATGAATACGCCGAAATCACTATCCCAAAATTAATATAACCCAACCAAATTAAATAGGCTGGCGTTTATTCACGTTCAACACTAATACCCATGTATATCAAACTTAGTCAGGTTGGCCGTAGCGTGTAACCCGTCTAGTGACATAACTAATTGTTAGCGAGTAACCACAGGACACAACACATTGTTCTAAACGTTTCACAGCATACTGATCCTTGTCATCTAGAATTTAGAGATCACAGTAGAATGACAACAATACAGTCACAATTTACGAAGTCTGCGTTGTCTTCAAATCGACCGGCGCTCCCTTTATAATAGGTACAATACGAACAAGTAAAGATGTTAAATGTTTATAAAGTATAACTGTTCATTTTAGTGCAAAATTAATTTCGTTGTATTATCCAACCGGGCGCCCCTCTTCCGGTATATTGCAAGGGATAGCACAAGGTTAATGTATACTTCTGGGTCATAAATATAGAACACGCTATCATTCGCGAAATATATTTGAAATCAAATCTATACAGAGATTGTTGTTTTGAATTGAATTATATATAGTATAGAGCTGTAACTGAAAGCTCAGGTAAAGTTAATTGAAAATGAAGTTATTTACCATCACATTTTCTCAGAAATCATAACTAATTTATTTACAATGACATTTTTGTGACCCAACGCAAAACTTGCGTCGAAGCCTTCAATAAATTGGTTTATTGGAGGCTTTGACGTATCATTTCGTATAATTCCAAAATCCCCTCAAGAATGCCAGTGAAGGGAAAACCATTTAAACTTTAAACTGTAGTGAATCATTCCTTAATGAAAAAACCTCCCAATACTCGAGATAAAAATTAGTCCCCGGCTCAGAAGCTGAAAATGTGAAGAGACTTCGGGTTTCAGTCTCCCTTCTTTGTGTTTAATCGAAAAGGACATTTCAAAGTGTTTCTTTTACGGATCAAATGTTACCTAAATATAGTAGCAATAAAGTTCAATTTTCTTAGTTTTCACGACTCAGTGAGCACGCTGAGGTTGCTATTGAAATGTAAGGTCTAAGCTTTTGTAATATAGCACTTATTAGGATAAGATTACGTTGTTATAACTTTATTTGATCGAGGATCGCTGGAGGGTGCTGTCGTCCTTGCGGAGTCAAATCATTTTCAATATTGAAGCTTTAGAGAGGTTAAACAAAGCGAAGAGACGACTCTTTCTATCTGGTCAATCTCTATTGGAGGTCTATTCTATTTCATATAAGAGCTGATCGAGGTTAAACAATGATGTATGTTGTAATGTAAATTTTATGTACTAGATATCACAGTATTATTTAGGATTTTAGAGTGGGCGTACGTAATTTATGGACCTTTTCAATTGGTGCCGACTCAAGAGTACCTATTTTATTTAAAAAAAAACATTTCATGATTACCTATTTATTTGAACCGGGGTTAACTATCGAATTTTATCTTAAATCACTTAGTATCGATTACCTTAAAAAATAACAAAAGTAATATAAAATACCTATTTTTATCTAAATAAGAAGCTTTAAAATCTCAATTTGTATTCATTAACAATAAATGTAAGATTTAACGTTAGCGGTGGGTCTTGAAAGTAGGACAGGTTCGGGGGGTAGGCGGAGAAAATCTCGCACGATATAAAATATAAAACGGCCCTCATTGAGATTCACGAGGCGCCGCCGACCGCTCGCGTCCCACCCTCAAGTCTCATGTAGCGCCCGCGTTACTAACATCATTTAGATATTTATTGTGTTGTTTATTGGTCGATCGAGAAATGGTATAACTGTTCTGAAATAAGAGGGTTCATCTTTAAATGACACAACTTTTACCGGATTACAGCATAATTTATTCATTATACATTTTATCCCGACGCGACGTTTAGAGCAGGGACTGAAACCGGTTAATTTTTATTTTCCAAAATACGTGTCTGACTGAGATAGCATGATTGATATTCGTTTTACGGTATTTTTTTTTCAGTAAATATGAATTAAAACGAAAGAATATTATCAAAAACCTTTATTATCTAATATATAAAATTCTCGTGTCACAGTTTTCGTTGCCATACTCCTCCGAAACGGCCCGACCGATTCTTACCAAATTTTATATGCGTATTCAGTAGGTCTGAGAATCGGCTACTATCTATTTTTCATACCCCTAAGTGATAAGGGTTGTTCACCCTTAAAAAATTTTTACATATACAATACATACAACCCCTGCTTTTTTTGTCAAAAAATCTTGACCCGTGCGAAGCCGGGGCGGGTCGCTAGTACCTATATAATATATATACTTTCGTAAATTAACTGGTATTCAGTCCCTGGTTTAGAATGCTTTACAGCAAGCGTGGTCACGGGCAGACTGAAAGATGACAGATATCTGTCAATAAAGGATAATACTTTCCACCAGGTGGGATAGCGAACAAACGCCTAACTATTCATTAATGTTTTTTGAAGTATCAATGAAAATATTTAAATGTTATATTTTCCAACTCAATCGTATTCGAACGGTGTCTTTGATCATAAACAAGTTCTATTGCAGATTATAATGGTTGTACTTAAATACAGAAGTTATATCAACGTTGAATAATACGATAAAACCAAAAATGTGGTACTTCGTGTTAAAAAACATTGCAATATGTCTATCATATTATGAAGAAATGATGTCTGCCATTTCTCAATGGATTTATAAAACAGGCATGTGTTCTCGTCTACGGCGTGTGTCGACCCATTTATAAGTAAGGTCGTGAGTTCGGATGAGCGGAGCTTACGGAGGGAGCGTTATGATATTTATTAAACCGTTGTTCTTAGAAGTGTGATAAAACTGTCCCAAAATATTGGTACTGTGGAGTGAATATTACTTTATCTCTATTTGAATAAAACAGCAGAAAACGGGCGCATCACTTTATTAATGGCAGTCACAGCTATGGACATTGAACAACTTCAACAGTACAAACCAGAGGTGCAATTCGTAATTATATATATGGCAATTACATATTTTCCAAGCCAATAAAATGTGTATTTTTCGACGTATTGTGGTTTCTTATATATGTAGAGGACTTTTGTTAATACTATTTACCCATAATTCTATTTTGTATTAATGATTATGTAGCATCCCAAGAAACAGGCTTAGCTTAGTTTGGGTCTAAGTCTAATACGATTTTGGTGTCAATTAAATAAATATTTTATTATTAGTATCTAATGAAAAAAAAGAATAACATAATATACAGCAGTGTACACACTGTTCTACAAAACTTGATTTATTTTGTTTTACCCGAGCTTTTGATACAATATCGCTTATAGTCTCCGTCTTACGACTCGCTTAGCTAAGACTCAGGTGTTCTATAGCCTCTCCCTTAGGCCATTAGAATGCCTCTCGCGATCGACGGTTCCGTACAACAGCCCCAATCAGTTCGTTACTCGATACGTGGCGTACGCTCGTTACATTACCACTAGTGTCTGACAAATCCGGTTATCGCTTCTCGATGGTCCTAAGCATATAAGTATGTCAATACTTTTTGTTAGTGACAAAGTTTGAATTACACTTTTTTACAAAAGTGTCAGAATTGTAGAAACTAAGAATAGAGGATAAGAAGAGAGGATAACTTAAACTCAGCATTACGCAGCCCGATTACAAGGGCTTAGTTTATTTTTAATCCAATATAATATGTTTATATTGTCTTAATGTCGAATAAGAATATTATTATAAAGAGGAAAGATTTGTTGGTTTGTTACGATTTAACTCAAAAACTACTCGACCGAATTTAAAAATTCTTTCACCAATAGAAAGCTACATTATTAGGCTATATTTTGTGTATTGCATCCGTGCGAAATCGATGCATCGCTAGTATCGAATAAAGTAGATCCTATGTCTGAAATGTTAATCACCATTAGTACTATAAGCGGGTCTTCCGGAAGAATTTAATTAATTAATGAAACAAGTCCTCATTTCATCGAACAAGCGCAATCTGAGGGTAGGCACAAAATCAAGAATTGCAGATAACAAAGAAGTACCTACCATTGAAAACGAATGGGTAAATTGCAACCCAAATACAGGATGTTAAACAACCGGTGATAATATCGATATAGAAGCGCGGGTGTTGCTGGATATAGCCGGCTATTCAGATATATACCCGGATATAATAGGTCGCCACCCCAACCGACACCCCTTTGTTCTAAGATTTGCGAAAGTGCTCAGTTGACGGGTCACCGTTCCCGTACCTTTAGCTCGCCTTAATTTTAATTGACGTTGATTTACTCGTTATAAACGAGACAATTTGTGAATAGCATTATAGTTAAAAAGGGTATAAAAATCGTTATTACTATTCAACTATGGTCTTTTGTGCTCGTTTGTAAATTTGTCTAAACCTTTTAAAACTGTGTGTTATTTAAGAAAGATTAACGATCATTTACTTTAAAAAAAAATACCACTTTTGGAACAATATCTACCTTCTTATATTAAAAATCTCGTTTTGTTTGTAAATTCTTGAGTAATATATAGAAAAAGGGCATCGGGCAGACCCATTTCTGTCTGTTTCACTGATCATTTTTCTCTCCAGACAAGTATGTAATCAGCCATATGTGCCCTGCCAGACCGAAACAATTTTTTTTTAAATCTTGTTTTCCCGGCATTGGAACCCAGGACCACTGAGCCACGGAGACGGTCACCTTAACGATAAAAATCCAATACTTAATATTAATCTAATACTTTGTTTTATTTTAACAATTAAATTACTAGAGCAAATGTAAGGAGAACCAACGTCAAAAATAGCACCCACAGCCAATTTTAAATTTCCATAACAGATGTAATGTTTACATATTTAATCCGCAATTAATCTGAGCGCTCTATATTTGGTAATTACGCGAGTTGAGTTCAGTTAGCCGAGTGGTAATATTAATCGGCGCGCCGACAGTGAGGCAGCACTGAGTACTATCGGCAGTAGTAAATACCACAGATATACGTGGGTAGCTCTACGTTAGCGTACGACGTAGTAGGGCGTTGTTGGGCGGTGGGGGCAACCCTCGCCTCGACATTGTAGCCATTTTAATAGATAATGTGAGATATTCATTCTTTTCGATGTATAGTCAGTTTGCGGGGTCGTAGATAAGGATTTGTAGTCAAGAGGTAACATTAAACTGTATTCTTTTTCTCCCTGCCCTGTTCCCTTTTATTTCATTCGGAGTCAACGCAATATCTTCAATATCTATTATTCTTGTCTGGAAGTCCACAACTGCGCGATTACTGAGACACTACTTGCCTCGCATAACCACTCTGTGGAATCAACTTTCGCCGACGGTTTTTCCGAACCGATACGACTTGGAAACCTTCAAGAAGCGAGCCTACATCTTTCTTAAAGGCCGGCAACGCACCTGCAAACCCTCTGGTGTTACGGATGTCTATGGGCGGCGGTGATCACTTACCATCACGTGAGCCGCCTGCCCGTTTGACCCCTATACTATAAAAAATATATATATAATTTTTAGTCACTTCTAAAGTAAAGTGAATCCTTTTTTGGCTCTTTCCTATTATCACTTTCATATTAATAACATTTTTAGAATACATATATCTCTCCTCATAATAAGAAAAGATTATATGAACACGAAAAAACCATACTCTCATTGTAAAATACATACTATTGTAAAATCCATCAGCAATCAATGTTTTTTCCTTATATAGTTATTTTGTAGTATCACTATAAAATCATAATAAAAAGTAGTATGTATCTATGTAAATGTAACTTTTTTACCTTTTTGTTTACTTTTCCACGTGAAAATTATATCTAATCAGAGAAATAACTCTAGATTCTAACACAATTAATACTGATTATCCACAAACAATCAAAGCTAATGTGGAACCTAGTCCGCGAGTGCGCGCGTCGGTCAATAGATGGCGTTGCACGATTAAATTTGCCATATTGAGATACGAATCGGATTACGGTGTGCTATGGAAGTCGTTTAATAGGTCTATGGATATTTTCAGAGGAAATTTATGGACAAATGAACAATTCGCAAACGGTGATCAGGATTTATCATATTAGATGGTATAAGGATATGAACTGGAATTTAAAGAGAATTCAATTGAAATGGAAATGAGCAATGAAAAGAGGACTTAATTCAGGACTAGAATTGTTAAAGCAGAGCGTCGACGAACGTCAGTCAGTCATGCGAACAAACCGAAATATTACGCTAGATTCCGATCAATGTCAGCACTGATGTTTCCTACTCCAAGCTGTATACATAACCTATCAATACACAAAAATAAACCTGTCAGATACACCGGGAATCAAACCGGTGATCCATGGCTGTAAATTAGATGTTAATAACAGTAAATAATTCAAGTAAAGCTGACGGGAATATAATCAATTAATACGATTTTAAAAGAAATAAAAATTCATACTGCGCCTTACCAGGCTTGCTGTAAATAAATGTCGCATTTACTGGTTTAAACACACTACCAATATATAAAATTATCGTGTCACGGTGTTTTTGGTCGCACTCCTCCGAAACGGCTCGACCGATTTTTATTATTTTTGTAAAGTATTTCATTCCGCTTCATCGTGAAGTGCACATTGCACGTTTCGGTTTCAGTCTATGGATTTCCGAATGCTCGAAGTAAAAATTAGGTTCACTGATGTTCTGTGGCTGAGGTATCACCTACCGTCAAGTGAACATGAGGCTCGTCTGTCGATATCTGACATAAAAAAAAATAAAAAAATCCCTTTTATTTTTATTTTTTATTTGGGGTCGACGCAGTATGTTTTCTTTTTCCATTCTCTCCTTCACTCGCCATATCATCAGTCACATCTTTAAAACACATATCATTCTTCATCCATCCACTTTCATATTAAAAACAGATGTATGCCCTTCATCTCTCCTCATAACAAGCCCATACCAAGCCAAACGATTACCTTTAAATTTTTCATTCACTGGTGCTAATCTCAAACTTCGTTTTGTTTCGCTCTATCGAATATATACAGAACGAAAGAAACAAAACATACTTTAACTATATCATCAAGCTATAATTAATAATTACTCAATCTATAATTTATTTATGAATAAAACCCACATACTATTGATATAATCTAGAAGACTAATGTGTGTCGACAAGCTGAGTTCTTCCTAATGGCAGTTCTAAATTTAATACATAATTGCGGGTGGTCGCCAGTAATTCCGGAAGGAAACCGCTCTTTACAACTTTTAACTTTAGAACACCCTTGACACACGTGTATGTACTAACATAGAAAACACATTGATGACATCTATTTATAAATACGTGAGACGCAAGCCGGAAGTTCTCACTCAACATCCGGTGTCAACGTGGCGGTAAATAAAACTGCATCACCAAGACATTATCGTTATATAGTTACAACGGTAATGTCTTGGTCGAGACTGTTTTATTTATTTACTTATTAATGTATTTTATGATACTGTTTATCAATAAGCTTGAAGGCGATTGATTTGCACGAGGGACATAGCTGTGACCCAGCTAATCCGAATACATTAAAATTCCATAGTTTCTTATTACATCTAGAGATAAGCCTATCACTGTTAAAATAGTTATAATACTCTTTGCTCTGTATATTTAACTTGAATTAAATCAGTCATGTATTAACACTTGGATGGAGCAGTAGCTCCGAAGTTTCATTTAAAAACTCTTCTGCCATCGCTCCCAATAAAACTCGAGCATAAATAAAAAAGAAACAATATTTATTTAACTAACACTGACTCATCGTTACAACTCAATAAATTATCGTTATAAATTATAGCATATATATTATTTTGATGTTTAAACAAGAATACTGCAAAGTTTCATCAAAATCTGTTCAGTGGTTTTTGCGTAAAAGAGGAATAAACATCCATACATACATCCTCACAAACTTGCACATTTATAATATAGTAGTAACTAGTAAGTAGGATTTAGTTAATGTCAAAGCGAATTATTTTTCCGTACGTTATTTTTTATCGTAGATAATGTTCTAAACACTAATGAGGTTTTTTATAAAAGATAATTGAACTTACATCGAGCTCATGTCAATAAAAGCAAATGGAATAAAACTACGGAATCTACTTAAACTTCTCAATTCCCGACGAGAGAGAGACGCCGCTCGAATGCGATTTGCGAACTATTCGCAATCACTGCAAAGTGCAATATCTATGGTGGGAATGCCTTTAATATTTTAAATTTAAGGCGATTTTCATACAAAAAGCAATCGTTATTAATGAGGTCAATTATTAAGAGTTTACATACATACATATCTATATATCTATTTACTTTCGGGTATTTGTTTGCGCGGAATTAAACTTTTCGAGAAAATAAAAACGAATCATTGATACAGATACACATTTAATTAAAGTAACAATACATAACATGAAAATGTTACTATACTAATAAGAGGAAAGATTTGTTTGTTTGTTAAGATTTACCTCAAAAACTACTGCACCAATTTTTACACAAATATTTCTTTCACAAATAGAAAGCTACATTACCAGCGAGTAACAGACTATTTTTTGTGTATAGTAAGTACATCTACATTGCAACGGTATGGATGGGCGGATCGTTAGTACCTATAATAAATACGAATAGGCCTTCCATTTCCTATTTTTCACGAATCCATAAGCACCGTTTGATGGGTGGTGAATAAGCCATCGAGGGGAAGGTAGGGGATGGATGACATTATTAGATATAATATTATTTTTTTTTTTTTTTTTTATGTCAGATATCGACAGACGAGCATGAGGTTCACTTGATGGTAGGTGACACCCCAACCACAGTACATCAGTCAATGATGCGCTGTCGACCTAATTTTTACTTCGAGCATTCGGAAATCCATAGACTGAAACCGAAACGCGCAATATGCACTTCACGGCTTTTCCATCTATGAACGGTGGTTCGTTACCCGGTCGGAATTTAGATATTCCTCCCACCCGATCAATGCCCGAAGTTACCAGACGTGAGGAAAACATGCTTACAGAAAATTATAAGCATGTGCTCCTGGTGGGATTCGAACCCACAACCCATCGATGCACACGGCAGGTGTTATATTAAAAATATATTAAAAATTTCTATAAAACTTTTAATTTAAAATCCATCAAATATTTTAACAGTTAGTTAATCATCGATATAATATATTACAATATGAAACAAAACATCATAAAACCGAACCGAACATTCATCATCGAAAAACCTAGTTTTGCGAACCTTTCCTAATCCGGCCATAATCGATAAAAACGAAAGCGCATTCTGCTAATGGGAGAAATATCGACGCACACCGAGACCATGGAATCCAGTCTAAAATCCAGTGGCAATTAGCAAATTAACCATGTAATTAAACCACATTAAGCTTCAGCGGAACGATCCCGTCAAATGGAATAGTGACGAAATGAAATGACACAAGCCTTTGTGAACTGGTACACAGTAAACTCTACAATACATACATAGGAGTCTACATACACACCAGTAATGGAAATTGGTTATTATTTAGCGTATAGCAATGTTATTACATCCGTAGTTTCTCAAAACACCCCTTAATTTCAGAGCGGTTTAAGGCGGTAATAGTTCAACATTTTCAACCCATAATATTGTCTTTTAATAACGTATCACACATTTATTATTTAGCTAAAAGGGCAGCTTATTCATTATATCGTTTACTCCGTTGTCTTTTTTTTTCTTAAAAAAATATATAGATGGCGTTAGTGTAGTAAGCTTGTGAAATTTCAATTCAGACAGCTGTCACATTTCAGTCTGCCCGTGATCACGCTTGCTGTCGACACTCGAAACGTCAAGATAAATAATATGATGCATTTTAATCCGATAATTGTTATTTCATTTAAGCTTTCAATCCATTCTATAGCGCCCCTCTGCAGGCATAGGATGCCTTCACCTATCGGCTATCACCTACTTAGAGAAACTATAAATTTTAATCAAATAATGGACAATTTAATCATCACTCAAACAACAGTACACGCGGCCTTGCTTCGTATCGTAGCATCGACTGGGGAACAATTTTCTTGCCACAGTATTTTATTGTTAAAAAGAAAGAGAAACATATTATTTTTAGATATCATTTTTTATTACATATATATAAATATCGATAGCCTCTAGGCTGTAGCCAAAAAGGGATAACCGCCACTCAACAACATTACAGGAAACAGAAAAAAAAAATCTATTTTGTCCAAAATCTCTCGTATCCCATTTTGGATGTTAGCCATCGACATATAAAGTATTCTAATTCTATTGTATGTATTCTGTCTTCGAGTGTCTGCGAATGGAATGGTACCGCAATATCCTAAATTCTATAACCGGTGAAATACTACTTACTGGCCAGTCAGGATAGCGGCATGTCAACTATGGGACACCGCAATAGTTTCCATACTATTCAATGCATAACACTGTGTATATAATTGTTTCCTACATTGACTACCTCTTTTTGTTCATCCTTTTATAGAGGGGGAAGCCCTTTATAAGCCAAACGAGAAACCTTTTAAAAAACGGTTTACCTTTAAGTTTAATCACAGAATAAATCCGTTAAATATGTCTTCCATCTTACGTTCCCTCTGCAGAGGCTTCCAACACCCACAAATCTCAATCTCCGATCGATAAATGATTCGAAAAATCACTTAACCATCGACCGATATTTACTATGTAAATACTAAACAGCATATGCTTAGTATTTCAACGTTTGGGACAGAAAAGAGAAGTTTACTGCAATCTATAGATGTTGAACATTACAGTTATGAATGTAATTCTGCTTAGCATTTTAAAGGATTAAAAATCACAAACGTTGGAGCAAAAAATAGTAAAGTTCAATTGGTTGACAGGATTAATCTGGTAAACGAATTGCGAACTATTCATCTCCCTTTTGGCATAAAACGATTTAATAATTTAGTAGATTGAGACTTTACTGTGCCAAGCTTAATTTTACTGGAATCTATACTTGCACTCCATTGTCGTCTCCACGGCTCAGAGATATATGCGATGCGTTTAGCCGGCGGTCTCGGGTTAGAATCCCGGGTAAACAAGATGATAAATACCTATTTGCCTGTAAAGAAAACGATCAGTGAAACGATCTTGCCTCACTAAACCCAACAAAAACTGAGTTAGCTCCATTTTTACCGCAGTTAAATGTAAATATTTTTTCTTTAGTCTCAAGTCCTGTAGTAGTTACTTTTATTCTTCTAATAAAACAGATATTCATTCATTCAATCACTAGGGGATTCAGGAATGCATTATACGTGAACTGAAATTTCCTGATGTTATACTAACTAAGAAAATTATCTTATAGACTGGATTTTTTCATGTTTTAATGACTTAAGTAACTAAAAAGATCCAAAAACCGAAATGGAATATTTAGAAGTGTAAATAAATATGAAAAATCCAATAAGAAACTAAAAAAAAAACCATTCTTAATAGGTTTAAACCAAATAAACAATGTTATTATTGAAATATCCAATTTTATTTTAATCTTAAACAATCAACATCTATAAATAAAATAATCGATTACAAAATTCGATTTCCTCAACAACAGCAATTAAAACGATTATTAACCGAGTTATCGCGATTGATGGAATAATCGAAACGTATTTATTACATTAAATAGGTAACTTGCGGTCGCTTCAACTCGACGGATATTTATAGCAACGATCTGCGCTGTATTACAAATTGGCGATAAGTGATTGATAGCAGTACAAAAATAACTATGTAATCGTGTCTTTGATAATACTATATGGGCATTGGGCACACTAAACATAATGAATGAATAAACTATATATGTATACTGTATAGTTATATCAATTGCAAGCATTTAACGATCTAATTTTGCACAACGAATCTTATGGAAATATTTGGAATACATTGCACCCGTGCGAAGCAATTTTATATTATAGTGTCTGAAGTTTGGTTCTAGCTTTAAAAATTAATAATTAAAAAATATAACTAGAAAATTGTGCCAAAAACTTTTATATTAAATATTAATTGTTTTTTGCCATATCGTAAGGTAGGTAAAGCTTAAGAAAATAGGTAATTTTTGATGGATTATTATCTGTCAAACAATTTCTTTTCAATCATCCCTGACCGAATGTGTGCCTCTCATTGCAGCATTACTGCTAAGCAATTGAAGCTATCAAAACCCCGTGTATACCATGACCTTATAATAACTAAAGCAGACTAAATAACGCCCCGTAGCGTCGGTCGAGTCCGCTGCAAACGACCATATTAATTAACTTGATATATTTCGCACACCGTATGTCGCTTTCACGACTGGTTCTATATTTTCTAATGTACGCTCCTCGCATGTTTAATACTCAACTGACACGCACTGTTGCTCCTTATCGGAATAGGTAAATAATATATGAAATATCAATAACAAATGAATACAAGTAATTATTAGTAAACTACTTATATAAAATTTTAATCAATAAGAGTTCCTGTATGGGCAAGTGAGGCAGACACAATTCTGTGGTTTTACCGATTTTTAACTATATTTATAAGATAATTGTCATTAAACAAGAACATACGCGGCTCGCGCCATCTTTATTAAATTATAAAATTTATTATAATATAAATCTCTGGTCCAGGGTCACCAGACACAGGGATAAATGGAAAGATTTGGAGGAGGCTTTCACCGCTACATGCGGTCCATACACTTAATAGTTTTTTTATAATAGTTTCTTTTTTTTAAATAATATTATCGTATATTCTAATTTTATATAATTGTTCACTAATATTCACTAACAATAGTTATTTTAGCTCTATTTGCATACTAACCTCACTAATAACACCAAAAATTATAAAGAAATATGTGTAATGGAATAAGTAAAGCTCATTCATTCATTCATTCATTCATTATAATATAAATAAGTACAATAAATATTAAGAACGGACGCTTAAAAATGTATGAATATTGAGTTTTACTCAAACGCATCCCTATCTTTTTATAAACACACAATATGAGAGTTGCCCTCAATTTTGATTATCGCTTCAGTATTCCGCCGTTATACATTGATAGTGAATATCTACGTCCTTGGGGCATGAGGCAGACGCTACATACTCGTACATCTTTCTCGAGGATAAACCAGTCTTTATTCAAAGCCAATCGAATAAAGCGAATATTAAAAATTTATGATACTAATTTGCAATGACAAAGTATGTTATAATATTTGTATTTATGTGAAGTTATTTGCCGAGTGCATGCCCTCCGGGGGCATGGGGCAGATACATTAATGGGTCTATCAGATAATTTTTCTTTCCAGGTTCTTCAGAATTTGTAATTAAAAATCTCTAACACGAAAGCGCTCAATGACCATGACGATTAAAAAACAAACAAAGGGCTCGCAAAATTTAGGATTGTTCTCGTTAACACATAGAGTTCGACGTTTAATGAACAAAAGGCCAGATTGACGATCTATTCAAACATTTTCCACGAGCTAAATGGTTAAAAAAAGGTAAAAAAACCTATAAAACAATGGGAGTTTGGAGAGGTGGAAGATTCGGGCGCGTACATAGATGTATAGACGCTAGAACATGACTAGTAACGAAGAAATTTATTTTTATGAGAGCAAAATGAATTTTTATCCTAATCCATAAATCTCCGAATTTTAGTTTACTTTTACTTTAGAAATAATCTGGAATTCTCGATTTGATGTACAAAATCCGTCCAATTCTCTATGATTAAAGTCTGAAATTCTGTTTGAAACATCAACACTTCATTTGCAAGTGGGTTTGGTTATTATGCCAGAGATAAATAAACCATTTTCTTGTAGCACATAATAAAGCATGTTTATCTTCTATGCGAAGTGCATAAACCATTGAAACTTTCTGCATATGCCCGGAAATGTTCCTGGCCCAATATCCACTTCTTTTAACTGTAAAAACTTTATTCTGTATTCTTGCAGTTCTTTTATATTAGGTAACACAATGTTAGAACGTCAATAAAAAAAATCAAAGGCGGACTTTTTCGCCACTCTTTTTGATCGCCAAGTTTCTTGTTTTGTTTATCAGCGACATTGCACCCGAGCGAATCCATGGCAGATCGCTAGTATACAATAAAAATACACCTTATTAAGATGTAATGTTTTTAACTAATGAGTCCTTTTTTTAAAAATCAAATCATAACGTTTGCTTTATACGGTAATTATCATCGATTCTTGAACAGATACAAAGTAATTATAACTATCGACTCATGATTTGATTGTTGTCATTTTCTTTATTCATCAAAAACTAAATATCACATCCAGTTTTATAGATCCACGTTGGAAATGACGACAGCCAGTATCAAACACAGAGCTAGATTGCAGTTGTCCTATCAATCGCAACGGAGGAAACAATGCGCGAAGGTAGCAACAAATTGTCGTGTAACATCGAGATGCCTTTCGACTGGCCTTTTTTTTTCAGAGCAGACAACCGAACAGGTGACTTACGTGATAGTAAGTAATCACCGCTGTCCATCATCTGCGACTCACATATAAGAGTTGTTACCAGATTGATGTTTATTTTTACACTAGCAACATGCCCCGGCTTCGCATGGGTTGCAATGTAGATGTAGTATACACTATACTTATGTTACTCGCTGATAATGTAGCTTTCTATTGGTGAAATAATTTTTAAAATCGGTACAGTAGATCCAGAGATTACCCCCTACATTCTCACAAACTTTACCTCTTTAATTAGTACAGATATAATATATAACTTATCTTAATAACTTAACAACGATCCTAATTCATTCCTTTGTAAATTGTTTTTAAGTATACCTAATCTAGTAGTAAAAGTTAGAAAAACCATAATTTTAAATAAAACCATGCCCTGACCAATGACCGCTTGCGTACGAGTTGCTTCAATGTAGTGTTTTAGAAAAATTAAATCAATAGTATTATTGTATAAGTATCTCCAGAACATGACAACACAAAACCGTATAAGTGTGTTATTTTAGGCGGAACTCAAGATTTGAATCTAGTCTTGAAACATATCAAAAAATGTCCATAGATATTTGACAGTTCTCAAACTTATACAATAACGTAATATGAGCCTTAATATTGCTAGGATGGCAGCGTACTGGATATATACAAGAAAAATAAACGAAACGATCAGATAAAGTATTAATTCTTTTAATTGCGTCCGAAATAAAGCAAAAACGGACATTTCATTCGTATACATATATCGTCCCTCGCATCGCTAGCATCACCTGTCGCCAACACGGAGATATAAATTTAAAAAAAAAAAAGGCAAAAAGCGCGAGTTACGGACGTCGCCGCGTGCATTACACTCATAAAACATACGCCAGCAAAATTTCTGCCCGCACTAACTGAATAATAATGAATATAAACGGACTTTAATGTAGCCTTCGCCTTATCGTTTCAATCTATTTTCGTAACGCGATAGTAACACTTGGCGCTTTACGAATACGGGCGAATGTGGCGTTTGTATTTAATTTTTAAACGCTTATTTAGATGTAAGTCAATGAAAATCAGTTTCATTTTTATTAAGACGTTAATCACTTTATTTTGACCGTCACATTGGCGCGTCAATACCCTGCATTCCGATGGATCGCAGGTACGTTCCCCTCCGGGATGCCGTTTGTAATCTTCTGTAAATATTTTCCTTACGTCTCTTCAGGAATTTTCCAGGAGTGTGGCATATCGAACCTCCGAAACGGATTCACAGATAGTAAAACCATGCATGCGCGTTTCGATTTCAGTCTATAGATATCCGAATGTACGAAGTAACAAGAAATAGGTTGACAACGAATCATTAGGTGTCACCTATCATCAAGTAAATCTCACGTTCGTCTGTCGATATCTAACATAAAAAATACTATCGAGTAAGATACGTATATGAACTCCAATTGCATTGCTTTAAGGATAACAACTTACCGGATTTCGTGACCGGGGTTTTGAGATCGTTGTTTGTCAACTGAGGATTCTCTTGCACCTGATAAATGATACAAATCCATTACTGGTTGTTGTTTGATTATTATACTTAGCACTTACGCTTTAAACGTGCTCTGTGAAACTGTATAAGGAAATGTCTTTCTGTTTTCATATAATCGATGTTTCTGTTTTGTTTCCAATAAAGCATAGAAATATCGAAGTAAAAAGTAGGTCGACAGCGCATCATTGACTGATGTTTTGTGGCTGAGGTATCACCTACTATCAAGTGAACCTCATGCTCGTCTGTCACATAAAAAAATATCTAACATAAAAAAATAAAAAGTATAGTAAAATAGTAAAAGACTGATCATTGCTAGGATAGTGGCCATTTTGTAGAGGTAGTAGGTAAGATATCACAGGTAGGAAAGATATCACTAGCCAAATTGAACATTTTATGTACTTAATTGCGTCTTCAACAAAGGAGATACATAAATCATAGATTAACAATACACTAAGTCTTTGTGCTCTCTTAATTACAGAAAATTACATAACATATTTTACTATAGAATTTTATATTTTATTAGAACATTCCGAAATTTCGAATTAAAATATAGGTCGACAGCGCATCATTGACTGATGTTCTGTAACTGAGGTGATGTATCACCTACCATCAAGTGAACCTCATGCTCCTCTGTCGGTATCTAATATGAAAAATAATTAAAAAAAAACACTTTAGAAGAGTTAAAAGTAAAATATTAAGTTCCGTAGTATCTATTTAGTTGCGTATTCCAAGGCTTGACTCAGTTTTGAATCTAGTTTTAAAACAAACCTTTATTTCTCCATAGAAATAATAGTTCTCAAGAATAGATTGCGACTTCAGTATCGTCTAAGAATACGTACTTTAGTCGTTAAAACTGCCAAGTTTTTCATATATTATCGAGAGATAAACTCAGGTTTTTTTCCTATAAGACCACACTTACTTCATACTAACAATTTCCGTTTAAATTTAGAATTATTGAGTACACTGTCGATTTACCTTATTCGTATAGGGGTTGAATATGAATTTATTCTCAGCCTCTTTCCTAGGGGTTGCCGCGATCACGGAGAGGGGGGTGGGCAGCGACTTCATCTCCTGCACACAAACAAAAAATATAATTAATATTATTAATACTATATCTTTATGAACATATGATAAACAAGTAGAATCTAACCCTCTTATTTATAAACGTATTATAAGCTTCATATAGTTCAAATATGTTTTGTTTCTTTCGTTCTGTAGTGTTTTTATATCCGATAAAGCGAGACAAAACATATTTTAACTATATCAATCAAGCTACGTTTATAAATAAGGCCATAAATATATATACCAGAAACTGAAAGGGGGCAATAATATATGGAAAGAACCGAATGCACAAAAATAATGTTTAACATTTTTGTCTGTCTGTTTGTTCACATCTGCAAATCACTTATGTAGTTTTAGGGTAGATTAATCCAAACTTGGAGAAACATAAAAACTTTTGTTGGATCGAAATCGGATGTCGGGACGGATTATGTCATTTAAATATAAATGTATGCAAACGAAGTCATGGGCACCAGCTAGTTAATAATATTACATAATAAAGCCTTAATTGCAATTAAATAATAATCGATAGCGTGGTATAATATATAATAATTGTAAATTAAATAATACATTACATTTGATGCACCCTGAAAACAAAATTGAATTCATAATATACCTTTGTTTTAAGCATATTTTTAAAGTATCTATCTATAGGTAGTAATAAGTAATTGAATTCTGTAAGGATTTTTTTGATATATTAGTACAGTGTACAGTGTCCTTAATAGTCAGATGTTCAAAAATGTCTAAGGGTTGTACTTATTCAAAACCCGTTTCCAGAAGGACTATCTATGCAAAAAACTTATCGATAAAAAGCATGAGACATATTTATACTCGAATGCATATCACAAACAACTGTAAATAAATAAATAAATCATTCAATAAAATTTGCATAATATTCATGAATGGACGGAATAAATGAATCATTCATTACCTTTAAAATACTTTCTATAGGCGGTTGACTGCTGCTGTCGATGGCATTCTGTAAACAAAAATACAGTTTTAAATTTATAATATTCAGAAATTCAAATTTCTAATAAAAGTGCATGATAAGCGCCGCCCTGTGAACTTTATAAGTTCGGAAATAGGCCCAGGGAAAATTATAGACGTTGAAGAATTCTAGAAAGCTATATTCTAATAGAGCCCCCTCGATAAAGAGGTATTCAGGGGAAAACTATCGTCTACTTTGAGGTACTGTAATATAACCTCTTGACAGTCTCGTTG
This sequence comes from Anthocharis cardamines, assembly GCA_905404175.1. NCBI lineage: Eukaryota > Metazoa > Arthropoda > Insecta > Lepidoptera > Pieridae > Anthocharis > Anthocharis cardamines. The sequence continues at coordinate 5,949,435 of FR989971.1, read as the reverse complement.
GCGCGTTCGGTAGAACACCTGCCGTGCGCATCGATGGATCGTGGATTCAAATCCCACAAGGGCGACATGATTATAATTTTCTGTAAGCATGTCTTCTCCACGTCTGGTAACTTCGGGCATTGAACGGGTGGGAGGAATATCGAAATTCCGACCGGGTAACCGGGGTTCGGTTTCAGTCTATGGATCCGAATGCTCGAAGTAAATAGTAGGTCGAAAGCGCATCAAGTGAACCTCATGCTCGTCTGTCGATATGTAACATATGAAAAACCTAAAATTTATTTATTTATTGAGTATTCAATATTTATTGATAAAAATGTTTATAGTTATGAGTACGTAAATTAAATGCAGTTACGAGGCCAGTGTGTCATAGGTCGACGTCTTACACCTTGGGTGTGCAATGACTTCCGTCCTATACCAGCTTTCGTGAGGTGTGTTTTTGATGAAGATATCGGCTTAGGATGATCTCCTAATACCTGACATCTATTATTTAACAAATATACGCTGTTATCCACAATCCAATATAGAATAAAAATTTAATTTACGGGCAAGTAGATAATCAGTCTTCTATGCCCTGCCTTACAATTTTTTAAATCTTCTTTTCCCGGATTCGAACCCGGTACCTCTACTACACGCAACGCGTAAACCACACTGAGCCCCAGAGGTTATCAAAAATATATAGCTTAGGTTTAATCTGGAAATTTTTCTATCCTCCCGCGCTGGCGAAGCCACGGAAAGATAATAATTTCAACCTGTCGAAAAGCAGTTTTAATCATTTTGTATCCGACTAACCGCGGAATACTGAAACGATAATCAAAGTTTGAGGGCTTCTTAAATGTTTCTGTCTTTCATTTTACCTTCGTAATGAAAGAGTTAGAGATACTTTTAAGTACACCTCAATGTTGATTAGCGTTCGAGAATTCGGCCGTTTGCAACGTCGTTGTACAAAAACAGGACTCCGCAAAGAAAGTACGTCAACGTCTACCTATATTAGAACAAAACGTATTCTTATATTCTTACCCACATTCGAGTTGACATTTTAAGTTCGTATCTATTTCGGTAAACACCCTTAACTTTATGGGCAAATAGTAAGCATTCAATTACTACAGATTGAGTATAGCGGTCTGGGGATGATCTTTCATTGATTTTAATTATTTCAATACATTTTTTTTATAGAATAGCATAACATATACCTAACAATAAGTGTGTGTCGTTCGCGATTGAACGATTCAAAAGAAGCTATCTTCAAATCGCGCAATCGAACTCCCAATAAATCGGCAACTTGAAGATGGCATCTTACTCATTGAATGGATTGTTAACTTAACAATGCATATTATTTTTATAGTTATAATAAGAAGTTTGTCATTATACCAAGTATAATTTTATATTATCGTTATTTGACTCTCTATTTACACATATTTTTATAGTTTACGTAAAACTCACTGAAAATAATAAATAAGGGCTACAAAAATAAATGTAACTCTTTTATTTTCTAATTTTCCCGGACGGTTGGATGGCTTTACTTCTGGAAATGTTACTACGTAAGTACGATTGACGGAAATAAGCGTCAAGAGAAACCTTTGGTGTTTAGTTTGACGTTGTTTCACTGAGTTCATGATTACAAATATATGAAATATCAAAGTTTCTTCCGTAGCATGAAGTATGAAATCTGTTTATCTATACATAGAAAAGAGCATGTCGTAAATGTCTGGCTTATTCATCAATTATTATATGAAAATTGGACTGTAAGTTCATGCACATGCACTTATTTAAAAATACATTTTGACGGGCTATCAAACACGACACAACGTGTTTGATAGAACATCTGCCGTGCGATGGGTCATGGGTACAAACGCCACCGGGACGAAATGTTTATAATTTTCTGTAAGCATGTCTTCCCTACGTCTGGTAACTTCGGGCATTAAACAGGTGGGAGGAATATCGAAATTCCGACCGGATAACGAACCACCATTCATAGTTTTTTTTTGAGAATTATGCACAAAAGTAAGTAGTGTAGCAGTATAATTGTTAAATGATCTTCAAAATTTTGATATTCTTAAAAAATCGATCGAATTCTGCAACTCATAAAAACCCAAAGGTGAATTGTCGTCAAAATCACGGAGCGTAGTACGAAAGTTACCACTTCGCCTCGCTTCTTGTGAGACCTCATTAACTATCTTTTTCCAGTTATAATAACATAACAATAGATAAGTGCCACAGAATTCAATTACATGTTTACCAACTAATCGAGCCACTAATCCAGTAAACTCACTCGAAACTAACAATATTTGCACACACGCCTCATATATCCTCAAGTGAAGTTCTCAAGTAGAGCCGTCTCAGTAATAACGCAAACAATATCAGCCGGCAACAGGCATCGTGCCAGCAACTAGTTAATATTCTAAACCCTTTGCATTTGTATTGTAAAAGTATTCTCGCTTACATCAATGACACCGCCGACTGATAGAGCAAGTTGACCTAGTTTTTATCGCATTTTTACTTGATCAAAATACTCGTATAATACCATAAAGTATACTTGAACATATATTTTCTTTGACTGATTTTCAACCCTCGAATATTGTTGAATATTATACGTTATATATATATATATCGTTGGTTCAAAGGTAACTACTAAGTGTTATTTTAAATAAAAATATCCTAAGCGTACATTTATGATAAGGACAAATTAATAAGTGTGTATTGCGGGATCCTCATGTGGGGTCATTTTTATCGTTCCCTCCTCTTTAAATAACCAACAGCAATACTTTTTAAGTCTACTGTTGTCTCTAAATTTTATGTGTATCCGACGGGACACGAAGCTGCAACCTAGGACCATTTCTATATAACCTGACTGACCTGTGCTTGAAATCCGTTGGGTATCCGTAGAGGTGGCGGCCGATGCGTTGTGGAGCCGGCGTTGGGGCCTTCGCTCTGGACATACAAAAGAAATAAAAAAAAAATCAAATATTTTATAACTAAGGTTATTATGTTAAGTATTGTATTTTATTAACGTGAGTATTATTACTGTATTATTCACTCTCGCTGTTTTGCGTTCGAAGTAATGTGTCGATATTTTTTATGATTTCTTATTTTTTGTAGATGTTTTTTTTATATTTTAATTCCCTATTGTTTTTTTTTGTTAATATTTAACGTGTGGACATACATGACTAGACAACAGCTGAAAAACAGCGTGGTGAGTTTGCCAAAACCTCACCACACCATACTGAGTCCAGTGGCCTTTTCATCAGAAGTGTATTTATATTTTTATTTTATACTGTACTATGTATGTACTTTCTGATGAATAAACGTATTCAATTTTATTAATATATAACATACATATTATAATGATAAGACACGGTTGTGCATAAAATTTCGCCACAGTCTACAAAAGTTCATACAGCGAGAAGCTAATAACATCAGTTCGTAAACGGAGTTCTTTATAAAGTTTCGCGGCAAGAGTTGGGTTACGAGTTAATTTATTCGCTTCACCGAGTTGCATGCAAAAAGCGGCACTAGCTCGTTGGTCCAAGGATGCGCGCGATGAGCGGTTAACTAGGAAATTATAACCAAGGTGAACGTTAACTTTGTTACAATAAATACTAGCCGTTTAAATATTTAGCGGTATCCATAGTATGGGAATATTGTGGTTTAAATAAGTAACTTCAGTAGTTTCAATCGTATCCTCCATCCTGATTTTTATTAATAATAATAAAGAAGTTTAATTATTAATATGAGGTTGAAATCATTCAAAATTGCACTATAAACAATATTCTCTAATTGTAATATGTACTATGGTACATCCTTGTTTCTTTTTCTGAAAACGGAAAATTTGAAACGGAAAACTGGCAGAATCGTAATATTGTCTTTAATCAACGCGAGTATCATTCGTTTAAATAAAATAACTATTACCGGATTACGCGATTTATTATTTATATGTATATTATTTATCTCGACGATTCGGATGCTTTTCAGCAAACGTGGTCACGGGTAGACTGAAAAGTGACCGCTGTCTCATACTAAGTTGCCATACTAACGCCATCTATTGCTACGAAGTTGATATTTGCTGTTATTTTCTACATTATGGCAATATTTATTTAATGATTTTTTTACTTATTCCGAATATATATAGATAACACAATTCGGAAAAAATACAGATATTTCATACCTAATTGTTACCGACATAATTCGAAATATGTACGTGTTTGTGTGAGTGACAGTAACGTATTACACACTGTGCTTACCTTGTTGTAAGGGTAGGGTCGGTGGTGTACCCGGCCGTTTTGTGGCGCATGCGCAGGCTTTTTGAATTCGCTCTCTCGCCTTGACGGATGACCTGTAGACAATAGAAACAATATTTTTATTTGGAATTGAAATTTTTTAATCAATAAATATACAATACACTTATATAAACTAAAAGCCGCACTCAAACGTTACAAGTCTCTTGGTCATTTACAATAAGATTAAAAAAAATACCTATTATGCACATCACAAATGCATGCATGCATGTCGACAGCACAAAATTTGATTTTTGTGGCTAAGTGGTATTGGCTAAACATTTTATGAATAACTAGTAACACGCCCGGCTTCGCACGGGTGCAACGTTGATGTACTATACACAAAATGTTACTCGCTGATCATGTAGCTTTCTATTGGTAAAATAATTTTTAAAATTGGTCGAGTAGTTTTTGAGTTAAATCGTAACAAACAAACAAATCTTTCCTCTTTATAATGTTAGTATAGATTGGGAAATATACTTCCCATTTTGGAAAAATATCACGTATTTAATAGAGGGATAAAAATTGTATAACAGTGGCATTTTGATTTGAATGCGAACGGATTAACTAGGATCGAGTTTTTAATCGCATTGCTTTGTGTACCGTGGGATGAGTAAAAATTCATCTGAAATTGTGCCAGGTCAGGTTTCGCGTGTACCAGCAGTTCCATTAACAGTTTATTTATTGTAATAACTTTGCTCTTTTGAATGAAAATAAACTTAATAGTTAAGTTCAGGAATAGTTATTAAAGACAAAAATATTTTTGGTCTAAAATTAGCGAACTCAATTAAAACTAATCCACAGATTCTTGAACTCTCGTTAGTCTTCAAATTCATTCCAAAAATCATTTAACTAAAAAGGATTTTAAGTAAGTAAAAGAACGAAGAACTTCTTCTTTCGGCGGAGAGTTTATTGCCAGTTCTTCTCGTCCGTTCTACGCCTTTGATTTGAGAACTGGCAGTAAATGTAAAATTAGAAGCATTAATTTTTTTTTATTGACGTTCATAAGTGTACATTATGTTACCTGAATGAATACATGATTAAAATTTTGAATTTGAATTTCTTCTTAAGCTTTACCGAAAATGTTTCATTTGATGTACTCCCCTTTGTACGAGAAACATCCAGGAATCGACCAACCACCAACCTCCCTGGTTGGTGGTTGGTCGAACCCGAGACGCATCGGTTAGCCGTTAGCAGATGAAATGCGACTGCAAGACTACATAAGTAGTTAGTCTTGATACTCCCATGCCAAGCATATTTAAACCTAGTCATCAAACTACCCAAGAAATAAATTACGCGTCAATTGAAACTGATCACGTATATTCTTTACGATGAATGCCTTCAATAGAGGCATGGCGGAGGGTGGCGCCTCCCTGGGAGGGGCTAAGCCGCGTCGAGCGACTCACTTTATTGATATTGTGTGTGCAATGGATTTGGAAGTTGAAACAAGCTATTATCTAGGTTATTCAGACCTTAATCTGTGATGTGATCACAAATATATTAAGTATGATACTTGCCTAAGTTAATCTAAATTTATTAACTGAATAGCTTACGCCAAAGCCAATGGCTTTGTCCGCGTGTATATTTTTCCCCATCCGTGGCATTTTTAAGCATTATATGTAAATGCCTACTATAATGGTACTAGAATATGTGGTAGGTACATATTAGTTGATTTATGTGTTTAAAATCGGTCGAGTAGTTTTTGAGTAAAATCGTAAAAAACAAACATAGATTTATATCCTAAGTATCTTGCATGAGGGAGCCCATTAAACTACAGATATTCCGCCATAGATGCGGTCATTAAAAAAGAAATAAATAAAATTATGTCTGCGAAAAGAGTCGCTTGCATCCAACAGTTAACATAAACCTATCATTCGGTTAGCACAAACAAGTTGCAATGTCTAGAGAAAACATAAAACTCCTCATATAAAACTTAAAACTTCCTCGTTGATAATCAACTTTATGCTTCTAGATCGTATCTTGTTACAAGCTTACTTTTATTATATTACAAACTAACGCTCAACTGGCACAGTAAACTGAATTAATTGTTGGATATCTGTTTTGCTATGAAAAATTGACAGTTTTGTGAATTCAGTACCTAAACTGTATCAATAAAATACAAAATATGTCAAAGTCACGTGGACAATGGCATATTTCCCTCTGAAGATAAGCTTCTTATACATTCTATCACTAATATCATACGACTAGCAATATGCCCCGACTTCACACGGGTGCAATGTACACATTCTCAAAACATAAATAACCTATGTTAGGTACTATATTATCAGTTTTCTATTAGTAAAATAATTTTTAAAATCGGTCCCGTAGTTTTTGAGTTTATTCATTATATATGTAGGTACTATACACATATAAATCGCCTGTTACTCACTGATTATGTAGCTTGTGAAAAAAAATTTCAAAATCGGTCGACTAGTTTTTGAGTTAAATCGTAACACACAAACAAATCTTTCCTCTTTATAGTATTAGTATTGATGAGAGATGATACGCTACGATATGATAGCACCAAGAGATGCGAACATAACTCAGTGATAGCCTCATAACTTTTTAAAGTGAATGTGTTCCGATCAATTGGCAATCCAATTTTCAGTGGCATCGCGCGAAGGAGAATAGTGCGCGCGGAAATACTCGTATGATACATTAAGATACGAGTATATTATTGAATAATATGATACGTATACATACATTACACCTCTTTCCCATTGTGGTAGGAACAGAATTCCATATTGATCCTTGCATACCTCTTTCCCTTCTTCCACTTTCATCAATGCTTTCATACACGCTTTTCGGTTACTTCACGAGTACTTGAGTTGGTAGGTACTCGAGAACTTTTGACCTGGCCCTTTTGAAGATCATCTCCGATCTGATCGAGGTACGTTCGCCTAAGTCGACCACTCTCGACACTTCCACTCACACCAGCTTTATAAATATTTTCTATTTCCCTACTTTCATCCATTGTTTCTACGTCCCCAAATCAACTCAACATTCCTCAATAATATGATACGAGTAGGTATATACCAAGGTAGGTAGGTATATATATATATATAGATTGAAGCTTTCATAAAAACATTTTTGATAAGTAATTATTTATATAAGCGTCAATAGTAAGAAAATGTTTTACGGTAAAAGAAACCGTTTGACTGCTTTCCACCAATCCGACGGGTAACGAACCACCATTCATGAATAGTTAATCCTGAAGTGAAAATAGTGAATTTCTGTTTCAGTCTGTAGTTTACCGAATGCTCAAATTAAAACATGCGTCAACAACGCATCATTGACTGATGTTCTGCAGCTGAGGTATCACCCACCATCAAAACCTCACGCTAATCTGTTGATTTCTAACATAAACATCTAGAGACATGTTAGACGTCAGGTTAGATTAGAAATCGAAGTAGCTAATTAAACACCGTATTGTAATACCACACGGTGACATGAGTATGTACGGAAGTTGGGAATGGGAGAAAAACAGAGTACATATTTGATATCATGATGTGTTTTGTTATTTGATATTTTCATTCATTATTCAACGAAGCCCTGGCAAAACCCCTTAAGTTCCACGAGTACACTTCCGATGACTTATAGGAATATATTGGCGCATTAGGCACCCTTGCGCTCCGATGAGTCACGGGTTCAAATCCCGCCGGAACGAGATGATTATAATTTTCTATAAGCATGTCTTCGTCACTTTGGACATTAAACGGGGGGGAGGAATATCGAAATTCCGAAATGAACCACCGTTCATAGATGGAAAATCCGTGAAAATAAAGCAGGTCGACAGCGGAACACTGACTGATGTTCACTTGATGGTAGGTGATAGCCACGGACATCAATCAATGATGCGCTGTCGACCTACTTTTTACTTCGAGCATTCGGAAATCCATAGACTGAAACCGAAACGCGCAATAAACACTTCACGGTTTTTCCATCCATGAACGGTGGTTCGTTACCCGGTCGGAATTTCGATGTTCCTCCCACCCGATCAATGCCCGAAGTTACCAGACGTGGGGACAACATGTCGTCCCGGTGGGATTCGAACCCACGACCCATCGATGCGCACGGCAGGTGCTCTACCGAACGCGCCAACGAGCCCGTCAAAGATTTTAATAAAGATTGTCTTAATTTCGTATATCATTTTCATATTCACATTTTACTAGTCACATAAGTTCGAACTTTCAAAGCCGGTGTATATTACGACGCAAAGTGGCTTTGCTGTTTTCGTTTTAATCTGTTGAAACAAGTTTAAAATCGGTTGCAAGTGTACACTTTGAAGACCGGCGCTGTTTGTTGGTTAATTTTAAACGTGAATTACTTAATCTTTTGCTAGTTCTGACCGTAGGTACCGTTTTATTAACTTAATTAAAACATTCAACACAAATGAAGTCTTTTAAAACTTTATTTATACCCTTATTTTGTCAGAGCTTGGTAAAATAAGTGGTGAATAAACGTGTGGTAGTGTGAGGGTAACATCAGAACTAAGCCAACATTTAAATAATCTATTTTTTTTATATCGTGGTCACGGGCAGACCGAAAGGCTGATTGGAAATATATAAACGAATAATTAATTTTTACTACGATTCGATTTTTAACAAAGATAAGCTCATCTATCCTAATATTATAAAATAATTAAAAAAGGAAAAATTTGTTTGTTACGATTTAACTTAAAAACTACTCGACCGATTTTAAAAATTATTTCACAACACAGTTTTTTTTTGAGTAAATTATTACATCGTTGAGTAGATATATAAAATAAGTCAAGTAGTTTTTGAGTTAAATCGTAACAAACAAACAAATGTTTCCTCTTTATTATAATATTAGTATAGATTATGTAATAACGTTAATTTTCTAGCGACCGAATTGAACTCAATATGTGTCACTGAGATATTTTACACGCGGCGACATCCCTTGAGATAGCTCCTTTGAGCATAAAGTACTACCTAATAAATTCCATGTATCTACCAACTATCGGATCGTATCTTAGGTGAAACTTTATGACGTCATCTCATATTTGTATTTCCACACAAATTTTATAACATCGATAGTGTATCTTCGTAATAAAAACGCATTTCTCCGTTGCCTAAGACACGCGTAAAAATATCTAAAGAGTCAAACAGTTTTCTGTGTCGTCCTAGTACATAGTATATCCGGTAAAATAGAATAGAATAGAAAAAAAATATTCAGAAAAATCACCAAACATACAACAGTACCAACAACACAAAAAGCAAAATTACAGACAATACGCGTTACGCATTCTTCCATTTAAATCTCAACTAATATTATAAAGAGGAAAGATTTGTTTGTTTGTTACGATTTAACTCAAAAACTACTCGACCGATTTTAAAAATTCTGTCACCAATAAAAAAGGTACATTATCAGCGAGTAAGCCCGATAAACTGTGGAGGAACTCCTCGCATGTGGAGATCAGGCAAGCTCAAACAATAATTTCCTTTGAGAAACTCTTTCGTTATCATTTTATTTCTATTACTTTTGATTCTGTGTAGGTAATACGACTTTGTCTTTTATTTTATTTTTTAATATGTAAGAAAGTAATAAATTAAGCTACTTTTCTTATTTTTATTTGGATGGTTTTGTTGTGTTTCACTCTGTGTATTCCTTAATTTTGTATCTTTCACGCAATATAAGGAATAAATCACTGTTTAAGTGATAGGCCGCCATTTTCACTCATTTTTCACAGTAATAATTTTTTCATGTTAGATATCGAGAGACGACCATGAGGTTCACTTGATGGTAGGTGATACCTCAGCCACAGAGCATCAGTCAATGATGCGCTGTCGACCTACATTTACTTGTTTAAACCCTAGTGGTTTTTTGATGCTATTCTTAACGTAACTTTTGAATTTGTAAATAAATTAAAAAAAAAAAAAAAAACTTCGAGCATTCGGAAATCCATAGACTGAAGCCAAAATGCGCAATGTGCACTTCACGGTTGAATTAATTGTGAAGGAAATAAATAATCAACGTAAATAATGTCTTATTGTTTCACCTCAACTAGCTCAATTTAAATAATATTATAACCATAGAACTAGTATAATTAATTTTTTATCACTCCAAGCACAACATGAAAAATCACTTGCATCGAGTAATTAAACCGGTTGCAAAAAACTCGCATATTGGCTTTATCAATAAATAATCATAACTCGATATTAACAAACTTAACATATAATGCATACAATACGTGACACGTACTGGCTTCATATCGCCAGCACATGGCAATAAAATAAATAACTAAAAACAGACCGCGGAAACTTCAAGCCACAGTTAAATAAATATTAACAACACAAGGGCAGAAGTGTAATGACACGTCGAGAAGTATTTAAACGCAATTACGGAACATAAAGTGAATTGAAAGCAAGAACTCTCGAACATCGCCGCATAAATATCCGCCAGGTGGAGGCACTTACGTGATTGCCTCCCGCAACTCCCGAGGCAACAATACACTATTTTCTTTTCATACACACTATAATCTTGTATTGTCTGGTCGCGGATAGCCTTTTACAATTCTATTTTTGAAAATTACATGCTCATCTCTAAAATAGAATAAAACAAAAGCTATCTGCGTCGTTGTGTATCTCCGCTTACTTCTTCAAAACCATGCAACGAATTTTGACATGGTTTTCGGTCATTTAGAAAATTTCTTTATTGAATGTTAGTCAAACAATACATTCTTCGTAAGTTTTTTTATATACATATTTCTAGCAAACCACTACTCATTGGAAAATTATTCTAATCAGATTCTCATTTTCATTTTCAAAGAAAACTATACTTATTATGTCTGTTTATTTTAACTACATGTATTGTATGTATCTTCCTTTTTTATGTTAAAATCGACAGACGCGCATGAGATTCACTCGATGGTAGATGATACCTCAGTCACAGAACATCAGTCAAGGATGCGCCGTCGACCTACCTTTTACTTCGAGCATTCGGAAATTCATAGACTGAAACCAAAACGCGCAATATGAACTTCAAGGGTTTTCCATCTATGAACGGTGGTTCGTTACCCGGTCGGAAAATCTACATTCCTCCCACCCGTTCAATGCCCTAAGTTACCAGAAATGGGGAAGACATGTTTACAGAAAATTATAAACTTGTCGCCCCGGTGGGATGCGAACCTATCATAAAATCATAACATTGTATTTTAATTGAATCTATGTATTTGTGTTTGTTTGTTAACGTAGCACCCACTGTTTTGACAGTATACTACTTGAATGGTTATTGTATGAAGTCGATGGGGGCGGACGAGGTGAAGCAAAAACCGCTGGCCAATGACACGCACAGCTGGGGACGTTGACACGTGCGCGCGCGCAGCATGCACTTGTGTTTTTGCGCTAATTATTAGGATTCGCAACACCGACCGCACTGCTCGTACGTAAGGTAAAAAAATGAAAAAAAATATATGATAAATAAATATATATATATAAATGGATATGAAAAAAATTGTGTTAATATTGTTTTTAATTAACGTCAGTATCACACATTAAAACCGTGATCACGGGCAGAGTGAAAAGACCGTGATTACGGTTGCTGAAAAGCATCCGAAACGTTGGCATAAATAATAAATCGCATTTTAATCTGGTATTTTATTTAAAAAATTGGTAATATCGCAAATACTTGGTTTTGAAATAAAATACTATAAGTCTTCAGAATGCAATGTCAACTTAGATTTTACTTAAAACAAATTTGTTTTTAAGTAATTAAGTTTCAAAGCAAAAATACTTATATAATATATATTCAATTGAAACTGTATCACGTTTCATATTGTACATCAAACTAGAAATAACTTTGAAATTAACGTAACAGCCAATGTCAATTTTATAAAATGTAACTAACCTAACAGATTTTAAGCTATGATGTTTGTAGACCTATAACAATGAACAGTATTGTACCTACATTAAACAAATATTGAATACAATTAATTCCGGAACACCAATACAACTCTACGGCCAATAGAGGTCGATTAATTTGTGTTATGTTTTTATTTAAAACACACGAAACCTAATTGCCATAAAACTATAAATAATGAAATATCTTTCTATTATTATTATATTGGATGTTGGAACATAAGTTTATGTTTTTATAACTCGGAGCGTAGAAATAAAATCTCATTAGTAAACATATTTTTGTTCTTTGACATTTCAAACTTCTAAGCTAACATCTTTTTTTTAATATTTGTCATTTGTATATAGTTGTTTTTTATGAAAAATAGCGTATTTTATATTTAAATGGAGAATTTTATATTTTAGTCGAGTTACAACAAAGCGAATAAAATAAAAACCTTCTTCTTGAAAAAATACATATACATGCAAATTTTCATGGTGATCGATCAAATAACGTTGGAGTTCTAATTTCATATACAAACATCCATTTTTATATATATACAGAGATACTAAATCTCCTAAAACGTTCACTGATAGAATTTACGCATCAACGAAGTTTGAAATATTTGTTCGTTTATGACCTACTCTGCCCTTCTTTAACTCTCAATTTCTGCTTATGACTGTGTATTCCATACTTAAACTTGGAATTGAATTTTAATACACTTTTCACTATCACTCACTTTGACGGAGAAGGCTTGTAATGTAAAGAACTTAATTCAAACTCATGAGGTGGGTCACTAGGCTAAATGTTGTTTTGATGTAAAACAGACGAGCATGAAGAAGAACGGTGAAGTATGATGCGTTGTTGACTAGTTAATTCTTACTCCGAGGATGCATAAATCTCTTAGTATGATCCGCACTTCTCTTTTCCCCCTCTGAATGTTGGTTCGATATCCGGACGGAATGGTGATTCAATTCTTTTTAATACACGAAGTGCCTATCTTAACCCGTTAGAAATAAACACGATTTCTTACACGGTGAAACGAAGATTTTATTTTGCAATTAAATAACCTACTATTTACCCCGGAAGCTCATTTCTTGAGGGGAAGCCGCAGGCAAAAACGAATAAATGAAACCAAAATATGCCACGGAATGCGGGTCAGTAATGACACCCAGTTTGTGAAGGTCGTATCGTCGCTAAAGGAGGTCAATGTAATCCACTCCGCGACGACTTTCCTCTTCCATAAGGAAGTATGTTAATACAACGCTTAAACGATTATGCTAAATATAGGGATAACCGGTGGCAAGATTTTTAGGATCTGTTATGAACGGTTTTCTTCACGGAAGATTCGTTCTGTTATGAACGGTTTTCTTCGGTCAAGATTTACCATCCTAGACGGCAAAATCACTTACCATCATAGTGGTCAGATTTAACATATTTTACTCATTAATTTGTATATAATCGCGCAACGAATCCCCAGCAATATCTCGTAATAAGATATTTCAACAAGTAGGTATAGAACAACCCTAGGGTTGTTATGAACGCCATGATATTTTTAACATTCTATACCTAGGTATAGAATGTTAATGCTTAAATAATTTAGTGAAATATCAAGAGATTCCTTGTGTTCAAAAAATAACTGATAACTAAACTAACTCCGACCACAAATCACGTCAAATCCGTTTCGTGAAATATGGAGAAATAAACACACTTTCACATTTCAAATATGAAACAGACTGGAGGAAAATGTAAATTCCATTTATATTTGGAAAATCCATGAAGATTGCTTCGGCTTCAATCCATAAATCGAAATAAATCTAAAATATTATAGATCGACTTCGCATTAACAATAACAAAAGTATCCTATCTACCCATCGGACAAAATCTGACTTGAAAATAATCTTAAAGGCAAAACAAAAACTATACCTATTTGAATACGTTCCTCAAAGCTATAACAGCATGATATATGAGCGTTGACTACAGAAGATAGTTTTTAAACTTTTCCATTATAAAATGCAGTCAGACTGCGGCGTCCGTACTTTATATGCAGACAATCGTCTGTATAAATACGATAAATAAACCTAGTACACTACACTCCCTATTTACGAACCACAGTCTAAGCCAGACTTGTTTATTATTTGTTATTTCTTGTTAAATACAAGTACAAGTACAACACCGGTCTAGATCTAAGGTAAAAATTACACGGGACATTTATGATACGAGACGAAAGACCGTTATTCAAATAAATAGGGTTATATAATAGTTAGAAAAGCAGCGCAGTCGAGAAAGTGTAACTCATCGACGTGATGAGCTTGAAATATAATAGATTTGACGACTTTCTGTAAAAAATATAATATAATAAAACAAAATTGTCGATTAAAAATTGGGGCAAAAAAAAAACATAAATAAAAAAAATCTTTCCAGTTTCATTATATTAACTTTGGAAAACCCATGCAAAAGTTACATAACCAAACCGCTAAATAGAAAAAGTTATGAAGATAGCTTGACTGCTGAAGCAAAACAGTACACGTCTGGTAACTTCGGGCATTGATCGGGTGGGAGGAATTTCGAAATTCTGACCGGGTAACGGAACCACCGTTCATAGATGGAAAAACCCTGAAGTGCACATTGCGTATTTCGGATTCAATCTATGAATTTCCGAATGCTCGAAGTAAAAAAAAGTAGGTCGACAGCGCATGCGACTGATATTCTGTAGCTGAGGTATCACCTACCATCAAGTGAACCTCATGCTCGTCTGTCGATATCTATCGGAAAAAAAAGTAGATTCAAATATGATTTATCTATAGGTATATCATCGAGAACATTAGTAATAATACTTACCTATAACACAATCTACCCTCATTCAACCCCGATCACAAACTTGAATTAACACCTACACGTATTCATCGATATACACACGGCTTAACGTAAAAACCTTTAGCCACTACAAATGATTATACGTGAAAACCCCGCTATGCGCCACGTCCAACTTAGAATACAATGGAACAACAGCAACACATAAATAACTTTGCGATTTGCGTATCGACATTGCTAGTTGAGATTTATAGAGAGTGGTTTATTGTACGCTGCTCATATACTCTCAGCAGAGTGGCTTCGCTAGTGATATCATAGCGAATTGTATGGTGAGATACCAATTACACACTATGTGTGAGATACTAGAATGGTGCAGTATGATAGTGACTGCCTCTGTGACTTGCGTTGCATTTATCATCAAAAAATATTCAAAAAACCCTGATAATGTATGGAGCATTCTAAGTGAATTTGATGAAAGAATTTTAAAAATCAATCGAGTAGTTTTTGAGTTAAATCGTAACAAACAAAGAAAAAAATCTTTCCTCTTTATCTATACTAATAATATTATAAAGAGGACAGATTTGTATTTTTGTATATTTTGAATAAACTCAAAAACTACTGCACCGATTATGAAATTCTTTCACCAATAGGAAGCTACATTATCAGCGAGTATCATAAGCTATGTTTTGTGTATAGTACATCTACATTGCACCCGTGTGAAGCCGGGGCGCGTTGCTAGTAATATTATAAAAGAAAGAAAAAAATATCTATTTTTCCTAATTCCATATTGTAGTCACCATTAAAACCTTTTATAACGCCAACAACATTTTTATACGAAGGTCACTAAATAGGCTTAGGTAATTTATCGCTGCCACTGAACAGTGTAGCCGCGCCCTAATACCACGCCAAGATTTGTATGCAAAGGTGCTCGAGGGTTTATTTAATACCCAATTGTGCTTTAAACACTGTTTAATAAAGCATGTGACTGGACAGAATAATTACGAGCGCAGCGCCTTCCGCTCGATTCGTTAAAAGTCGCCGCTTTAATGAATTTCCTGTTGGACATTTTGAATTTTGTGCGCTAATTGTCATTGCCTTGGAGGAACTGTGTCACGAAATGAATTGAGTGTCGACCACTACACTAGACAGTTATTATTTGGATAAAATTGCAACCATTCCTTCTAAAAAGAGTTCAAAATGAAAAATACCTTTGCATTTGATTGTGACTATTTTGCAAATCAACTTTTCGGCAACCGTCAGTGGGTATGTTAGAAAAAGCAGTTGATACGAGTAGTGACACAAGCGAATTCTGTAAAACCACTGCAATACCTACCTGTTTCTCATTACAAAATCCCAATATGTTTACGAATAGGCTATTCTGGAATAAGTTTTTAAACAATATGTTTATTAAAATTTTATAATTCCATTCATGCGCGCTTGTTTGTATTGTCACAAATTATACTATTGTTTGGTCAGAATGTAGAAATAAAATGTGCCGTATATGTTTAATTTATCGTTTTTGTTTTTTAATAACAAATCCCATGTATAATTGATTCTGTCTGTTTTCTGTTGTTATAGGCGAGTCCAAGTCGAATATAATTTATCTTAATAGTAATACTTTCCACTAACAATGTTAAAAGTTACTTTTGACTGACATTTCTTCACTGTAGAAACTTTTTCTACCCGCGTCGTCAATTTATGTAAATAACTAGCAACTCGCCCCGGTTTCACACGGGTGCAATGTATATGTATTATACTCAAAAAATAGTTATGTTACTCGCTGATAATGTAGCTTTCTATTAGTCAATTAAATCTGATCTGAAATCTGCCCTCTTTATAATATTAGTACAGATAAGAACAATGTTCTTTCATGAGGGCAGCAAAAACACCAAAAAAAGTAAAATTAATAAAAGGAGATCGTAAAGGTTTTAGACGACCTATAAATGTTACAATAAATAAGTAATACGGTGTACTAAAAATAAGTATTAAGCTGCTCCTGTGTACATAAATAGCGTACCATTTTACGACTAAGGCTGAGATAAAAACTAAAAAGACACGATACCGTATGATTTAATCTCAACTAAGTCACCTCATATGTCGTCGGCGAAGTTCATTCAATTCAAACTTTCAAGTAGCACGAACTTCTTTGTATCGTGTATAAAAAATAAGAAAGAGTGTTTTACTTCCAACGGTTTCTTTTCAGATAGTATTTTTATTACTTAGAAATTTGTTCAAATCTTTTTTTAAATTCTTTATTATCTTTAATTTAATAATTGTAATCATCACACATAATATATATAGCACCTTCGGTAAATCAAGGGAATACATGTACTTTTTGTTATTTTACAAAAGAGCCATTTTACATTCTATGTCGTATTATTCCGCCTACACCTGAAGTCAGTGCATGAACGCCCTATAATTTACAGCAATTTTTTTTTTTTATATATTTCATATGATATTTTTAATAAAGGCCATAAATACATTTATACCCTTGTTCTACCGAAGGTGCGATATGCGGATTAGGCCTTGTCTTAACTAACGATTGTCAGTACATTTAATTAAAGCCTATGGTGATTAAATAAATAAAATAATGTTTTTAAATTTCGATAGTTTTTATCCTTTTGTACCTGTTTATTATCAAATAAACAGGTTTTTGTACATACGATTCTCCTTTCATTTTCCTTGAGTAGAGCGATTCTTTATTGGTCGAGTGATACGATAAGGAAATTTTCGGCGCGTCGCGTCGTACATATTATTATCGCCGACGGCAAAAATTAGCACTTGCTGCGATTGTGATGTTCGCTAAATGCTAACTTTTTTAATGGATCAAGTTGTAATCTCTTTTTCTTTCTCATTTAAAACACTTTTCCCATTATGAGACACAATATACTCATAAAATTTTCACAACGAATAATAATTATAAAAAAATCCTTTTTCAAATATTTATCCATATTACAACTACAAAACCTGTTATATACAAGCCGAAAAGCTCGGCTTTAATTAAAAAAATAAAATTGTCCCAAAACCGTCAACATAGGTAATACCACAGAACAGAAGAAGTAACCTGTTCTGTGGGTAATACTTTCAGAACGCTACTGGTCTTATAATAATATTGTCTTTTATTAACGCGAGTATCACACATTTAAATAAAATACTGTATACCGGAAGAAAACGCGATTTATTATTTATATTGTTTAAATTATTTATCCCGACGTTTCGGATGCTTTTCAGCAACCGTGGTCACGGGGAGACAGGAACTATAGGATATTATAGGAACCGAAACGTCGGGATAAATAATTTAAACAATATAAATAATAAATCACGTTTTAATTTGGGTGTTGCAAGTAATGTAACAGTATGTATACGTTAAATAATGCCCCACTCCGCCCATAAATATTACAGACGTGCCGGCGAATCACAGCTGAGCCTCTGAGTTATTAAAATAAACCCACATTTTCTTTAACTATGAATTATTTTATGATTGCGCGCAATAAATTACAATATTATACGGACGAAAATATAAAAAGATCATGATTTTATAGGAAGCGTTTTCGTAATTAATTTGTTTTTTTTTTCTTGTTTTTACCAAACTGCTTCAATAAAAACAATATGTTATAACGTCGCGAGAGCAGTATATTAAGAAAATAATAACCAGAACTGTATTCAACTGACAGAAAGTGGCCTTATCAAAGTATTGCACAAGTTTATTACGAGTTCCAGGAGCTTTTGTTGTACTTCTTCTTATTTTTGCGATTCTGAATTACTTTATATACACAATGTACGCAAAACGCGTAAAACTTGTGTTCATATTTTAACAGAGTCAGAATATACCTGTATCGAGTAATTAATATTTAATAGAACACTGAAAACTTTTTTTTATAAAACACATCGAGAGATTAGCATGAGGTTTTTTCGGTATTTATACAACATAAAAGGTCAGCAACACATCCTAAATAACTCTGATGCTGCGGATATCCATAACCTAATGAATATATTGCGATGATTCAGAAATCCATTGACCGAAATCTTTACATCTATAAACGGTGTATCGAAACCCGAACGGAATTTCAATAGTCATCTCGCCCAAAGTGGCAACACTTGAATAAAACATATTCACAAACGATTATAAATCTGACCGAACCCGCGACCAATCGGAACGTTTCCATCCAATCCAATATGCCAACGAGACCTTCAAATACACTTTACTCTGACCGATATGCCGTACCCCCTCAGCGATGTCATCGTGTGTTCTAATTCTAGTCAGTGGGAAGAACTCTCGCGTTATTGTATATAAACAAATGGCGCACGAGAATATTTACGTAGACTACAACTTTGACCTTGCACGTAGTTTACGATAATTAATACCGCCAGGTGATACACGTGTTTGCCTTTATTGATATAATATGTTTATGTTCTATTCTCTACTAGCGACCTGCCCCGGTTTCGTACGGATAGTAGAACAAGAGCATATTATGCCTAGGTACATGTTTTGTCTATCGTAGGGTCATAATGACGCGCGCGTGTGCGTGTAAAAAATGCGGTAACTCTTAAGATATTCATTTAATTTTTATGGTGTAAAGATTATGATAATGTGCATGAAATGAAATGAAATGGTAACTAACATATTTAAATTGATTTTTAAGAAGACAGAATGGGTCTAGTAAACCTCCCTCTCGATTCACTTTATATTTTGGTGAAAACTGAACAAAAATCCGTTCAGTAGTTTTTGAGTTTATCGTGAACCGGCAGACAGCCGAACAAACATCCGCTGTTTTCCGGACAGATCTGGTATTCGTAGGACTAGGCTTAGCGGAAAATTTCAAGACAACCGGAACTTGATTAATTTCCCCGGAATCTACAATCCAAAATTAAATGGGATTTGGTAAGTTCAATTCCAGTTCAATATTACATTATTATTTACCTGTTATGTCATTCCATGACAAATAAACATAAAAATTACCTATATTAAAATTGCCACTTCTTCCCTTATAACTGCCAATACGATAATATATTATGTTATAACATTAAAGCACGCTAATCTTTCAAATAGTTGATAACTTTTATTATCCAAACAAAGAAAAAATAAAAGAAACATTTCCATTCGAGATTTCTCAAATCAGAAAAACTATTCAATACAACTTTTTGATAAGTTATAGTAACTAGAATAGGATTTGTCCAAATATTTAGAGTACTTTCCGCCTATTTGAAAAATATGTTTTTGAAATCACTGTGCCGTGAAAAGTACAATCATGTAATTAAGGACTGTGATAAATACAGTGCAATTATAACCTCGAAGGTATAATATGATTATAAATATAAATTGTATATTATAAAATCAAGCATTTATATACAAAGCGCATTAAATTCGAACCATAAATATGACTATTTTTCTGTATTTTGATAATTTTAATATGTACATTAATTTTGCAAAAGGCAACACTGAGATAACGAGCCGTTAATGGACATTTAGGTAATGTAATAACTCATGCTGTCATTAATTATACTGCTTTAATAGTCGTATTATTTTTTTAAAGATTAATTTACCCGCCTCCCTGTTACCGGAAATTTTAAAAAAATATTGTCTTGTAGGGCACTATAAAATGGCCACTTACCTATTTGCACGTAAATAAGAATAACTGGTGCAATAGACAGATCTGAATCTGAATCTATTGTTATATAAACAAGAGTTATTAACATATTCGTTTCTATCATTACTTAAAATTATATGGGTATCAGAAAAAAAGCCAATTAAAAATATACAAACCTACCAAAAGACATCAAAAAAGCTAGAAAGTAATACTGGAGAAATATAAAATTAAAACGGTTATTTAAAATAAAGTACAGTAAGGAAATGTTCAAAAGTTACAACTAGCCTATAAATGTCTAAAGAGAAAACTTTGAAAACTTCCCCAAATACAAATAATAAGAGCTTAAAGTATTAAGGGCCTGGCCACAGCTTCTGGCGGTGTGGAGTGCGGCGCGGCAAGAGGGTCTGCGAGAGGCGCGGTTTGCGGTGGTATGCCACAGCTCGACCAGTTGCGACCGCGGCGGCTCAATGCGCGGTAAAAACAAAATTATTTGTTTCGGTCGCGCGATGCTAAATGCGTCGACCACTGCCGCCGCGCGCGCCGCTCTGAGCTGTGGCCGCCTCGATACTCCCGAGTGCATTTGTTTCACTCGCACGCCGCGCAGGCCGCCGCCACCGCCGCCGCGCGAGTAGCCACCGCGCCCCAGGTCGCACCGCAATGCGCGTCGCCGATAGCTGTGGCATACTTCATACAATTTGCTCAATTTGTTTTTGCCGCTCGCCGCTTTGCGCGCCGCAAATCGCGCCGCAAAACGCACCGCAGGTGACTGTGGCCAAGGGGTAAGACTTTAAACTCGGCGGAAGCGATATTGAAATAGCAACTAATAACAATTCGATTTTTGAAATTGTAACTAGGAAAAAAGCATTTAAAGACAATGTAAATTTTTTTTCATGTCCGATATCGACAAACGAGCATGAGGTTCACTTGATGGTAGGTGATAGCTCAGCCACAGAACATCAATGATGCGCTGTCGACCTAATTATTACTTCGAGCATTCGGAAATCCATACACTGAAACCAAAACGCGCAATATACACTTCACAGTTTTTCCATCTATGAACGGTGGTTCGTTACCCGGTCGGAATTTTGATATTCCTCACACCCGTTCAATGAGGTAACTTCGTACCAGACGTGGGGAAGACATGCTTACATACAATTATAAATATGTCGTCCCGGTGGAATTCGAACTCACGACCCATTGATGCGCACGGCATCTACCTACGATTCTACCGAACGCGCCAACGAGCCCATCTAAAATTACTTGAGGTGTTAAAAATATGCCAATATCATTTGCAGTATATGTAATTCGTACTTCCCTATATTCTTAAAAAGACAGTGATGGTTGGATGTTATATAATAATAACTGAACAAAGGACGATTGCACTTGGCATTCAGAGCACAGCCACACGCAACCTCGAGCGGGGTGAACAAGTGCATACGTAAGGTTACGTGTTTTTAACAAAGTAACACGTACTTGAATTGACATTGAACATAACATTTAACTTGTTGCACTGAATCCAAATGAATGGAAAAAAGAAACAAATGAAAGGCCTTCAAACACCTTTACTTATGGAGAACTGCCAAAATCTTTTTTGCCAATGCCAATTTTACCAAATGCCAAGTAACAATGTAATGGATTATTTGAGTAGCTCAATAAGATTAAGCGGCTTTATGTTACCATTAAATTTTGTTTTTTTTTTATGTTAGATATCGACAAACGAGCATGAGGTTCACTTGATGGTAAATATCTCAGCCACAGAACATCAGTCACTGATGCGCTGTCGACCTACTTTTTACTTCGAGAATTCGGAAATCCACAGACTGAAACCGATCCCGATTTTTTCATCAATGAACGTTGGTTAGTTACCCGATTGTAATTTTCGTTAATTCCTCCCACCTGTTCAATGCTCGAGGTAAAAGACGTAAGGAGACATGCTTACGGAAAATTATAAACATATCTTCCCGGTGGGATTCGAACACACGAACTATAGGAGCGCACGGCAGGTGGTCTACCAAAGGCGCCTACGACCCCATTTTACTGATTAACCATTTCTTATAGTAAAGGGGGCAAACTGATGGAAAGCGAACACCTCCGCCCCTGAACAATCTCAATACCAGAGAATTTGCAGATGCAACTCTGTACGAATTATTATCAAAACGCTTTCCTCGCCGCTTGTACAGTATGACCTAATTCTTAAAATTAATCCCCACGAGTCCCGGTGAGCGCAATATAAGAGCGAATAAAACAACTAGCCACTGAAACGCTTCGAAACTTCACTTTTATTCGTCCCCCACCACTCTTGTACCACCCCGCGCCTTATAATGCTTCACGTTTTGCCTACACGTCCAAATGAGGGAAATTTTTCGGCGTTTTAATCGCTTTCTGTTTTAATGATATTATGTTGATACGAATATTCTGAATGGACCGAAATAATTGCGGCAGTTTTAAACGTGGTCAAGCTTTGGGACAGTTCTTTGTGATTCAAATTACTACATGATTTCTTCATTTACTCTATGATAGATAGGGCGTGGTTTGAACAGATGTGGATGTATGATACAGACAACTATATATGATCTATCTAACATTATTCAGAATTAAACTTTTTAGTGACATGGTACAGGTTGCTTGTATAAAAAATCTACATAATCTAAAAACAAGTGAGTAAATTAAAAATGCATTTAGTTCAATAAAAGCGCACGTTCATTAAGGTCGTTTTATTATGAGCAGACTATAGGACAATTCAAGTCAATTATAGAACATTACATCGTGAGGATCGAGGGCGTTGTCTTCAAATGAATTAGAGTCATTCGTTGAAGAGTCATTTTATGGATCTTTACGTAGTATACAAACCAAATAAGGGTTTACAGTTGTTTATAGATTTATCTAAATTAAAAATAACTTTATGTATGCTAATATCTAATACTAAAAAGCTAAGGTTAATGCCTCCATGCGGCTTTAAGTTCGCCTTTTGTATTCTTCTTTGTACAATAAAGAGTTATAAAAACTTTATAGAAAATAAGAAACTGAGCTGGATAATATTTTAAATAAAAATTTACACATAACATTTAAATAATTTTATCAAAATTAGTAGTATTATTTATAGTTAATATACAGTTAAAACCGTTTATGACGAAATCGTTTAGAACAACATACCGGTTATTACGACTATCGGTTTTTACGACCCAACATGAATAGTCCCTTCGATGTTGTTATAACAGATTTTGACTGTATATGAAATATTTGGACACAGCATTCATATAAAATGCGAATATAAAATCTAACTTAGCGCAAAGTAATTCTATCAGAGACCAGCAACCCTACATCCACCCTTCGACACCCGTGAAAGATTGCTCTTAGAATAACGTTATAAATAGTGCAAAAGGCATTATCGTACAACAAAAAGGCATACATCGTTCAATCTGCGAGGCAATCAAATGACAAGTCAATTTCCATCGCAGCGGACGCGAGACGCGAATGGAATGGAGTGATTTGTTCGACGCAGACAGCAGACTGCAACTACATTCACGAGTGCACGATAATTCTTTTTTTTTTTGCTCACTTGTTTTATGGCACGACAGTTCAGTTTATTATAGGAATTTGGTGACATTTTGCCACGTTTAAAACCATAATATGATTAAAAAAATCAAGATATTCATTCAATGTAATTGCACCTGAATTGAATTTCTCTTCTTTCATTCATAATCAACAGACAACAATATTGATAGGGTCAGAGGTAACATTAAAAGTGGATTCCCGAGTCCCCTAATGGGGCATGGGGCAGACCCATTTCTGTGTTTGTTTCTCTGATAATTTTTCTTTACAGGCAAGTAGATGATCAGCCTTCTGTGCCCTGCCTGACCGAAACAAATTGTTTTTAATCTTTTTTTTCCCGGGATTCGAATCCAGGACCTCCAGTGCCAAACGCATCGCGCTTACCACTGAGCCACGGAGGCGGTCCATATAATAATAATTTTAGAAAATATAAATGTTCAAAATAATTTGGTCAGGTAACACAGGACGTTAAATAGCTCATATAAACGCCGTTTTGTTGGGTTAGGTCAGGGAAACATTTTTTACTTAAACACTCAAGACTTCAAAGATCTTGAATACACACATACCAAATACAATGTATACCTCTTCTACCTCCACCGTGGCTCAGTAGTATACGCTCTGAGTTCGGCACCGGTGAATTCGGGTTCGAATTCTGAGTATACAAGATTTAAAAAAAAAAATTTGGTTGGGCACTTACTTGCCTCAACATAAAATGATTTGTAAAACATAGACATGGGTAACACTGCGCTGCGCCGCGCAATTGCGCCGGCACGCTTCAGTGCGCAGGGTGAGTCAGGTCACACATTCATAATGTGTTGGCGCACGGCGCAGTACCCACTCACTGAGTGAACTATGAGCGTGGGGTTGCGTGCGTTTCGGAGGTTTCACTGCTCGCTTTGCGCGTCCTATTTTTACTGCGTTGTGGCGCAATTTTGAGTTGACTCAAGGAGCCGACACACTACACTGCGCCTGAGTTGCTGAGTTGGCGCAGGGAATTTCGCTGAGTTACCCATGTCTATAAAACAGTCACAGAAAATTACCCCATTTCCAACGAGGGTACTCGGGAACTCACTTTTGTATACTATCTCTATCAGTTTAAACTGTACTAATCATGCAGAAGAGTCATAAAAGGCATAAAGTTCAATAATCTGTCATAGCATTAACATTAAATCACTTCATTCGCCGGCGTATAACGCGTAATGACTGCGACAGTGGACGGTCGTTAACAGAATTAGTCGCTCTGAGGATCGCACTCAAAGCTTATTTTGATCACACGACATAGAACTTATCATCTTGAATCTTTGTTTGCATCTTATGCGACTTAAAGCGTAAAAAAAGTTTAATAAAAAAGTTACATATCGATAGACGAGTATGACGTTCACTTTTTTTTTCATTTTGGGATGTTTTCGAACACATATAGACAGAAGAAGTGTTAGACGTAATATAGACGGGGAATCAAACCAGCTCCCCGTGTGCTAGCTTACTGTGAAGAAATGGACCACACACTTGATGGTACCTAGGTG
Organism: Anthocharis cardamines; assembly: GCA_905404175.1. Taxonomy (NCBI): domain Eukaryota; kingdom Metazoa; phylum Arthropoda; class Insecta; order Lepidoptera; family Pieridae; genus Anthocharis; species Anthocharis cardamines. Next base: position 5,923,833 of record FR989971.1, on the reverse strand, counting down.
ATATCTCAGCCACAGAACATCAGTCAATGATGCGCTGTGGACCTACTTTTTTAATTCGAGCATCCGAAATCCATAAACCGAAACCGAAACGTGCAATGTGCACTTAACGGTTTTTTCATCTTTGAACGGAAGTTCGTTACGAGGTCGAAATTTTGATACTCACCCGTTCAATGCCCGAAGTTTCCAGATGTGGGCAAGACATGCCTTACAGTATATAAATTCAAATCATTTATTCACTTATGAACGTCAATAAAAAAAATGATATGCTACTAATTTTAAATTTACTGCCAGTTCTCAAATCAAGGCGTAGAAATTAAATAAATTCGGGATTCGAACCCCCGATCCATCGAGGCGCACGGCAGGTGTTCTACCAAACGCGTATCTAATAAAATCAGTAAAGTTGGTATTTAATACTAAGACTAAAAGATTAGGTAAAGATTAGAACAGGCTTACAGTTAAATCTTTCACTAATCAATATCAGATCGCGAATATGGAAACAGATAGAAATGGCAAAGAGTCAAAGGCTTCTAATCAAGTTGCAAAAGCTATTAGGAAATACATTGTGTATTTCAGTGTTAAGATACAGCGGTAAAATCTAAAGCCCGCCAGCGAGTTTGTTGCACTGAGTTTGCGAAATGTTTACATTTGATAATCTCACGACAGACGTTGCAAAATCTGTTAGTCATCATAAAAACGTGTCGGTAAATGAATTACTTGAATACAAATAACATAGCTTAGAGAACATTCACTCAATTTTGAATAAGATTTCTATTCTGCTTGAAGCCTTGGCAATATAGCAGAGGTACAAAAAGCTGTCATGTTATATTTGTACAGCCGGCCTAGCATGACACCCGACAAAATTTTGTCGACCGTTTTCTCGTGTTTTAATCGATTATCGCTCTATTTCTTTCGGGTCTAACATGACAATAACACTTAAAACTCGAGTTTTAATATCAAAAATAGATATATTTGTCGATCGAGATATCTTTTCTATCAAAATTGTCGATGTCGAGATATAATATATCGAGATATCTTACATATTAGTTTGTCTTCTTTTGTCCGCGACATATCTCGTGGCGGTCATGCTAGGCCAGCAGGACTGACCAAAATTAAACCTTTTACTGATTATATATTACTTGACATCGACAGATGGCAACAAATATGTACATCGTTAAGAACAATAATTTTAGCCAAGATTTTAGAAAAAAAAAACAAGAAAGTTATAATAATAATAATTTATTGTGTAGCCATCCATAAATTTGTTTGTGGAAGAAATACTTTTATTTTTTTAATTGAACTATCGAAATTGGACGACGAGCAAAAATAATTCGTACTGGGTTCTAAGGGGGTTGGATTTTATACTAATCACCGTTCATACGTGCGATTTATTTAAATATCAGTCGCAAGCCGTGTAGATGTTAATATAATTCATGTCTAGTCATTAATTGTGGTTATTTTTGACAACTTATTCAATTTTGCAGTATCGATACAACAGAAATTGCCCGTATGTTCATCATTCCCCTTAATTGCTTTTCGTACATAATATGTATACAAAAGTCCTATTCGAATCCGGGTTGTTACTGGCTCAATTAAACGTTAACGGAATTAACTGAATGTATCCAATCGTTGGATTGGCTTTAGGTACTGGTATCTACTGCAAACTGCAGAATTATTTACTCATCATACAGATCATTTTAAGCGAAAAATAACGAAAACTCTTTAATATTCAACGCAATGCTTACTACATTTTTTTAATACACAGACTTCCAAAATTTATAGGTTACTCAAAAATTTTCCCAATCTGGAATCGAACCCGTTAGAAATGTTATATTTAGCCGTAATTTCAGCAATTAAGCACTGCGCCAACTGCACAGTCACATTATATTTCAAGAGCAAACAAAGGAGTATTACGTACGTATCGTGAGTAATAACAACAATACAGATTAACACCCACCTTCAAGAGTTTGCACTCAATTTTCACGACTATTTATTGGTGGCAGTTTACTCTGAATTGTATTACACTGTGGCAGTATCTGGGCTACGGAAATTGGGTCATTCACGCTCAGCGCGGTTATATTGTGCTCAAAACAAAACAAAGCTTTTTAAATAATCTTCTTTGTTATATACAAATACTAGCGACCCGCCCCGGCTTCGCACCGGTGCAATGCTGATACTAAATACACTACAGAAAAACTGTTATTATATACCTATAAACCTTCCTCTTGAATCACTCTATCTATTAAAAAAAACCGCATCAAAATCCGTTGCCTAGTTTCAAAGATTTAAGCATACAAAGGGACAGAGAAAGCGACTTTGTTTTATACTATGTAGTGATGTAATTAAACGAAAGTATTCAATGAAATCGAAAACAGTTTAATTATTGACTGTTTGATACTAATAAGACTTAGGTATATATTGACATGACAAACATTAAATTATCTATACTAATATTATAAAGAGGATAGATTTGTTTGTTTGTTTGTAATGATTTAACTCAAAAACTACTCGACCGATTTAAAAAAAATGTACATCTACATTGCACCCGTGCGAAGCATCGCTAGTATGCTTTAACTTATTTTTTTTGTATATTATATACTTTTACCTAATTAATATCGTTGGTTCAAAGGTAAAAATCACTAAGTGTGTGGAGAAAGGAAGGTGTGGTCTTCCTCCAACCTAAAGGGAGGATCCTCGACCAGTCGAACCACTGACTGGCCGGCCCTAAGGCCCCAGTGGTTGATGTCGAGATGTTGTATATATACTTAGCGCGCACAGAAACTTTGATAGCGCGATTCAGGATTAGACGTCTTTGTATTGATTCTTGTGGCGAATCATAGATGTCGCTACAAGTGTACTGTTTACATTTAAGTTATTTCTAAGAATTCTAAAATAAGTGTAATTTTGAATAAAAATATTGCTACTACCTATTCCTTATTTTAAGCGTACCTACATCTACGATAAGAACCAATCAATTAGTGCGTATTGCGCTTCATACTTTAGTTATGAACCAGAATACATAATTAGTTTTTCATTCTAACCGTAGGATTACTCTTAAATGAGTAATAGCAAAATTTGACAGACGTTGTTCTGCCAAAATATTGGCTTCGAAATTATACAATTATTCTTAGATTGGAATGGCATATTTGCATTTGCCCACTTTTTTTATATAATGTCTAATATGTCACTGATTTGCGATAGACATCTGTTATTCCAAAAAAGCTAGGCATGCATGACGTGAGCTGTCAAGATGGCGGAGTTCCGAATCTAATTTATTTTATAATTAATTTTCTGCATATATTTTTTCCTGATTTTTTCCAATATTTTAATAGCTATTATCTTATTCGGGATATACACGAATCCAACAAAAAAGAGATCATTGAAATCAGTGCAACCGTTCTTGAGTTATAATTGGTGTAACTAACACAACTTTCTTTTATATATATATAGATGTCACTTAGTGAGTTTAACCAACGATATGACAGTTGCAATAAATTGAACACTGATGTATTTACAGACACAGCTCGCATACTAATTGCTGATAAAATCCTTATCGAAAGCAAATATTACACTGAATTCCACTCTACATAATAGTCCGTATGTACTGTGAGGGAATGTGTGCGAATTAGGTCATTCGTGCGACGCGGACTGCCTAAGATATCGGTTTTTGCTCAAAACAACAATTCCACTTTGTCAAAAAAAGTCCCGACTATTCCTTAAAAATTCTATCCCAATATCGCTATTAAAAAGTCTTTAGTACATAATGTCATTTCTATACTTTTTATTAAAGTAGTTCTTTGTTTAGATTTTTGATTTCTTTTCTTGTCACTGACCTAAAAACTATTACACGTATTTTCCGAATTCTTAACTTTTTTTTCAATCCTCAAACCCAGCTTCAGCTTATCCAACGCCAACAATCGCTTAACATTTTTCTTTATAAATACTGTTTTAATAATAAATAATTATTTGAACTTTGAAATATATTTCGTATAGATTATATTTTATAAAATACAAAACCAATTATTAATCCTATAAACGAAACACGCAAACTCATTTCGGTAATACACCACAATACATATACGAAGCATCAATTTGCTATTATTGTTTGAACATCACGAGTCAATAACATTTGCAACATAGGGATGTACAGACGTTACCAAATTACCCAACTCTACAATAAAGGTTAAAGAACCTAAAATGATACATTATCTGAGGAATCTGTCAGCAATCGGACAACAACCTTTTTTGCATCAAACACCTTGAATGATCTAGAGGCCAGTCATGTTTTCATAAGAAAAATAAAATAAATCTTTTGGGTTTTGATCAAGTTGTCGGACGAGGACACTGGAAGGTTTTGCAACGATTTTTTTAAGGATTTTTTTGCAATATCTTAAAGAAATGAAGTGTTAACTAAACAGAAGCTCAGGTTGTTTTAATCTAAACCGATTTTTTCCGGTTTTCGATCAAAAAACGGTGGTTTGTTACCCGCTCGATAAATTAGGAATATTTTATAGCAGGCAGAAAAATAAAAATATGTCGTCTCAATGAGATTTGAACACCATTGATGTACAACCAACAAATATTCAATATAATCCTTTTGTCAAGCTATATATACCACCTTTTTTAAAAAAACAGATATAGTAACACATCCGTGACATTTCACCGCTCATGGGCAACTGATACAACCATAAATATTTAACCCTCCACAACCCTTGTCCCACGGATCCATTCCCACTTGACGGGTTTTTATAAGGGTAGCAAGGTTTACGACTCTTATTCTTAAGGTGGCCGTAATTCTGAGATATTATCAGGTCTGAGGATATGTTCCATGCGATTATTACATAACTTTCAACTCGGGCTGGCGATAAAGTCACCTGAAAGGTGAAATTAATATCAAATTGTGTAGGCCTCAGTACTTTTCTAAACTTTACAAGAGATCCGAGACGGACTTATTGGATTACCTAAATTGTGTAAAAGCTCGAAAAAAACCTTCAAAGGTTCGAATTTATACATTGAATATTATTTTTAAATGATTTCAATGGCCTTATCTGATCGGACATTGGTGTATAATGGTGGACATTGCTGTTTGGACATTTCAAAAAGTGTTTATATGAATTCCGCCAAGGGAGATTCCGTTGCTGAGTCGGTTTCACTTATCACTTTTATTTACGGGTAAATATACGTAGGTGATTTAGTCTTCTGTAACCTGCCCGACCACATTTTTTAAATATCTTATTTCCCAGGAGTCGAACCTGAGACCTCCAGTCAAAATGCAACGTATTCCACTGAGCCACGGAGAGGAACCATCTAGCGACACATTTATAATTGTAAATAAAACATTGTCTTATCTATCGATATAGAAGGACTTCCCTAGAACAAAACAGAACAGTGCAGGAATTTGAATATGTAAACATCAACTCCCTCATCGGACACGAATTGTGTTGATACACGCTGAAAGTACGATACAGCAAGTCCAAAATGATGGCTATCGTTCTATCGAAAATATCGTCCGGCTAAACGATTAGCGTCACGCAGTTGAACAATATGAGGTGACAGTGTCACGGCACTCGGCAACAATGGGTTAGGGGTAGCTGCGTGCGACGCGCGTATGAATCATTTATTACGACCCAAACACTAAGTACATAATAGCAGTTGCGACACAAAACAAACGCGCAAATCGGCTTACGACTGTAATAAATATTTATTGCCGTATAAATGTACATGAATATTGATATTAAGCAACGAAAAAATTTTTGCGTTAGGGCTCGAAAACGCATAGAAACGTCCATGAACGTAAAAACGCTCTTATCACACTGATCATGGATCAGTGAAAATATGGATTTTCATTATAGAACAATGAATCTTTGACAATAGACTTGGAATATCGAGAATTCAGGGAAGCTTCAAAGTAGATCAATTTTTTATATAACTAAATAAGAAAATCTAAGGCGTCTGGAGATCCAGAAACTAGAAACCGGGTGCGTAAACCATTTTGAACAGTAAACAGCAACCTCTTCTTATGCATACATCGCGCGTTTGCAATGATTATACCAACTGCGACCATCACTCTGTGAGCAAATTCAACGCTCGCCGATAAATCGTCACGTAAAAAAATTGCCCGCGGGACGCCTTCTTTGCAAACATTACACATTACTTTCTGTTATCCCTTGGGTGTGGAAATATTGAAAGAGCGTACGACTTATAACTTATAACTATACGAGATATTATGTCGAATATTTTTTGCCACGAATAATAAAATATTAAGTCTGACCTACTACTTTCGGTAGTCATAAAGTCAAGTTTACAATGGAAGATTTGTAATTTGTGTTCCTATAAAATGATACAGAAAAAAAATTGCAATTATCTTATTTTTGTAATGTTGTAACAGAATACGCGATAATTTTAATGTGCGATTAATTTACATAAACAATAAAACCACAATTTATGCTGAATATTTTTTCTTCAGCCTTCTGCTTTTAGTAATGTATTCAGTTTGCCACCGACACTCACCACTAACACGGAATTGAAACTCTACCAGCTGTCCCGACTCAATAGCTCACAAATTCAGCAGAAATTAAAAGCATTCGTTATGCAAATCTCATCAAACATAGCGGGAGTGGCGAACCGGCGGCGTGTCGTGGAGAAGTGAAGTCAGCCTCCTGAAGAGCCTTCTCGTAGCTCGAGCGAGACCGCGTATCAAATAACTTAGCCTTTGTTATGGTAATGCCTTCCCGAAATTACAAGCGCCGCGTATAATCTCAAAAGATATAAAAACTTTTTTTCACCGCGCCGTAAATATGCTTTATATTCGGTTACACCTGAAATCTATACGTGTCCTCGTGTCGTGTGAAGTATTTAGGCTTTTATATATTTTTTAAGAAGATTCTTTAGGTCCCCTTACTTGGTGTGACAGTTGCTGTATCATCAATATTAATAATATAAACTAACGTGTACTCCCGGTTTCGCCTACGTGAAAATATTGGAATGCTTCTATGATATCCAGGAAGTTTGGCCAAACATTAAAAAACAGACACACACATTTATAATAATAGGTTAGATAGTTGTGAAAACTTCGTTTGCAACTCACGCTGGAAAACAAAGCGCTTTTCTAATATTATAAAGAGGAAAGATTTATTTGTTACTACTCAAAAACGACTCGACCGATTTTAAAAATTCTTTCACCAATAGAAAGCTATCAGCGAGTAACATAGGCTTTTTGTGTATAATATTCGTACATCTTGTGGTGGTTCGTTACCCGGTCGGAATTTCGATATATTCCTTCCATCCGATTAATGCCCAAAGTTACCAGACGTGGGGAAAACATGTTCACAGGAAATTATAAACATGTTGTCCCGATGGCATTCGAACCCACGACCCATCGATGCAGACGGCAGGTGTTCTACCGAATGCGCCAACGAGCCCGCCCGACAGGCTTCTATTATACTGAGGAAATTATTCAAAATTGTCACCTTATCGAAGTCACGGCCACAAGCTAACATAACATACAGAGATATTGTAATAACTACATTACGAGTAATAATGAATTAATCGCAAAACAGTATCGTACAATTTGTAAACAACATTATCATATGTATTGTATGAACTTTGATTCCCTAGTTCAAATATATGTCGCTTTAAATGCCCTTTTTAGTTTTTATTGCGCTACATTTATTATAATTATTTTTTAATTAATTTATTTTTACTTTTAAAACATTTACTCCATCATGGGTTATTTACTCCAGAAGAAAAAGCTGACATAGATACAAGACCGCCTTTAGTACCTACACAAAATATTTGTCGCTGTGAATTCCATTTTTTAATTTTCTGTATTTGTTTGCAATAAAGTATTTATTTACTTTCTATGGTATCGACTTTCCCTCTCTTCCCCGCAAAGTTGCCAGGGTATTAAATCAGATTTCCGCGCGAACGACTCGGTACATCTTTGAACCCTTTCGACACGACCCTTCCCGTTCCGACAGATGATCAAACGGAATACGGCCTATACAAATCGAAATAAGTACCCTTGTATCTAAACTTCGAACTGGTGTAGCCAACGTAATGGCCATCGTTCACTACGACTCGATTATAACACGAGATTTCATTCCCATTAAAGATAGTCGATCGATTCGTTCCCAAATTCAAATATCATTTATTCATTTAGGTAACACAATGTACACTTATGATCGTCAATAAAAAATATATATTAAATACTTCTAATTTTACATTTAACGCCAGTTCTCAAATCAAAGGCGTAGAACGGAAGAGAAGAACTGGCAATAAACTCTCCGCCACTCTTTTTAATCGCCAAGTTTTTGTTTTACAAAATATTTGTAAGGACCTGCATCCATTGCACCATGTTCCACGTGACATCTTTAAGTAATTAACTATAATAATAAAAAAATATAAACCCAGACCGGTAAGCGAGGCTATTGAAATTCAAAAACACCCAAAATTCAATAGAGAAGTTGATTTGAGACTTTCCAACACCTAGGATTCGGTAATTGAAAAACATAAACAATAAAGAAACAAGAAGACTAAAGTATTGCCATAATATAGAAAATTACAGGAAGTATCAATTCAATAGAAATAGATGGTTTGGCAACTTTGTGAAATTCAAATCACGTTTACAACCAACGTCATTTTATTTCTGATTCCCCGTGAATAGGACCAATTATAGAAATGAACACCTAAAACCAACTTTTTATTGGACCCTGGCCTATGGCTTTTCCATAGCATAACAAAGTCTTGTATCATTCATTTTTTTTTAACGATGAGCAAATTAAAAAAAAACGAAAACAACTCTCAACAAAAGACTGAAACAAACGAGAATTCACTGCAACATTGAAACGCACCGAGCCGTATTCTGTCCTAATGCAAAAAATACAATTCATAGTATTGTACAAAATAAAAAAACTAAATGCGATGTATCTTTATAAATTCATTGAGAAAGAAAGGTCTTTAAAGTTTTTAAAGGCCTATGTATCGGATAAACACAGTTAATTGTTATTCTATTACTTACGACCCACTCTAGTTTCGGACGGATTTGAATAACTTTTCATAATAATTGAAATGAAATGTTCTAAACGGTAATAAGAACCACATTAACTAAGAAATTTACATAAATGCTATAACAGATTCTTCGCACGGATTTCTCCGCTAGCCCCGGATACTAGCGAGTCTTGGGAATTCGTCTATTTTTTTTGTTAATTAAGAATACTTCTATTACATAAAATTTAGTATAAATATAACATACATAATGTTCCGAGGGAAATTAGCTATCTACTGGGCATTTCCGAAGAGACAAACAAACGATCAAGATACCAGTTTTCCCTTATTTATTTGTTAAGTTAAGAGTTTTTAAGAGTTTCTTGCCGGTTCTTCTCCATGAGACCCACTTTTTGGAACCGTGCAACTAGACGTTTCATAAGAGCCTGCAAAGGCCTATTTGAAATAAAAAACTTTTGATTTTGATTGATTTGATTTTGAAGTAGGAATACTTGACTATCATAAAATTTAATATAAATATAAATAATATACGTAATGTTCCGAGATAAATTAGCTATCTACTGAGAATTTCCCAAGCGACAAACAAACGATCAAGCGACTTTGATTTACACTATTTCAAATTCAAAATCATTTATTCATTAAGGTAACATAATGTACACTTATGAACGTCAATAAAAAAATAATATATAAAATGCTTCTAATTTTCCATTTACTGCCAGTTCAAATCAAGGGCGTATATCGGACGAGAAGAACTGGCAATAAACTCGCCGCCACTCTTTTTAATCGCCAAGTTTTTCGTTTTATAATTTTTTTGTAAGGAGCTAACCATTACACCATGCTCCACATGACATCTTTAAATAATTAACTATAATAATTAAAAAATATATGTATATAAAAGAAAAATAAAATAAAAACAAAGATTTGTCCTCTATCAGCAGTAGGCATGGAGAAATAGGAGCACGCACTTTCTCGTGGGAACAACACGCAAATACATAGTCGAAATAGCTAACATCACCGCATACACGAATTCAAGTCCGACCTGTCACGGTGACAGGTCGTGTCACCGCAAGTAGCACCCGTTCACGAGTATGACGCATTGTACCTATTAATAAACAAAAAAGGACAAAATCTGACATTTTGGCAGTATCCAATGCACCGATAACGCGGAATACAACCAACTTGTCGATCATAAAATGAGGTCAATGGTAAAAACGTATTTATAGGTATATTTATAGGTATTATATTTTTTATTATGTGTCATATTTTACAATACTATAGTAAAGCACTTCTTAATATATACATTATACGTACTAGCCGCGATTATTCAAGTACATAAATAAATTGATAAGAGAATAACAAAAATATGAATGGAGCTTGGTCCCAGAGATAACAAAGGTTTATAGAACTCAAATCCCATTCAAAGATAATACACATTATCGCTTAACTTATATAATCATTACATCATTAATTTGCAGATTATTTTATTCTAAATATTGTTCCTATCGATTAGTGGAATAAAATAGCGAATGTTTATTTTTTTAATTATTAGCTGGTTCGATTTCCGGGTGAGGCAAGCGAATTTTAGAAAATCTTTGAATGCAGTTTTGTTTCTTTTTAAAAATAAAGGAATGTTTCCTTTAAGTAAAATAATATATCTTAAGGATTTAAAGTGGTTTCCCTCCAGGGCCCATTGATTCTTTCCACCCTGTATAATCGCATTCACAAGAACTGCTCATTTGACAGGCTCGTTGGCGCGTTCGGTAGAACACCTGCCGTTCGCATCGTGGGTTTGAATCCCACCGGGACGACATGTTTATAGTTTTCTGTAACCCCTGTTATTTTTACCCACGTCTAGTAACGTCGGGCATTGATCGGATGGTCTACAGCGCATCATTGACTGATGTTCTGTGGCTGAGGTACCTACCATTAAGTGAACCTCATGCTCGTCTGTCGATAAAAAACATAAATACATGATTTTCTTACAAGTATTTTTAGCATACATTAAAACAAAACGTGCAAAGTTTTGCAATTATTCAGCGTCTGCGCGCGGTCTTACTTCCAAACACTGATATTTCAACTCAAAGTTATTGCATGTTATTATAATATTATTTGCGAGGCTAAAACGAGTGGTCTCACGTTTTGCCAGAGCGAATTCAGCAAATTATCTATCTATTTCTAACAGAATTAATCATAGTAATGTGAACAATTCCAATTCATTTATGAACATATTATATACCTATAATTCAAGGATAAAGGATGTCCGACCAAATCTATTGTATTGTAAAAGTAAAAATACTATCAAAAAGAAAGTAAATTCCCTTGTCTCCTCCAGAGCTAGTCATATTTCTGTATATATTCAAATGATAATTTCTCTTTATACATAAGTAAGTCTTCAGTTTCGTGTCAGAATGAAAATTTATCAAACCATGTTACAATCATCAATTCCTTATTATCACTCGCAAGAGCTTTGTAACTTGAGTACTTTAAAAAAATATATTTGCGATAATCTCAATTAGTGATGAACTTAAATGATTGTTTAATACTCACCTTTGTGTAATAAATATTAATAAGTAGATATAGTTTATTTTTTCTTATGGCAACATGGAAACGTATAACAATGTACGTGACATGTAGATGAGAAGCATAATTTTTTTATTTGTACAAAATCTTATTTATCTTATATTTATCTACTGGCCTTGACAGCGCAACGCGGACATATCTAAGTGGCGGGCACTTTGGCTCAGTTCGTGAAAGAGAATCAGAGATTGAGAAAGCATAGGTAACACTACAATTTCGGAATACTCTTCACTTCCTACCCTGTTGCGATTTATCTAATTTGGGGTCGGTGCAGTATGTTTTGTATGTATTTTTTGTTTTTACTATCAGAAAATATTCGGAATCTAGTGGTATCAATATAAAGCTCGTCGAATCCGTTGGGTGGGTCACCTCGAGCGAATGGGAGAGGATGGTGAGTTAATTACAAACTGATAACGTGTTAAAAAAACAGCTAATTTTATTAAATGGTTTGCAGTAATGTCAACAGATTGTACGTAGTAATTATTAGTTAATAAATAAATTAAGTTAATAAATTCAACAGGTTTTGTATTAAATAAAAAAGCTGCTTTGGATGATGTTAGCGAATACGCGTTGAATGTTCGTTGAGCTAAACCGCGCGTTGCGTTCGAAAATCATTGAACTCAACAGTTAATATATTTAACGGCTAATTCGTCAACATTAGAAAAGCGGTTTAAAAAAACAGCTTGTTGAATAAACGCCCACTCCTAGCCAGTGGGCAGACCCAGGTACCGTTGGGAAGACCGGGTGAAGTCAGACCTGCACGAACCGCAAGCTGGCAACTGGCAAGAACCCGGTGGAAGACTCTCGTTTCGGAGGCCAAGACTCATTTTGGGTCACTAAGGCTGCGGAGTAAGTAACTAGCGGTAGGGTAACACGAGTTGTACTCACATGGTGCTGGGCTAGCCGGCTCCGCGCAGATGCCGATGGATTTGCTCGGATCGTCGAGCAGCGTCTGCGCAAGATGGTAGTCGCCGAGCTTGATCTGAATTTGTTGGCTGACACGATCCCGGTTGCCTGTCACCTGGACAATGAAAACTCTTTTATATTTTTGAAAATAAATTTTGTAATAGAAATCTAATTGCAGTCTTATTACTAATTTGACGGTATTATAAAATATACACTTTATTCAACAGATGTGAATAGCATCACGTGAAGATTTTGAATTTTTTTTATGTTAGATATCGACAGACGAGCATGAGGTTCACTTGATGGTAGGTGATACCTCAGCCACAGAACATCAGTCGAAGATACGCTGTTGACCTACTTTTTACTTCGAGCATTTGGAAATCCATAGACTAAGACCAAAACGCACACTCACGGTTTTTCCATCTAGGAACGGTTGTAACTACGTTACCCGGTTGGAATTTAGATATTCCTCCCACCCTTTTAATGCCCGAAGTCAGGCATGCTTACAGAAAATTATAAACATGTCGTCCCGGCGGGATTCAAACCCGCAACCCATCGGAGCGCAATTAAACCAAATGCTATCGATATATACTTCGCGTATTGTACGCATTTAGTATAAATACGCACTCTTCGAAGTTGAATAAAGAATCTCAGTAGTTATTAATACAGACGACGATAAACAACGTTAAGTGTCACCCAATTAAAAGCTACAGCTGCTGTTAAAGATAGGTCATACCTACTTATGAATATTTACGCATTATCTTAACAGTACTTTAATAATATACCCAATTAAATTTAAACTGAACGGTACGAACGATAAACGTTCATATTATGTCGATATCATGAGTCAATCCAGATGTAAACGACACAAGGCCACGTGCCACGAGGTTTCGCCCGCACGCTATTCTCATAAGACGCCTACAGAGCCCAGATGATCCACCATACATTTGTGGACCTAGTCATGAAAACGTTTAACGGATTATATCCAATAAATAGTATAAATAACCGAATAAACTGATTGACAGATATCTATGAACGCGCAGCTTAAATGACCATCCAACAAATATTTGAAAGAAAGGCTTGGACTGTCGAAATATGTGGAAGGACGAAAATAAGCTAGAAAGTACCCAATGGATAGAAATACTAAAAACAGAAGGCAAGAGGAAGTTATAAGCGCGAAGCGCCAGGTACTACAACAGTTCTTTGAATTTTATTGATCACTCATCACACTTCAAATACATACACGGAAAACCAAGTATTTCATACTACAAAGTAGGTACTTGCAAATATCAGATCAGCCGGCCTAGCATGACCGCCACGAGATATGTCGCCGACGAGAGAAGACAAACTAAGATATAAGATATGGAGATATATTATATCTCGACATCGACAATTTTGATAGAAAAGATATTTTTGATATTTAAAGTCGAGTTTTAGTGTAATTGTCATGTTAGACCCGGAAGAAATAAAGAGATAATCGATTGAAACACGAGAAAACGGTCGACAAAATTTTGTCACGGTTGTCATGCTAGGCCGGCTGAATAATATGCATTTAAGCATGTGACAAATAACGAATGCAGTTGTCGATGATTCACGCACTGTTTCATCGCGGCTTAAATAAACTCAAGCAATAATGTCCTCCCGCCATTTTCTTTTAATATCATCCCACACATGGTCTGTTAAGTGCCGATTTTTATCAGAATATTATTTAACCATTCTTGGCGTTGGATTTAATCGTTTACAATCGAGTATAATTAATTAATAATCCACGTCTTAAGTCCGAAGTGTTCAATTTAAAAGTACATTGAATGAATTTGTTTTTTAAATAAAATACAGTATACCGGATAAAAACGCGATTTATTATTTATATTGTTTAAATCATTTATCCCGACGTTTCGGATGCTTTTCAGCAACCATGGTCGCTGAAAAGCATCCGAATATAAATAATAAATCACGTTTTAATACGGTATACAGTATTTTATTTAAATGTGTGATACTCGCGTTAATAAAAGACAATATTATGAATTTGTTTTTGTTTACCAAATTCCTAATGAACAGTCAACTATAACAAATATATAAACAATGGTCTAACGTAATATCGTTTCATTAGAGGAATATACAGAAGTGTTTGAAACTAAATTAAAAACATTTATTACAATAGAAAATAGTACAATAAAATATAAGGTACACAAATTAACTTAACAAACATATAAAAACAAGTGCCGCCACGAAAAAGGGACGCCGATGTGGTAGAAAAAAAATAGTGGTAAAAATAAATAAAATACAACACAAAAGCAATAAACATATTTCTATTTAGTATAAGTGTATCGGAAACTGTATTAAATAGTCATAAAAAAACTTGACATTTGTAAATAATATTGTCTTTTATTAACGCGACCACACATTCAAACCACGATGTCTGCCCGTGACCACGGTTGCTGAAAAGCATCCGAAACGTCGGGATAAATCTCGTTTTAATCCGGTATACAGTATTTTATTTAATTGACATTTGCTTAATAAAAGACGACAACACTTCTAGGTGACACGTATAGATGTTCTATTTAATAAAAATAACATGAGTACAGTTCGCAAACAGTACAAGTGACATTGAACGTACGAAATTAAATTACTTATTGGGTCAATGAGATAAATGCGAGAAAGACACGGGAGTTCATTCAAAACATATTGTAGATTATTTCACAGAATTAGTACCTATGGTATATACTATATAATTATATATACATAATATGCACTTCACGGTTTTTTCACCTATGAACGGTGGTTTATTTCGATATTCCACCCGTTGCCCGAAGTTACCAGTCGTGAAGAAGACATGCTTACAGAAAATTATAAACATGTCGTCTTGGTGGAATTCGAACCCACGACCCATCGATGCGCACGGCAGGTGTTCTACCGTACGCGCCAACGAGCCGGTCAAAAACGTTACACCACAGTTAGAAATTTAAATATTTCTAAGTGAGAAGCACAGAGCACTCTAGTCTAATATAAATTTGTTATTGATGAATTTGCAAAAAAAAATAATTAGAAGTTAACCAGTGGGGTTTACTAATAAGGGGAAAAATAGGGCAAAGGACCACAAGAGGAAAATGTTTGTGGAACTTCTCTTTAACTGACTGAAACCAGTTAATTTTTATTTTCCAAAATACGTGTCTGACTGAGATACCATGATATTACTTTTAAAGAGTAATATACACTAAACTTACTACAGTAATTTTTTTCAGTAAATATGAATAAAAACGAAAGAATATTAAAAAAAACCTTTATTATACCGGTATAACTCCCGTAGTAAATTAACCGGTATTCAGTCCTCGCTTTAAATTATAATTATTTTCGCACGTATCGCAAACCACGCCCATATTAATACACTTCACTGTCCCACTCCTTATTCCTCATAGAGTATCCAATATAGAAACCAATATCCGCTGATATTGTTTTTATAACTCGCTCACATCCATCTAATCCTTATTGACCCATTCTCGTAAAGACGGCTGAGACGCAAACAAGGAGACGGCCGCGGCGATCACTCAAGGCTGCGTGTGTTTACGTTTTTCTACGGCACCTAAAATTGATTATGCCTAATGGGCATTTATATGGGTATCATTATAGTGAATACTCAAACTCTATAGATATAAAATATGTATAAGTGACTCAAAAGTAGGTAAAGTACTCAAAACCTATTCAATTAGCCAGATTCTATATCACTAAGAAGCATATTGAGTATGCTACGTAAAAATATTTTTTTTTATTTATTTATTCAAACTTAAAATTAAGAAGACAATCATGTTCAAATATATCTATGTCAAATAGATATATTTGAAGGTCTGGAAAAGTACATACTAGTGTATGAGTACTTTTATCCCGGAAACATGTTGGATACCATCTTCATTTGCGTGAAGCCGCGATATAAAACTTCACTATCATATTTCTAAAGTAAAAATATTGCCTTACATTTTTTTATGAATTGTGACAATTGTTTGGCTTATGTATATATCATGGTTTCTTTGTATTTGTTTTCCTTAAGTTATAAATTTTTATACGTTCGTTGTAATAAAGTTGGTGATTTCCTTAACAATTAGTATGACAAAGGACGAGAAAGCGTTTTAGTAAAAGTGAATCATAATACTTTTGCCATATTTTGCATTGCTGACAAAAAAGTCACGTGCATCAACAACCTTTGATCACGATACATAGAAAATTACACAACAGGTGACGCGTTTGTGAACATGTGGCTACGATCAACGCTTAGATGTTCTCTGAACCGATATCAGATTCGAGTTAATGAGAAATGGAGCTAATATAAACAGCGTAATTAGAGGAATCAGTACCGGAAGTTTGCAACAAAATAAGGATATAAGAAGATAGTTTTGTAGATCACATGTTAGCAATTTTTTTATTAAAATATAATGAACTTTATTGCACAAAAATAAATACATAATTTTTAATCCCCAAAAATAACATTTGAGAATATTAAAACAAACCTTACATTGTATCAAACATGGTAAGCCATAACTCGAAAAATTTAAGACTCGACAAAATTTCTAAAAGCCAACTGTATTATAGTGATAGTTCCAAAAGTTATAGTTTATTTTCAATTGACGAGAACCTCATTCGTTGAATACACAATTGGTTCGAGCACAATCACTGGTTTCGTAGAAATCTCGGATAAAGTTCGAGGAGCGTCGCAATAAATTTGTCAATAGGTGGAGTAAATTCGTCCGCGAACGGTACTCCGCAGATACGATATTTTTAACATCGACGAGATTTTACAAGAAAGAAACACTTCTTAACAACACTGCATCGCAATGATATATAAAACGTCCAGAGCTTTTCACACTATTTCTACCAAAGGTCAAAAGAAACTGTTTCAAATTTTTACTTGAAATTGTTTTCTAGGGTTAATAATTTTTTCTCAAATGATGTTCGACTTTTCGTATAATAATTGCAAAATTTATTTAGCGGTATAACTTTCCGCACGTTTAAATGCAAAGCTCAAAGAACTTTTAGTCGAAATATGTATAAACAAAATCGTGAAATAAATAGTAATCGCGATGCGTTGATTGCTATATCCTGCTTCCAAATTCGAGCTGAAAATCTTCGTTAATTTTAACGTCTCTGCGGAGATCAAGTCCACATGTTTATAGAATGAGCAGTGCACAGTGGTGAATGGTGATAAATCGCTAACGCGGTGTCAACGGCCGTTAGACGGGAATGGGACACGATGCGTTCCGCAACGCCTCGCCACAAACAAACACACATTTGATGAGAATGCGACGTAAAATGGAATTTATCGTGCCTTTCAATTCAAATGCACTACCAAGGATTTTAAAGAATTTGTTTTTAATAGCATCTCATGTTTTAAAACTGAATAAAACGTATTGTGTCGAAGTCCGTTTGGCTGTGTTATATTGTTAGGCGAGCACATATACATCGAGAGCTAATCATTACGCACACTAAAACAATTTATATGTGCACGCTTTACAACATTCATAGCCAATCGGACTTTGTGAGATAGAATATCTATACTACAATCTATTTCATTTATACATACCTAATACAATTTGGGAACCTTCAAGAATGCGCCTATTCTTATCTAAAGAGATTACAACGCATTCTCAAGACCAGACGTGTTGTGGATGTTCACGTGCTCTCTTATATGTATAAAAAATACATTTCCACAGATAGTTAAAAAATAATTCCATCTTTCCGTAATATACTGTTTTGGAAGTAACATTAAGTTTTAAAATAGCCTTATAATTCGAAATCATAGCAAATAAATGTACAAAATGTAAGGATAAGCCTAAAATCCGTTTAACAGTATGAAGCGTTGCGCTAAGTTCGACATTGTTACGTTTAATTATAGTCAAGCCTTCAACCATGTAAATACAACACGTTACCGCGTCTTGAGTACAGTTTTATGTTTATACTAGGCTTATACAAGCAATTCTCGGTTATCGCCTTATCCCTTACTCTTTAACATTCCGTTTCGACATAATATTTCGAGTAACTGTTAACATAAGAAGATTCTGTCTCGACGCTGCTACATGTGTGAGAAAGATTCGAAATGTAATCGATATGTAATAAAAGCTTATGTTAGGGGCACGACTGTTGTAGTAACAGCCAAAATAACGCTTTCTTAGTAATAAAATTAGTCTTTGTCATACACTCGTTGTTCGTTATGATTCATCGAGTTCCGAGTAGTAAGTGGTGCATGGTACTTAAAAGTGAATTTATTGGTGTTTTTAAGCTTCATTGTCAACGTGAATTCTTATGTTTCGAAAACATGAAATAATATTAATTTCTATCACCTTTTACAATGGCACAAGAAATAACTAAGATGGCTGCAGTGCTAGCCATAACATAACGTTATGATACCACTGCGGTAAGTTAACAATACCAAAGTATCGGAAATTAAAAAAATACTGTGGCTCAAAAATGAAAACTCGACAAAACTTCAGTACTTAACAGATTGCTGAGATCTTCTCACAAACATAAATTCCATTTGAGTAGCTCCATTGGAAGTTCGCTCACTCCGCTTCAAAAATAATATTTAAATTTACTCTTATCATTATTTACATATACAGTATATAAAAACCTTCAGTAAATTAAACATATACATTATTAAGTATACAATTATTCTCGCAATTAAATTTCCCAACTACACTACCTAAACTAAGTTTTAATCGCAACTAAAATAAGTCTAGGAATTTAATCAGCGACCTAGACAACTAAATGTCCATCGTAAAAGCAAAGGCGATAAATAAATAACTCCATAAAATAATCTCAAAGTAAAACAAAATGATATATGAAAATAAGACAGCAGCGAAGATAGGTGTTCGTGAAATATGATTATCGGAGAATATTTTCGCTATATCAGGTTAGGTGGAGTCAGCTGGAGAAAGACGGGGGAAAGGGGAATGGATTTGTAATGAGGCCGTCTAGACGCGGTGCTACAATACAACACAACAGTCTGCATTTCAAGCCTTGCTTAGTTGCTATTGAAGACGTCTAATACGTTTTCAAATTACAATATGAACAAATATTACATTTAGATACTCGTGTTTTTTATCTCAAGATAGAACATGACAATAATGTTTTATTTACTCAATATTGCGCAGCTTATTTTAAACCAAAATAATATCCATAATCTATTCTAATATTAGAAAGAGGATAGATTTGTATGTTATGAATAAACTCAAAAACTACTGGACCGATTTTAAAAATTCTTTCACCAATAGATAGCTACATTATCAGCGAGTGACATAGTCTATTATATATATAGTACATCTACACTGCATCCGTGTGAAGCCGGGGCGTGTTGCTAGTTACTTATAAATTGCAACTGTATTCCGTATTAATTAGCTGATACTGCCAATTTATTTTCGAATTATTGACTATCAATAAATCGAAATCAAAATTACGATAAGAAATAAAAAAATGTAGCAATTATTACATATATCATGTATCAAGTGAAAGACAATATCTTATAGCGATCTAAATTACTTGCATATCAACAAGAGCTAATACTTTGAGGGTAAGTAAAATTTCTAAAGAAAATGAATCTGATGTAATTGCGAGATAAAAATGTCAGAGGCAAAGCTAAAAGGTAGCGGTGAGACGAAATTCGTGATCCAATTCAAATCGACTTAAAACGTCTCTCTTCATGGAATGAAAGCAATCTACTGATTAAGATAAGGCTTTGTTTTATCCAGTTTAACTAATTCACCTAATGATCTGCGACTAAATTATACGACTGCCAAGTCTCAGATGTTTTAAACATAATTTGGATAATTATTAGTAAGCTTACGAGTTGACAGAATTCAATTATAAAGAGTTTGTTTTTTTTTATCATAATATTGTCTTTTATTAACGCGAGTATCACACATTTAAATAAAATACTGTATACCGGATTAAAACGCGATTTATTATTTATATTGTTTAAATTATCTAGCTGTCTCCCGCGACCACGGTTGCTGTAAAGCATCCGAAACGTCAGGATAAATAATTTAAACAATATAAATAATAAATCGCGTTTTAATCCGGTATACAGTATTTTTTTTATCAGTTCACGACCAATCTTATTCTACACATTTTGACAATGGATGTAGTAGTAGTAGGATTTGAAGAGAACTTAAGACTAAAATTCACGCAGATGATGAGAGAGTGTGTTAGGATAGGGCGTGTAGAGCTCAGGGCCTGGCTCTTCATAAGATTTGATAACATTTTTACAGTGTTAGCAATATGTATCTACTCGTCTTGGCATTACTTTACATAAAAATGTTTTTGGAGGGATATAGTCATCCAGATACTAATTTGCGCAATAAAATAGATTACAATGAACATAACCATATAAAAAATCACGTATAAAAAAAAGATAAGTTTAAAAGTAATTCATAGTAAATATATATCACATCTCTATGAAGTATAATCTTATAGCCTGTTAAACAAAATTTAGCATGTCAAAGAAGGGTAGAAGGGTAGAAGAAGCCCAAAAAAAAGATGGATTTGTCGTGCGAAAAATGATGTGTTTGAGATTTGTGAGCGATGCTATAAGGAGTGAAAGAGGATAATGGAAAAAGAGAACATACTGCGCCGACCCCAAATAAAGGGTACAGGGGAGGAAGAAGAAGACAAAGAACGAAGAACCATCCTTAGCTTTAACTTCCTGTTTCTCTCTCAAATTATAAACCCAAGAAACAATTAATTATCATATAATACAACACACAAACGGTAAAATGAGTCTGAGTAAACAACTAGTGATTATTATCGCAACCTTGACAAGGTGACTGAAAACAGGTATCGCAAAATGAGATAAAAACTAAGTAGAAAAAATGAGCAATCACAAGTCGATAAGAGTATAACCGATCTCGTTTGAGCGGAAAATATCTCAGGTACTGAGCATTTAATTTACTTAGTCTTTAGACAAATACAGTTAATAATGCAATGCACACTTGTTAATTAAATTTACAAACAAATACATTTATATATTTGTTTGTAAATTTAATTAACTTATTGTAAGTTTATTTATACTTCTATACTAATATTATAAAGAGGAAAGATTTGTATCTTTGTATGTTATGAATAAACTCAAAAATTACTGGACCTATTTTGAAAATTCTTTCACCAATGTAAGCTACATTATCAGCGAGTAACATAGGCTATGTTTTGTGTATAGTACATCTACATTGCACTCGAGTGAAGCCGAGGCGTGTAGCTAGTAGAAAATATACTGAATATGAGCGTTTCCTATATAGCTGTGAAGTAAATGGTAGAAGTAAAAGTGTGAGAGAGACGAAGAGATTGTGCGACCAGTAGTAACTATTGTCTATAAGGTATTGGCCACACAGTCGCTTTCTCTCTTTCTAGAGTGATCAATTTCATGCGTGTATTGCTAAGTCCATTCTCTATGTCTATGTTCCAAACAGTTAATTCTTTGTATAAAGTATTAATTCTTGCAACATCAGTATATAAATACAAGGTTTCTATATCCTTGTATGGGTTCTCAGTTTCGCTTCCTTGTATTCCTCATATAGAATTAAATTATCGCCACCTTTAATTTTTCAATCCGAAATTAATTGTGAGGCGTTCTCTTATCAGATTCAGCCATTTGTCAGAGTGTGAAAAATGATGGCGCTGTAATTACAGTCGTGTGTTTGTAAGAATACGTAGCGTTCTACTAAATGAATAATAACTTGATCGACGCAATATATCCACTATGATAAACCCCTCTTAAATCGTAATTATTACTGCAATTTGTTAGTTTTTTAAATCGCACTACAAAAAAATAAGTAAGAAAATAACGCAGAAAGTTTCGACGAAAACAAAACATTTCGATTCAATCAACACGACATCGGATAAACTAGACTCGATAATATGCGTAGTATAACGAATAGCAAAACACTCTCGTTATCGTCGAAGTAAATATTAGACGAGTAAATCATTTGGCAACAATTTCCTTTGCTATCCGACGGAACGTAAGCGTAATTACCGACTCCGACGCGGACGCGTCAACAAGCGGTGACCTCGAAGCGGCCAGACAATTGTTCTACCTAAATTTCTACTCGTAGGATTGTCATTATGTTTTTGTTATGTATGTATTATGACACTTGTACGTATTCTCTTCATCATCAGGCGTCTTGTTATAGCAAAAGCAATGCTATCAAGACATATGGGCTCGTTGGCGCGTTCAGCAGAACACTTACCTTGCGCTCCGGTGAGTCGGGGTTACGAATCCCATCGGGAAGTTTATAATTTTCTATACGGGTGGGAGGAATATCGAAATTATAACCGGGTAACGAACTACCAGCCATGATGGATATACCGTTCAGTGCACATTGCGCGTTTAGGTCTCAGTCTATATATTTCCAAATGCTCGAAGTACAAAGTAGGTCGACAGCATATCATTGACTGACGTTCTGTGGCTGGGGCATCACCTACCATCAAGTGAATCTCATTCTCATCCCTCGATATCTATACTAATATTATAGAGAGGAAAGATTTGTTTGTTTGTTACGATTTAACTCAAAAACTACTCGACCGATTTTAAAAATTATTTCACCAATAGAAAGCTACATAATCAGCGAGTAACATAGGTCACTATTTTTGTGTATAGTACATCTACATTGCACCCGTGCGAAGCCGGGGCAGATCGCTATCTAACGTTAAAAACATAACAAATACAATCGTAGTGTCAGGATCTAAATTCCAAGCACACGCGGCGCACTTTGAAGTAAATGCCGCTTATCACGCCATAGAACGACAGTAGGCTTCTTAGAATCTGTTACCTGCTCAGCGACTAGAAAGAATATTTCGAGTTACGTGTTTGTAATGGTTGCATGTATCGAGGATGACCGCCCGTTGCAACCGTCTAATGTTCAAACTATCTCATTACAACACTGTTTCATACATTTTGCGCACAATATGTAGTTCATTAATTTTTTACTATTTCTTATATACTAGTTAAAATTTTAATGACACGACAAAATATCCGCTTTGTCTTATCAGTTTAAAATTTAATGGAGGGCAGTAAGGAAGAACAAAACAACGTTCAAGATGAAAGTGTAATTCGACCAGTGCGCCAATTACCGATGAAATTTTGTGGTATGAAAAATAAGATATTTATAGAAGTATTTTTTTTACGCAAAAAAAAAAATATACTAACTTAATGTTTCAGCGGTACTAAACAATTACAGGAGAAGAAATTCAATTTTCTAGACACATTTGTACTATTTAAAAATAATATTTAATTTATTTATTCATAGTAGGTACTCTATCAAGGAACAAAAATTAAAATAATTCACTTTTCACTTAAAAAAAATTGTTATGTCCAAATGTCCAGACTATGACATATAATGTCCTGAACCTCGGAAAAAGCTAGTTCGTTGATAATAATTGATTCTAAGATTTTCAATATTAGTAGCGACGTCTGTTAATTACATTTTTATATGAATTTTTGTACGCTCCCGCTGTAAGGGTGAACGAAAGTTAAAAGATATTTTATATTTAAAACTTTTGCAAACTAATATTGGTTACATTACAGCAAGGCTGATACCGGAACACAGATGTCGAAAAGAGCAACGTAGCACTGCGCTACACAACCCGTTTCCGGGGGAAAATATTCCTTCTGTTGCCAAATATATTTCAATTTAGAACTGAACTTTCAATTTTGCTATTCACATACATATGTTGTACTTTAATCAGATTGATGCAGTAACATGACTGATTATTATTATATACTAGAAAGAAAGTTTTGAAACCTTTTCTATGAAGGTACAACCAACTTCTATTATTTACATTTATACTACATTACCTACTTACATAAGTTAGGATAATGAAAACACTTTTAGCCAAATTAAAATTCTGTATGGCCATGGAGTGATTGATATTTGACATATTTAGCTATTACATTATATTATATTTGTCTAGCGATGCGCCCTGGCTTCGCGTGGGTGCAATGTATACCTATATACACAAAAAATATATGCTGATATACTAGCTGATAATGTAGCTTTCATTTGGTGAAAGAATGTTTAAAATCGGTCGAGTAGTCTTTGAGTTTATTCATAACATACAAAAATTCAAAAATACAAATCTTTCCTCTTTATAATATTAATATAGATGACCAATACCTTGCAAACAGAATATACCCGAAGACATAGGCTTCCTTTATGCCGGTAATAAGTTATCTTGTATAATGCCGCGCATAAATGAAAGACGCAGCCTTGTGCGCCATAAATACATATGTACTATAAAACCTTATAGCCAGTGCGCTACTCAATATGCGTAATGTTTTAAACCAAGCAACAATGAACAAGTCTGCCCATCGAAATGTATAATTAGGTATTCAATTATTATCATTTGACTTGCATATTTGTTTAACAGCTTATCAGAGAAACTGTATTAACTGTAGTAACCTTCAACGTTTAGTCGGCCTTGACTTGAATACCTATATTTTCTTATTTACTTTAAAAACACAGACAGGAAAATTACAAATCAGGTTTATCATCAGTCTTAACCAAAGTTACATAATCGTGATCCCGATGCAATCTCAGAATTAAAATTAAGCATGGTTTTTTTTTTAGTTAAAAACGTTATTTTTTTAGTTAAAAACGTTAATATAATATCATTTACTTTGGAAATCTATAAACATTTGTGACATTGTGACGTAATAAAAGTCCGATGATAGCACCGGCGAAAAAGCATTCACGTAATAATTACCCTACACTACAACTTTTACTAGTCCAATCATTTGGTAGTTTACCTGGAAAGTTTTCCGGGAGTTTTTGAAAATTGGAGATTTTATAGATTTCGACGTAAGTACTCATTCCGAATTTTCACTTTGTTACTGCATATCTTTGTCACTCGCGCAGCAGAAAAATGGCACTCAACAGATTTTTGATAATAATTGCTTTTCGACTCATTTTACCATGTAAATAATTGTGTAAAAAATTAAACTAGAGAAAATTTCCTACAATTTATATATCAACCTGTTTTTTACAGAATCAATTATAGCGTATGAGCGCCACAAAGTTCACCCTCTTTTTGAGCACCAAATGACTGTACTACACACACCTTCGAGGGATTCTCAGCTTTCGCTTCGTTTCCATGTGATCTCATGTAAATAGAATATACAATGAATACTCACTCTGAAGGGCGCAGGGAAAAGCGATGAGGAGTCGGTTAGTTCGGCGGCGTGCGCGTGAGACATCTGATGGGCGCGCGCCTGCCGCTCGCGCTCCCTGTCGCGCTCACGGTCGCGCGTTTCGCGGTTGTCGCGGGCGTCGCGGGCCTCGTGGTCACGGCCCGACCACGTCGCGCCCGCCGCGCTGCCCGCGCCGCCCGCACCCCCGCCCCGATCCCACTTGTCGTACCTGAAATAAACAATATAATAATTAGATTAGGGCGAGGCCAATTCACGAAATCTGCTCTTCGAAAGCAAGGGAAGGACGAGAACCAAGTTCCACCAACGCACACACGCTAGTTAATATGTGTAGAAGGATAAGTAGGTATGGAAGTGGCTTGTGAAAATAATTTATTTAAAAATAAATCCTTGGATCACGGGATCGCATAACTAAACGTGATTATACCAATCACGCGAACAGACGCGTCGCTGTCGGCTCGTTTAACTTCCTTATCCAATAAATCAATGGCTCCCACGTAAGTTATGGTAACCAACATAGTGGTTTACGTTTTTTAAACAATACCATTTGATTTCATTTACTTTCTGTGTTCACAATAAAAAAAAATCAACAGTATAGTTTAAAAAACGTGACATAACGTAGAAAGCTAACTTTATTGATTACCATAATTTACGTAGGAGACATCGAAATTTTCATGTAGTTGCAATGTTATTAACAATTAGTAATTTACTAACAATCGCGAAAGGGAATCGTTTAGATGTTACTTAAATATGAGTATTATATAATTTTATTGAATTATTGCCTGAATAGTTTGGTTTACAATAGGTACCTTTTATATTACTGGAAATTTAATTCCGTAACAATAAATCTTATTCTCGCGCATTCCATATATGTGTATACGGTGTTAACTAGGATCGTAAACTGCGCTCGCTACCATCCAAATGTTAATTAACATTCAAAATAATGTGTATAATTGGAGAAAATAGACCTACGTCTTATGAACAACTAAACCTCTTAGTCAACTCTATAATGCACTTGACCAAGACATTATACCAATATTATTTCGATTATTATGTATGAGTAGCCACTGAACTATCATTAAATAAATCCAATTCAAGCAATATCACTCTGACATTTACCCGCGTCATAAATCTTTATCATTGCCATTTGATGCGAGGATATATGGACCAATGGATATTGCATTTTCAAATATAATTGTATCAGTTCTATTAATAGCTTTACCAGCAATTTGTGCAGGAAAAGGGTATTAAGAGACTGCAAATCGTTTTGACTAACAGGAAAATATAATTTAAAGCGAGGCTGAGACGAATTAAAATACATAAAGACTGATATATTTCCATTTTAAAACTGCAACCTAAATAGGTGCAAGCTAAATATGCACGTGCTACTATTTCACCATGCCTACTGCTGATAGAGGACAAACCTTCGTTTGTTTTATTCGTTTAATTAATTACTTCAATATGTCACGTGGAACATAGTGTAATGGTTGCAGCTCCTTACAAACATTTTGTAAAACCAAAAACTTGGCGATTAAAAAGAGTGGCGGAGAGTTTATTGCCAGTTCTTCTCGTCCGCTCTACGCTCTTGATTTGAGAATTGGCAGTAAATGTAAAATTAGAAGTATTTATTGACGTTCATAAGTGTACAAATGAATGAATGATTTTTGAATAGGTCATCAACAGTAAATTATTTAAGGGGTTGTCTGTCTCCAATTTCTGAAAGTTTTTTAATGTTTGTTTTTTTTTTCATTTTAATGTTAATTTTTCACTTACATCAATATGATTTTTACTCACAAATAAACCTATGTCATTCTGTAGCGCTATGGATTAGCGGATATTACCCATCGGCCTGCATCCGCGTCGGTAACATTTCAACCCGTCACAGTATTTGTTTTTGTTATCTCCAACCAAACCGCGTCGGTTCAATGCAACGCTTATTTGTATTGGGCAATGTTTTGTATGCGATGCCACTTCCTCCGAGTGGGTGGTCTACTTAACGTCTGTGAACTCTTTAATGAGAAAACGTCGATCTAAGTTACGACTCACGACCACGGTCACTTAGCTTTTAAAGACAATCAGTTTCAACTCCTTGTACTTTGTGGAGATTTGTAGGTACCGATGGTTTGAGATTTTTTTTTTGGTACAGAGCGGTCAATCAAGCAGGTCAATGGGTAATATCCGCTAATCCATAGCGGGATTGGACATGGGATTATTTGTGAGTAAAAAACATTGATGTAAGAGAAAAATTGCCATTAAATAATTTGCAGATTTGCAGAAATTGCCGCACATGGATATCCGTGACTCAATTGAACCAGAATTTCTTTGTACATCCTCGTAGGTACAGAAGCAATAATTGACATCCAAGAATTGTAAGAAAATGTTTACACGCGGATATTATATACTGTTTACACCAAGAATAGTATTTCCTTATTTGTTTATTTGTTACGAATTAACTCAAAAACTATTGGACCGATTCTACAAATTCTTTCACTTACAAAAAGCTATTTACTTTATCAGCGAGTAACATATGTATTATGTATAGTGCATCTACATTGCATCTGTGTGAAGCTGGGTGTGTTACTAGTATGTAATATAATAACTATTTCCGTGATTATTCGTGACTCTACCTTCTACTTAAATGACTTTTACCAAAAAGTGAAATCGGATGTCGTCACTATAGAACGCAATGGCAATTGTGTAAAAAACTACGCTGTTATCGATGGTTATCAATTAACATTATCTATTTATTAACAAAATAGTTCGCATTGTACGTTATAAATGTTATCACAACAGGCATTTTCTAAGATTTGATAATATTGTTTTGACTAATGTTACGATTATTTACTTTGATTTTTATGTTTAATATTATAAATTATAATATATTTATGATGTTCCTAAATTATTTAAGCTACAATAATTAAGCTGGTTAAATATTTCAGAGGCGATATATGGGATTAATACAAAATATTATGGAAAATAAAAGGAGTAAATTAAAGAAACCAGGTACCTATAGCAAGTGTGTATTACTTGTACCTTAATCCGCCTTAATGAATATAATAGTTATAGTATACGTTCTAAAAATATATATTTTAAGAGAATAAAATATAAAAGTGTACACTAAAAATCATTTGAACATAAATTACATCAATATTTCAAACACAAACCGTGACCGCGCCGATACCAAAACATCACTATTTCCATTTAACATATTTACGTTTTAATCAAAACATTCAAAAATACATTCTATGTTTAATGTTTGAACAATGAAAATACACTATACAAATTCTATTCACACCGTACATGAAATGATTTGTATAGTGATGTTTGTAAATAATGTTTTAACAAGACTTCTAACTTAGGTACTGTGTTGTAGTTAGAGGGATTTTTAGTATTTGCATCATACTGTCATCATACGGCCATTTATTGTTTGCAAAACCCAAATCGGAATATTCCCGTATTAATAATCAAAATAATGATTTATACTTTATGATTTATAGTTAATACTCCATTTGAAATTTGAAGGAGGCCATTGTAAAACCATAATTAAGCGAATGCTCTTTCTGTTTTGACGCATACTTCATAAAAATCATCTGATTGAATTGTGATTTTGATGTTATTCGTAAACTCGTGAAAATAGTCGCTATTATTTTAGTTCAAGTATTCCGGAAGCATGTCCATATAAAACAAAATTACAATTTTACAAAAATATTAAAGTATACAAAATGTGACATTAATTTTGTAATAATGAAAAACAAGTGCCTGAAGCGGATGACCACTCAGTATAAGTTGGACAATTTCAGCAGTTCAACTGAAGGGGCGCGCTGGCATTTCGATTAATACCATACTATTAATAGATTTATTCAATTCAAATGTAACATTAATCAAATAAGCTTTTACATCGATGGGTAACAGCCTATATGTCGACTTCATTTCGGTGAATGTGCATCAGAGCTTCACCACCTCATTCCACCATCTTCTTTTCTTGATCGGACATCTAGACTACTATACTACTACTATACGACTATCCTTACTTGGTCGATGTACCGAAAACTCGTACAGGATGCTTTGCCTCGTCTTTTATATATGATCCTGGCCGATGCGACCGCGGCGACTGCTTAGAGTTTATTTATTTATTGAGAGTTAGGTGGTGCTGCTCTCTCATGTGCTCGGATGTGGCTTATATATCCTATCTTGGATTTGAGGATACGAGCACAAAGTGGGCAGGTGAGGATGCCATCTACGAAATTATAATTATGTAACACTGGTGGTCGTGCTTTAATAAGATCACGTTTCTGATCTAGGTCAGCTCTTCTTCCGATCTCAAATGTATTGATCTTTTCATGAGTGAGGCGACGCCAATCGGTACGGTTTTTCGAGTTCAGTTCCCAGGAAGATGGATCTATGTCGCAACGTTTCATATGTCTTTTTACCACATCTTTATATCTGAGGAACTGCCTTCCGGCTCTTCGCTTTCCGTTTTGGAGTTCGCCATAGAAGATCCGTTTCGCAATTCTGTTCTCTTTCATGCGCGAAACGTGACCACACCACCTTAGTTGTCTTTTCATTAGATATGCTTCAACCCCAGGAACATTAGCTTTTCTAAGGACATCCGTGTTCCGTACATAGTCCGTCCATTTAATATTTAAAATTGAGCGCAGACATCGCAGGTGAAATTTATCTAGAGTACGGATGTGCTTTCGATATAAGCACCAGGTTTCAGATGAATAGAGTAAGGTGGGAAGAACTGTAGCTACATATACGGAAACCTTTGTGCATTTCTGTATATCATGCGAGTTAAAAACAGCCGATTGTAATCTACCGAAAGCTGCGCATATTCTGTTATTTATTTCCATGTCAAGGTCACCTTTAGATGTTAAAGTACTGCCGAGGTATTTAAAAGTATCAACCTGGTTAATGGTGTTTTGACCTAGCTTCACTTCAGCAAGTTCTGTTGAAACGGTTCCTGCGGCCATAACTTCCGTCTTTTTTATACTGACAGTGAGACCATACTTTTTACATGTACTGTGCAATTGAGACATAAGACTCTGCATGGTATTCAATGCATCTGTCACAAAGCACAGGTCGTCTGCGTACATAATTTCAGTTATCGTTTCGTAGGATACTTTAGATCTAGCCTTAAGGCGGGAGATAATAAAGAGTTCGCCATCCGTACGATAACGAATTCGCAGCCCATTTTCTGATTCGTGCAGTACTTCCCTCACAACTACAGCGAAATATAGAGCGAATAAAGTCGGTGCAAGCACGCAGCCCTGCTTCACGCCGCAGCTTACTGGGAAGAATTCAGAATTTTCCTTTTCCACAGCCACGCAACAGGTCATGCAGGAGCCGCAGTATCCTTATAAACTTTTCAGGACAACCGATCTTGGCTAGTACGCTCCAAAGTGCTTCCCGTGGCACGCTATCAAAAGCTTTCTCAAGGTCTACGAAACACAGGTACAAAGGTCGATGTTGCTCCTTAGATTTCTCTTGCAGCTGGCGTATTGAGAAAATAGCTTCACATGTACCTCGATCCGGTCTAAAACCAAACTGTGTTTCCGGTAGCAGTGTTTCTGATAGTGGTAACAATCGATTCAGCAAAATCCTCGCAAAAGCTTTACCTGGAATTGATAGAAGAGATATACCCCGGTAGTTTGTGCAGTCAGCGCGGTTGCCTTTGTGTTTATATATTGGACAGATTCTGGATTCTTTAAAGGTGCGAGGTGTAGAATCCGTGTCCCACATTATTTGAAATAACTTCCAGATGCCCTACCGTCGTCTGTCTTTCCAGAAACCTATAATATTAGGTTCTTCAAGTCAAGGGTAAATAGGCTTTTCATAGGTAAGCGTGATTTACCACCTTAGTTTGCAGCAACACTTAAGATCAGGTGTGATCGCAAGCAAACGCTTTCCTATTTCATCAATAAAAAAAAAATAGCGAAAATGGGTTTAAATATACAGTTAGCTTCAGTTTTTCATTCTGAATCGAACTGTATATTTAAAAAAATATGCCTAAAAAAATCTTTCTAGAATAAACAAAGAGCCCCAAACTAGAAAACCTTGTATCTAGGGGCCCTGAATTATTTTTGAATAATTCTTGGCGTGGCAGAAGAATGGATTTATACTCATTGAGGTGTAGTGTAACTAATTAATAATTCTTATATTCTGATAATAGTACCACTGATGGAAAAACAAACCCACCGATCACGATAAAGTTTACTCATCAACGAGTAGGTAAATATTATTCACACCCTTTAAATCTCTTCTTTTGATTGTGTTATGAAATACGTGACAAAGCTTTGCAAACCCTTTGAAGGCGGGTTTATGCCTTATTTAAATGTTACATCAAATCGATGGATGTTACAAGGCGATACGCAGTACTTAATTTCGTTTAAACACATGTAGTAGCTTACCGGCTTACCAGGCGCTTTCCTTGAAGCGATCCGAGCGAATTGTATGATACTACGCCGCATTGATTACACTTGAGATACGTGTAGCCACGGCTTAAGGATATTGACTGAGCTATTTCGATATCAAGTCAAAGGCCGATACATGTATATGTATTTTAGTTGGCATTTTAGTTTTTTATACGTTGGTATAATAATAAACTTAATGTTAGTGAAAAATATAAAACAATAATAATTAATTAGTAATTACCGTTATAAATGCATTTAAATCATCATTGCATCTTATTTAAAAAAAAATAACAAAACCATTTCATACCAAAGCAAGTCAAAAAATATTTAATTAATTTCGAATTAGTTTGATATCATTAAAATCCAATCCACTATCCTTCAAATCGCTTTCCTGAAAAATTACTAAACTGTGACTCATAACTTAGAAGGTATCGATATGTATTATACCTACTCACATGAAAGAATTAAGTACATTTTAGTATACCACAAAATAATTAATTATAAACTTCATGTACGCGAGTCGCGACTGAAATCCGAGAGTTGTCTTTAAGAAAAAAAAATGGCAGTAAATTTTTTATAGACTCATAATTACTAGATATCGATGTCTCACGACAAAGCGAGGTAATTGCAATAATAAATCTCTACCAACCGACGGCGAAAGTGGTATTACCACTTGTACAGTGTACACCGGGTGTTAATCGTTGTTTAATGTTTATGTTAAAAGATTCGCGTAACCGAAGCCACTGACTTTTCCTCATATTGAAAATAAATAGATAAATATAGCTTGATAAAAATTAGTCAAATTTTTCCTTTCTTTTTATGGAATAGGGTTAAACGATAAGTCGGTTCACCGGGTGGTAAGTGATAACCGACGCCCATGGACATCTGCAACACCAGCGGGTGCGTTGCCGCCCTTTAAAAATGAGTAGGCTCATTTTTCTGAAGGTTCCTATTTAATGTCCTGGCGTATATTTCTCACTATTACACGTTTTATTATTTTTTCTGCCCTGTTCCTTTTTTCACCTCTCAAACACAGTCAGTAGAAAGGCAAAACTGCTAAAGCGCCAAAATGATATATGTGGGAAATTAAGTTTAAAGATTTTTTTTAAATCGTATCTCTTATATTTCGCATCTGGTTTATTTATTTAAAAAAAATTAAAAACTTTTTTTAAATTATGTTCTATCTACTTCTGCAAATGAAATATAGTATTTCTAATATTGTCTTTTATTAAAGCGAGTATCACACATTTAAATAAAATACTGAATGATGACATCAGTCTGCCGTGACCACGGCTGCTGAAAAGCATCCGAAACGTCGGAATAAATAATATAAATAATAAATCGCATTTTAATCCGTTATAAAGT
Organism: Anthocharis cardamines; assembly: GCA_905404175.1. Taxonomy (NCBI): domain Eukaryota; kingdom Metazoa; phylum Arthropoda; class Insecta; order Lepidoptera; family Pieridae; genus Anthocharis; species Anthocharis cardamines. The sequence goes on along the minus strand of FR989971.1, from coordinate 5,890,392 downwards.
ATTTTATTTAAATTATAGTAAGTTTTTCGGACATGTTGGCGCTTTAGCAGTTTTGCCTTTCTACGATATCATTCTTCACACAATTACTCCTCCTTTTTACTCCTCCTTTTTTTGGCCTTCTCTTACACCCATCCTTTCTTCCCATACTTTCATATTCATAACGTTTTTAACGACACATGCATTTCACCCCTTCTCATAACATCCTCCAGGCCAACCTACTATTCGATGGGTCCCAAACACAAAATCGTATCTGTGAAGTCAAATAAACTTGCAGATACGATTTTGTTCTTAGGACCCGTCGTATTACTCACTCAAAAATGATAAAAGATGACATGAACCATCAACATAATACCATTAAAGTCTAACTCAACCAATTGAACAGTTTTATCGAAGAGAAATCTCCGTAAAGGATATAGGTAAAAGCCTTCGAAATATTGCAGCGATTTTTAACTACTACGGCGATCGAGCACTCCTCTATTTGCGCAAACTTCGTCTCTCAATTATGGCGTCTCTGCAGTCGGGATAGGACCGCCGCACACAAGATACTTTTTGCTTTGCTATTCCTTCCTTATCGGAACGGATGGGATGTCTGAAACACTTAATCTCTGTTTTTAATTTGCTTCAAGTATCAAGATTTAGGTGAGTTTATCATTCGTTTTTATCATTTTCACGTATTAAGTATTTTCTCCTATTACAGGCCAGACAACCAAGGAGGTCGTTTCCCTGATGGTAAATAATCATCACCACCCATGGAAATCCGCGACTGAAATATCTCAGATATGTTGTAAGCCTTTTGAAATTTTATTAAATTATTTTATTTCTAAACTAATAAAGAGGAAAGATTTGTTTATTTGTTTGTTTGTTACGATTTAACTCAAAAACTACTCGATCTTTTTTAAACCTTCTTTTACCGTTAGAATGCTACATCTTCACCGAGTACCATATTATGTTATATTTATTTCCAGAAATAATAAGGGATCTCCACTAAAACTTGAATAATGTAAACCTAGGTGTAAAAAAAAAGTTGTAGGAATCTCTGGATCTACTGAACTGATTTTAAAAATTCTTTCACCAATAGAAAGCTGCATTATCAGCGGGTTACATAGGCTTATATAGTACATCTACATAGCACCCATGCGAACCCGGAGCGTGTTACTAGTCTATACTAATATTATAAAGAGGATAGATTTGTATTTTTGTATGTTATGAATAAACTCAAAAATTACTGGACCGATTTTGAAAATTCTTTCACCAATAGAAAGCTACATTATCAGCGAGTAACATAGGGTTATTTTTGTGTATAGTACATCTACATTGCACACATGCAAAGCCGGGGCGTGTTACTAGTAATTAATAAAGACTGATTCATTAACACAATTGCCTTTACGCAATGCAACTCAAGCCAATGTTTAATTGATTTTGTTTGGGGGCTTTATATTGCATAACTATGATCTCGGTTTTCCCATTGTACAGTTCGGCCCAGTTTGAAGCGCGAATAATTAATAGCAACCGAGCCTCGGGCCAAAGGTAATGCTTACTTGCACTTTATAGAAATTAACCCAGTTCCTGTTAAGCTTATTAGGAAAATTAATGTTAGAAGAAATTCTGTCAAACCCATACACAGAAGCGGTTAAATAATTTGCACGCTGAGTAATTATAAGAAATACAAAAAAAAATTGTATATCTAGAAAACTGGACCGAAATTTCAAAATATTGTAGTTTTTCCTTGATTTATAGACTAAACACTAATTGTATTCTAAATTTCAAGTTTCTATGTCTGCTAGAAGTGCCTTAGAGTTTTGATGATCGGTCAGTCAGTGAGTGAGTGAGTGAGTGACAAATTATCAAACTTTGACTAGTTATAATTCTTAAACTACTGGTTCAAACAGAATGATATTTGAAATATACCGAGTTTATACAATGCCTGCTTAGTGACTGAAAATTCAGGATTCTAGTTTTATCCACAACGAAGTTATAGGGGGTCGAAAATGGCCCGAACTACTTCGAGAAAAGGATAGTACGGCCGTGCCGCTTTTTGCTCGACTTGGCGGGGGCACTACCGTGCCCCCAGATATTTTTAATACCCCTTTATTTAGTAACGTTATAAACGTGTTCATAATAAACAATATAAAATTCATAGAACTGGATTTAAAATCAAATTTAAAGTGAAATCTCTATGTATTTTCAAACGAATGCTTAACACTATCTCTTATATATAACTTCGTAAGAATAGCATTGACTTTTCCCAGTCATATATACGTATGTATTATAATGAATGCTATGCTATTATGAACCTTTTCAATAGCTTCCTATCGCATGCTTAAATCCTTTCTATATGTTCAGATAATCTGAAAATATAATATAACTACTTACATGCCTATGTAGATGTACTATACAAAAAATTCAAGCATTCTATTGGTGAAAGAATTTTTAAAATCGGTTGAGTAGTTTTTGAGTTAAATCGTAACAAACAAACCGTTCCTCTTTATAATATTAAGTAAAGATTATAAAAAAACTGATGTATATGCATCCTTTACTACATGTGGTAGAGGTTTAAAAATTTACTATTCAAAAGTGATTTACCAATCAAAGGCTATTCGAATTAAGATATTTCTGAGTTTTTGTTAATTTCTACTTTAGTGTACGATCAATTCAAATGAAGTCATAATCATAATCACACAATTAGCCACGACTCTTGACTCTACCTCCAAACCGGTCCGCCGCAAGACGTCGCTTAACGCGCCAATAAATAAACTAACAATACAAACTCATTTCTCATACACTGTCATAATAAATTGAAGAGAAAACTGAACTGCATCAATTCCGATGTAATTTAAACCGAAACACAGTGTTCGAGACACGTGGATACACTACAATAATATTTGGAACGTTTTGTAATGTTACTTGTTAAATTACCGAGTTTCTTGTTGACTCTCCTTGGTAGAGAGACATTCTGAACCATAAAAAAAATTGACGATTCAATAAGACGCGTTGTGATTCATTTTAAAAGGCATAATCTTATATTCTAATCAAATTTAGTGTTAAAAAAGAAATCATTTATATTTATTATAATTAACTTACACGTTGATTCGATGCTTTTAAGTGTATTTAATTCAGACGTTATTATCTTATTTACTTATATAGTAATATCATTCATTCAATTCATTCGTTCCTTTCATTCATAGTCTAGAAACTGCATCGAATTTAGTCTAGCTGTTAAGCAAAGTATAACAAAAAGGGCGTTCTGGCTACAGTCGTGCTGCAGCTAAGTTCTAGATGTTATAAGGAAATATTGACAAGTTGTCGTGATGTATTAACAATAAAGTGAATATCTATATTTTTATAAAGTGTACACGTGTTGGTACTTGGTAGTTGAATATATTTATGTACGAGAAGTGAAGTCTGTATTGAAGATAGAAATATACATTTGGGCTGGTGATTTCATTACAGTTGTAAACAGTCAATAACTGATAGAAAGTTAAATTAAAAATCGTTTACTAAAAATCTTAACACACTCTTCACATATGCGAAAAACTTTTTAACGTTTATTTTGATTATAATAAATAATTTGAGAGGAAATTAGACCATCACTTCTTCCGATTACGATACAAAACCGACCAATGCCTGTCTTATGATGAATGTGCAACCACGAATTGTATTATTAACGTAAAAAGTTAAATACAATGTCAAACAGACTCTGCTGAGCTACCAACCTATTATACAATCGTTATTAGAGCGGAATGAGCGAATCTCCTATGGAGCGACTCAAATGGTTTTTTGTGAACAGATCTTACCAACCGCTTGGCCGATTTGAATATGTTTTGTGTTTACTTTCGCAAACTAGAAAATTACTGAGGTTTTGTCGAATTTTCATTTTTGGTCCACAGATTTTAGGGGTGATACCTCCGCCACAGAACATCAGTCATTGATGTGCTGTCGACCTACTTTTTACTTCGAGTATTCGGAAATCATTTGACTGAAACCGAAACGCGCAATATGCACTTCACGACTTTTCCTCCAATCCGTTCATGGCCGAAGTTATCAGACGTGGAGAAGACATGCTTACAGAAAACTATAAAAATGTCGTTTCGGTGGGATTCGAACCCGACACGACTCATCGATGCGCAAGGAAAGTGTTTTACCGAACACGCCAACGAGCCCGTCAGAAAATCACAGTTTTAAAACACGATCGTCACGCCGCCGCAAACATTAGCAGAAATAAATAACAGTAATGAATCTATTATCATTAAATTTCGTATAATAAACAAACCTTATCTAGTTATAGAAAAATACTGTAACGTTAAACACATAAAGCAATGAACAGATTCAGTTCAAAAGCGGTCAAAATAGTGGCACAAACTACGGCTCGATTGATAACACTCGCGCCGCGGCGCTGCGGTTATCACGTAATAAATACCGCTAATATTTTACCCACATTTTATATTCAGTTTCAATGATAAATAACATATTTACTTGTCATATTCAGTTTAGTCGTTTTTTATTACAGCAAGACTAACATGTCAGACACTGTCTTTTTATTCTTCATACATTGTGTTTTCAGTATTGTGTATGGACACAATACCCCAATCGGTTTAGCATTTGACCTTACATTATTTCTAGGTAGAAATGTTGTTGCACTACCTTTTAGAGGGGGCCAAATTCGACCCCATGCGTTAGTCGCCATCTTGTATTGAAGATTTTTTTCGTTAATAACTCAGTCATTTTCAACTTTTCAACAAAAATAATGAGGACTTAAATTGTTGTTCATGCGATTCTCTACATTTTATTACATGCTCATTTTCATGTACAATCAATATTTTCGGAATTAAGCAGAAAAAAGAGGTCTCTAGACTTTAGACTCCGGCTGAAAAAAAGGTGGTGCAATAATAATTTTACCTAGAATTAATGCAAGGTTCGGCCCTTTTTTCGACTAACTAGACTGGGCTACCAACAAAATAGTCTGAACAACCTCGATTTTTTGTCTTCTCATATGACAGTTTGAAAGGGTTTAGTGACCTACTTGACAAATGTCTCGGCCACATTAATTAACAAAAAACAACAAAAAATATTCTTATTTTCCTCTACTATCTAAACAGCATATTTTATGATTTTTGTTAGTAAGAAGTGTAATTTACTTTCCTATATTATTTTTAAAAGACTGTAATAAAGAAATATCAAGATAGTGCTCTAAGTGTTCCGCATTGTAGGAGTAGTTGTTCCTCTGACGCATAGTAAAATGGGAATTTCTCCACTCCAATTTTCTCTCTACACTGTTTTCATTATAATTTTGTATTAATTAGTGTTTTAAATATATTTGTATTTTCAAAACTACATATTCATATTGTTTCACAGGAATGACGTCTAACGTCTATAACAAGCGAAATGAAATAAAAAAAAAAACACAATAAAAAAAATCATATGAAATACAATATGAAAACATTTATTTTTTTCTAGTACCTAGAGTCTAGACGCTAATCGCATCGCGTTACTAAGCCACGAAGGCGGCACAAGGATATAATCATTATATTATCACTATAGAAACTCCTCAATTATGAAACCATTGACAAAAGAAAACGAATCATAAAGTACCCGAATCGTTGTTCAATGTATGTACGGATATCATCTGGCTAGCTTCCAAATTCCTGGTTGAGACTTTCGGGAAACGCTTTTACGTACTTGTAAATTAAGTCTTATAATACTCTACAGTACATATATAAACTTGAATCATTAGGTAATATCCAATTCATCAATGTTGTGCAGGAACCTATCAGAATTTTTTATCACAATATCCTCTAATACCTACCGCACTTCCCCAGATTAACATTAAAAATGGAAATCGTATTAAACCAAACCCTACACCTTAATTATCGCATCCCTTTTTATTTATGTTAAACGAAGAGCCCAAGCAATTATTTAAATGACTTCTTACACGTTTTAACAAACGATTCATCACTAAAATGTGCTTCAACACCTTTCTAGTATTTAATTACACGGACACATCTTGGAGAACAAAAAAACATGATCAATCCAAGCGGTGTGGTGCTTTAGCCGTCACCCTCCCAAGTTCATCGACCGTTATCAAAGAGGCTGGGGGAATGTCGCTCTACGCACCCTTTTTAATAAATAACAATAATTACACGACACACGTTAAATTCTCCATTTATTCTAAAGATACTTCAAGGTTTATTTCTTGGACACGATTTATTCCTTCGCTATATAATTAACCAATTCATTTTAAATAACATAGTTAAAAACAAAAATCTATTAGAATTATTTATTAAAGTATATAAAATAAAGGCAGTTGACGATTCGATAAATTTGAGAGTGCCACAACCCCTGGCAGGCCACGCGGTCATTGACACTTACATCGTAACGAAACACATTATCAGTTATGATAACATTGGATACAATGTCATCTGATAACGAGATACATTTCACTGATAGCGACTTGAATCAAGGTTTAATTGCATGTAATTGATACACACTGAATCACGAATTTAAAACCAAATAACAATAATTCTTCCAATATCAGTTCAATAAATACAACGCAACATTGAAAAGTTTTATCTTTATGGTAAAGGTAAATTCTGTTCGGAAAGTTCATGGATTATTTTATTTAGCGTAGTATCGAGAATGAATTTCCACTTCCGATTCGATTGGAGTCACAAGGCGCGAGGGGATATTGCGGGTCAACGTACTTATAGTAAAGCCTTCAGTAACGTCAAACAAATAGCACCCATTCACAGAGACAAATGATATTGATAAACATGTTCAACATCAGAAAGGAAAATTAAATGTAATAAATTGTACACATATTGAAACTACAAAACTCTGCCTAGCTTGTGAAAGGAAATAAACAACCGTAGCATTTTTTTAAAATCCTCGCAAAAATCCTTTATTTTTGTGATTACATGTGCAATATATGAAAGCTGAAACAGCAGGAGTGGGTACGTAATCAAACAGTCGCGAATGTGAGCCCAGTCTGAGAGGTTTTAAACAACGCCACAATAATTCCTGAACATTCTCCAGCCTCGCAGCTTTAATTAGTGTTGCCTTCTGTTCGTCTACGCGGCTCGTTCAGCAACACGGGACCGATTCAAAACTTTCCTTAATAATGTATTGTATTTAATCAAGTAAGTGATCGGCACTTATACAGGTAAAAGGTGACAAAAAACTCAACATGGTTAAGTACTTCTTTTGTTTTAATAAAAATGCGTGTTAAGAAGTTTATTCATCAAATGCTTCATGTCTTTCCATTCCACATTCTAACATTCATTAGTGTTAAAATTCCAATTACCAACCATTACAAAATGCGTATATTTTAGACAATTTACCTTTACGGAAAAAACCATAACCTAAGTTATATATACCTTTCAGAAGTCAGAACCAATCCTGTATGATTACGTGCAACAAATCAGTTACGATTTTAAAATGATGCATAAAACTTCATTCAAATAAATGAGTACGTATGTAATGACTAATTTCCTACTATCTATCATCAGAGTAATTACTAATTTCCCACTAAAACTATTGTACATGGAGATTAATGAACGATCACCATACAGTGGCCCAACGTAATTACAAAGTAAACGAGCATACAATACCAGCTAACATGTCAAAAGCATAGCCAAGTTTCCTCACGACAATTAAGAGCGGACATTGGCATTACGCAACCACTGTAACGAATGTGCGATAGTAAACCTTAAAGCAACAGATAATATGACTTTAGATGCATTTTTATTCCGTTTTGTATAATTTTGATAGAACTTATTCGAATACTATCGGGCCAGTCCATATGTTCGTGCGTGTTGTTCATAAGGCATTTAGCAAACAGATGGTAACTTGTAATAATGTCAAATTTATAATTGATTCCATAAAAATGTTTTAGTTTTATCTTAAGTTTTCATAATATGTACAAAATACGCAAGAACTGGGACCGACCCGATATTTATATTTTGTTTTTCTTGCATCTCCATTTGTTCTTGTACAAAACGGTCTTTCAGTGGAGTTTTCAAGGAATACGTGAACTTTTGAGTTGTGTAAGACTTTTTTACATTATCTTTAAAAATATCCTTTCTTCAAAGAAAATGTAAAAAATGTACCCATATTATGAACCAATCAGTACAAACAAAGAGATCAAAAGATGTGTTTTGGCAAACAAACGGAAGTTTTCCGAGTATTTTTTTAGTGTTTTTCAGGTAACTATATAAAAAGTATTTTGACAACGATCACTCATGCCAACGTTGGTTTAAATACGCGTCATGTGGCAATTACTGACTGTACGTGGATGAATTATTACAATTCATATGTTCATTAAAAATATCCGTGTCTACTCCAATGGGAAAGAGCCGTGATGTATATGTATGTATTATAAAAATATCACACAGTATTAAATATAGAGTAAACACCTTCAGTAACTTATTTACAATATGATAAAAATAATTTAAGTTGATTCAGCAAGGCTATCTTTTAACAATTTCATTGGTATCGAGGATCAGCAAAATTAAGCGCTTTTACTTTATACCACTTATCGATCAACATACACAAATGTTTACAAAACTTAACGCATTCAATTACTCTTAAGATATTCCAGCTTTTAAACAATGATGTAAAACACATTTATCGTTATAATCAAGGACTGAATACCGGTTAATTTACTTTGGGAGTTATACCGGTATAATAAAGGTTTTTGTTAATATTCTTTCGTTTTTATTCATATTTACTGAATAAAATAACCGTGGTAAGTTTAGTGTGTATTACTCTTTAAAACGAATATCACGGTATCTCAGTCAGTCACGTGTTTTGGAAAATAAAAATTAACCGGTTTCAGTCCCTGGTTATAATTCATTTTGCAATTATTATGTCTACAATGTACGTATTCTTTGTTCGCAACCAAGCAATTCTAAAAATGCGTATTTTAAAACCGCCCGACTTTCTAAGAGATGAAGTTGCTAGTTGCAACGTTACGTAACAATCGTGCACAAACAGTATTTAATATCTGAAAGCGCACTTCCATTTGTTTCGTGTCAACTTGTACAAGACCTTGACACGAAATGATCAACTCAGTGCTGACTCATATAGATGTTCAAAGCACATTAAAATCCTCCTTAGGCTATCCTTTTTAAAATAACCGAAATATTTAAATATTTATTGTCTTTATGCTGGTGTGAATATTTTTAACTATTTGTAGTGGATATCTTTAGAATAGAATAAACAATGTAGATACTTGTAATTGTCCAGAGTCGACGACAATCGCGACAAAAGAACGATTTTAAAATGTTAAAAATACGATTTTTACTCAGTAATTTATTATTTCTTTCTCTCCTTGACTTGTGATCGCTGTATTTATAATTCCACCGCCATTGTTAGAAACTTTTGTTCTTTTAGTACAAGAATCGATTAAGGGATAACAGACTCTAACACTTTACAATAGAAGCGAAATTAACATTAGGATAGCATAACTATATAGCAAGTGCGGATGTAATAATTCCACCCATTTTATAATCTCTTTAGCGTAGTAATTGGTTAAATAGCAAGTGTTTTGTTTTTCTTCGACATTATGAGAAACTCTCATCGAATTTAGTTTTATTTTTAGCTTTCTTTATCACTTATGTCAGCTCTAACACTACAAACTTATGTCTATATGAAAATGTTTTCTAATTAAAAACATTTAGACAATATTGCGAAAACAGATCACTCTGCACTGACTGTATTCGGCATACGTTTTAACCTATTTTTATTTCTTGGGGCAAAATTCCGCCGCCCTGAAATATAGAACAAATGTATGGAAACCATGAAGCTATTTCAAGAATTTTCACTGGGATTATCTGCTTTTCCGCTTGTATAAGAGTACCGATATGGTATAAGTAACAATCAGAGCTTTTACTCATATACGTTTTATTTAAATCCTTAATCTTTACTCTATACTAATATTATAAAGAGGAAAGATTTGTATTTTTGTTTGTTATGAATAAACTCAAAAACTACTGGACCGATTTTAAAAATTCTTTCACCAATAGAAAGCTACATTATCAGCGACTACATCCCCTTTTTCTTCTGTATAAAAGATTTATAGTACATTGCACCCGTGTGAAGCCGGGGCGTTTGCTAGTACTTTATAACATATTTCACTGTAGTCTTGAAGTGAGATCCGGATTTGGGTAACATATAAAAACATATTTTAACTATATAATACGTTTATCATTAAGGCCGTTCATGTTTAAATTCCAACGTTTAGTCCACAAATTAGATGTTGTAGAAATTAATTAGTGACATTTTTGAATTTGGAATATAGCTCATTAATTTCTTCTTTTACCGACAAAGACCAGTTATAAGTTTGAGTATCCTATATCATGACCGCCGATAACTTTAAGTAGGTACTAGAGATGAATGCTATATTGTACACGTGTTATCTAGAATCTAGACCAGTGCGTGCTCTATTTATGCGGTATCATTAGGGCGCACAACAACAAGGTTTTTTTTAAGTTAGATATCGACAGACGAGCATGAGGTTCACTTGATGGTAGGTATCTCAGCCACAGAACATCAGTCAATGATGTGCTGTCGACCTACTTTTTACTTCGAGCATTTGGAAATCCATTGACTGAAACCGAAACGCGCATTATGCACTTCACGGTTTTTCGATCTATGAATGGTGGTTCGTTACCCAGTAGTAATTTCGATATTCCTTCCAGCCGTTGCCTGAAGTTACTAGACGTGGGGAAGACATGCTTACAGAAAATTATAATCATGTCGTCCCGGTGGGATTCGAACCCACAACCCATCGATGCGCACGGTAGGTGTTCTACCGAACGCGCCAACGAGCCCGTCTACGTTGACTTCCTTCATCAATTAACAATTAAATAAGAACAGTTTATTAGCTATGCAATAAATATTCTGATTAAATGTTCTCACTGAAAACAATTCTAACATCATCAAAATAAAATAATTTTCCTAACTTATCAACAGACAGACTGTCATTAAAAATATCATCCGAGGCTCTATGAAATTTTTTCATAGAAATCTTCTGCTTACAAAAGGTTTTCACATCAAAATTCAGAAAGTGTACGCTCAGTGCTATCCATTTATAACTTATATTGGAGTCGTGAGGCGGCAGATATCAAAAGAAATGAAATAATATGTACAACCTGACCTCGGTATGAATTTGACTCATGGGGATACGGTGATCTTGAAAATTAGAAGCGTACTTGAGACTACAAAGTCTATTGAAGAAAATGACAAATATGCAAATATGTACCTACAATTTTGTTGAATATCGTAGGTATGAAAATAAATACTACGTTCGCACAAAATTACCTTTAAAATTAACCCTATATGTAGCTCCAGACTTGGCTAAATATGGCTGTGAAAATCGCAATAAAATTCTGCAGAAAACAATCAGATATACATTATACAGTCACGATATAAAAATTAGTCTGTATATATAATATGTTTGTCCACGCTAATCTTAGAAACGACTAAATTGATCCATGCATTGTGTCTATGTCTGTTTGTTCACGTTAATCATCGAAACTACTGAACCGATTTTCATGCAGTTTTAACAGGTAGATTAAACTTAATCTGGAGGAACAGTTTTGTATCACCGAAAACGGATATCAGGCAGAAATATTTAAAGATAATTGATATATGAGTGCGAGTGATATCACGGGCACTAACTAGTGTACAGAAATAGTAATTGTCATTATATTCTTACCCAACGGCTCCGTTCAGCGCGTTGACCAACCCTGGCCTCTCATAGCACATATGCATACCAGCTGCCTCGGCACCCACTTTATCAACACTGAACGAAATTGTTACAAATTATTTGGACACACTTGATAAATAATATTTATTACCGACACTTCACGAAACATAACATTTTAATCAACACCACGTACGAACATTGTCTTTGGTTCCGCGCTCAATACGCAATCCGTGATATTGTGAAACAAATTTTCAATTAGACACGTGAACTGTAAAACAATCATATCGGTATTTCATTGTTAACTCATGCCATGACTGCACTTGATCCTACGAGTGGGCGTTAATTCAACAAGCGGCTTTTTTAGCAGCTTTTATTATGTTAACGAATTAGCTGCTTTTCGTTCACCGCAAAAGCTGTTAAATATATTAACTGTTTCATTGAACGATTTTCGAACGCAACGCGCGGTTTAGCTCAACGAACATTCAATGCGTAGTCGCTAACTGCAAAACAGCTAATAAAATTAGCTGTTTTTTAATAGGTTATCAGTTTGTAATTAGCAGTTTCATTTAGTTTACACAAAAACCGTCAACGACCCACCTCTACTTTATCTGCGTTTCCCTACCTTTAGCATTCCGGCTCTCAATTATTTTTTTTCACAAACCGAGAGTAACAATTACCGCTTCGGCGATTTATAATTGTATTAAACTTCTCGACAGGTAAAAGGGAAGCTTTCATTTAATTTTCGCCATCTTTCCAATTATATTACTTAGAAAAGTTTGTGAACAGAGACCAAAGGCATTAAAGATCATTGGAATATAAATATTATAAACCGAAATGTGTTAGATTCGTTACTATCACACAGTTAAAATTCTCTATGACAAAAATCAGAATCTCTTTCGAACCACGTTTTATCAACTTTCCTAGTATATACTTGACCTTTGACCTACGTTTTTTGAAGAAAGATATCCAACTAAACTTTACGTGATATCGGTACCTACTTCTTTAACAGAAGAGAAGACAAATAAGCGACATAGCTGATAGTAAGTGATTACCGCCATTAACAACTACCGCAACACTAAAATATTAGAATAGGATGTATAAGATATAATTTTTATCGTTCGCAATATTTTTAATTTAGCCAAAATCTTGTCTGGCCCACATTCTGAACACATTAACCTACTTTAATGTCGAGGTCGAAATCACTTTGTCTCATCAATTCGTTTCATGTTTTGGTGATTATTTCCTCATTTGCTTCGTATACCTTGACAATCTTTAATTGAAAAATAGAAAAATCTTCTCAAATTAAGAAATTTTATTTTGCATAAGTTTAATTTTGGAAAAAATACAATAATGGTATCGCATCGTACTGGCGATTAGATAAAATGGACGCATTTTTTTACAAAATATTTCATCTCCTATTTGATAACACAGCACATAAATTACCGAATCAATTAATTATTGAAATTAAGCCTGTACATTTTTTTGTCGGTATTAAGATGAAATCTAAGTGTATTTAATTAAAGAAGTTATTTAAATAAGTAATTATTGATTGTTTTTGGTCTGTGTATGTAAATTTCATTTCGATATGTCATTCGGGCACAAATATTCAAAATATTTATAAAGCTTAATAGAAGCTTTTGAAAATCCAATAAAAATAACGCCAGATTTTGATGAACGGAAACCTTAATAGTAAATAATTAATCATAAGTTTATCTAAGCGAAGAGATAATTTAATTGACCATTGTGATTTCATCAACAGGACAGGTCTGTGTATTTTCTTTATTCATATAATGAAAACATAATATATTGATTTCAGTTATTACATATTAAAATTTGATAATAAATCATTGCCATTACATTAAGCAGCACGTAAGTAGTTCGTCATTATCCCAGTTTCAGCTATCAAGCGCGTCATGCATGAGTCAACATTATGGACACCGTATCCGTCCGTTTGTCTTACAAAAAAAAAATTACGCCACAGCGCACTATTCCATCCAACGATCCAACACTGCAATCCAAATGTTCGCCACAGATTTCACTGCGACGGCGCTTCGGGTTGACAACATGCGCGCATTCCGAGTCACGTCACGTTCACCCGCGTCCGTGCGAAAACCCGCCAAAAGTGAGTGTTTGGAAGAGTCGATCCGTTAAGTACAGACGTCCGCGCGATATGCGATGTCGTGCGCGACTGCCGAGCGAGGCGTGAGGCGGGGAGGACCGCGGGTGCGACGTACGCCACGGCTGTTCGCAGGTTATCGCCGACTACAGATAATGATGTCAAATGTGGATCAGACTAATGTTCTCCATTATGTTGTACATGTTCCGAATAACTCGATGTTGCAGCGTCAGGACCGATTGCTTTCCTCTTTATGATGAATTTCTCATGTTTTGTGAAATTTCTTTTCCACCTTTCGATCAATTGAATTTCATAAATTTGCCAGTCAGCGCTTTTTCAAGAAAGTATAATGTGCTTCGTGTTTTTCTTACTTTAGATTTTAATAGGTAATTGAAGGAAACCATAAAAAATTCTTATTGTTTAATTTTCATTGCAAATAATAATTTAAAAAACAGCCTCGATAAGATAATTCTCAGCTTCGGTGATTCTAATCTTACCGAAGTTTTAAAAGATGACTGCAACTGGATCACTAATTGATATAAGTTTGGCGCCCACCTTGACATCACCCGCTCGCCGTCTCTTGTTTACGACAAACAAAAACTGACCTTAAGTTGTAATCCCACGACAATAAATCGCTTTGTCCTGAATGAATTCACTCTGAGTCGGATCGAAATTTGTTGATTTTTTGACGATTTTACGAATCTGCGCCGTATCATGAGAGTGTTTAAGTATTAAAAGCTTTGCACGTTTATGTCGATGACACGTTTTATTTTCTTGCATATTTTTCTAAAACATTTCCCGTATCTCTCACAGAATACGGTTTAGTTTTCATCATCGATTCGCTCTTCCCGTTTACTTCCTTTTTGTTAGGTTATGTGCGGTTGTATATTTTGGTCGGATTCGGATTAAGAAACGTGCTACGTTTGATCAGTGCCGGTGTTAGGGCCACTGACTCCCCGGGCAAGAATATTGTGGCGCCCACTAGTAAATCAATACATCGAATGTTAATTTTCTGCTTATATTTTTATACATGGATTAAATTAGAAAATTCTAATTTTCCAGTGGTTTCATTTTCAATCGACAGAGTAGTCAGGTTATGATATGGGTAAGCACAGGGCGTAATGCAGGTATTGAGGGTGTGCAGCACGGGATGCAAGATAGTCCAAACCTCGGCGCCCCCCAAATATGGCGCCCTGGGCCGTCGGCCCATCCCGCCCCCCTTTATCACCGGCACTGCGTTTGATGAATGTATCGGTTTCCAGAGACTGCAACGATTGTTATAAGGAGCCGTGACGCTGAAATGAGGAACTATGAAAGAACATTTTTACTGAGTTCATAGCTACTGTACACTTATGCATTCTGATAATTTAATCTGCATTACTAATAGGGCAATGTCAATGAATTATGTATATAGGTGTGAGTTAAATTGTCATTTTAATAATTTATTTAGTGGTGTAAAAGTTGCATAATAATTACCTTCACATCCCGCTGACTGCGTTGAACGTAGTTGCGAAAACGCGGTCCGGATATGCGAAATTGTTGAAATAATTAAGAAAATACAAATAAAATTTAATTATACATAAAAATTAAGAACAGATCAAAGCGAACTCAACAAAGACAATGCAGTACTGCCGGCCTAGCATGACCGCCACGATATATGTCGCGAACGAGAGAACACAAACTGATGTAAGATATCTCGATATATCGACATCGACAATTTTGCTAGAAAAGATATCTCGATCGACAAATATCTATTTTTGATATTAAAAGTCGAGTTTTAAGTGTAATTGTCATGTTAGACCCGCAAGAAATATAGCGATAATCGATTAAAACACGAAAAAACGGTCGACAAAATTTTGCCGCGGTTGTCATGCTAGGTCGGCTGCTAAAGCAAAATACCCAACTGTCCACTAAACAATAAACATCGTTAGCCATTAAGTCAATTATTGTAAATAGCTAATACGTTGTGAGTTGTGACCCAAATTTCACGACAAGCGGAGCTACGTCGCGGCCGTAGCGGAAATAGGCGTATAATCCCGAGGGAAGGGGGGGAGAGATATAGGACCGACAGGGGATCACGGCGAGCACTCTCCACCGAGTGAGGCTTCACGTGATAATTTATTAGCCGTATTGATTTAATTGCAACGATCCTTGGGACACTACGAAAATAAAGAAGGATAATGAATACAAGTTGCAATTTTAAACTTTTAATTATCAGGGAGTATTTACATTATAAGACAATGTTGCTAATGTAACAGTTAGAAAGAAAGAAAATAAAAGCTATCTGACAGATAGAACTTTTATTATATTCTAGATAGTCAGAAGTTCCAAACTAGTAACTTAAGTAATTTATTCTAATAGCATAAAACAAGAAGACCATTTCATATTTAAAAGTAAAAGGACATATAAAATTACTGAACTCATCGCAATAATAAGTAGATTTTTTGAAAATACATAAACTAATACAAGTAGCTGATGGTATTAAATATATCGCACCCTTTGAAACTTTCTCAGTAGGAACTACCCTTGCTGGCAGGTGCGACTTAAAGCTGTTGGCAGTCTCGTGAAATACGCGCAAACAACTCAACGTGGGACTTTCGGACAACAAAAGATCTGACGGTAAATATTAATTACAAGCAGCAAGATGTAGATTCTCGTTTATAATACTTATTAAATAAGTGCTTCTTTCCCTATCTCATTTGAGACAAGTAAATTGTTACATTTTGAATCTTTGTCGCGAGTCGTACTATTTTTTTAAACCTAGCACTATATTCCTAATTCTTGCTATATTGTTGCTAGGTGCAAATTTACCTGGTTATAACCACTACAGTGGTAAATAGGCAAAAGCCGTCGGTAGTAAATATTAATTATAGTAGGAGAGCCCGTGGGAGATCGTCCTTCACCGATCTGATAACCAGATGAGACGTATTTTTTATTAAATATTTTTTATAAACAAATATGCCTATAATTACTTGCCTATCGAAAAGTGGTCATGGCTATTTTTAATTAAATTAACTTTTATCGATTTTTTTTTCATCACCTTCATACTTTTGATAACCAAATGAAATTTATTTGACTGATAGTTTTTGATACACAGAATATGCCTAGGTATGCTTGTCTACTCATTTCAGTGTATAACTACCTGGCAAGCAGGTGTAAACAGGTAAGTCAAAATAATAAAAAAAGTAATTAAATAAATAAATAAATAAAATTAAAAATAAAAAAAATTAAAATTAAAATAAAAAATTAAATTAAATAAAAAAAAAAATTAATTAATTAATTTTTTTTTTTATAAAAAATAGCCATGATCACTTCGATAGGCAAGCAATTATAGGCATATTTGTTTATAAAAAATATTTAATAAAAAATACGTCTCATCTGGTTATCAGATCGGTGAAGGACGATCTCCCACGGGCTCTTAGACCATTAACTACTTTCAGATTGTTTGAATGATCCTGTTTTCATGTAACCTCCGTATCGTGGTTAAATATGCATTCAAATAGCCAACGCTCTGGGAATTGGCACGCTTGTGAAGAACTAAGTCGGTAATGTAATATGTTGTTCGCAAACGTTTTAGCTTTAAAAGGTACCTAAAATGTACACAATTTATAAAATGTGTTTTCTTAATATAAATTATACTCAAGGAAACAAACATTTAATTGAAATTACGTAAGATCGGTATTTTCTTAAGTATGAGAAACTTGGTAGTGTTGGTCAACTTAGTTAAAATATCTAATATATAAAAATGAATTGACGTTTGTAAGTCTCACAAAAACTCGAGAACGGGTGAACCGATTTGCCTAGTTTTGGCTTGAAATATTTGTGCAAGCCCAAGGAAGGTTTAAAAGGTGAGAAAATATAATAAATATAAACTATATCTATAAAAATGAACAATACGAAGTTCACCGGGTCAGCTAGTAATATATAAATACTTAAACCGATCCTTAACTGCAAGGTTTGGGAAGAAAAAGATATTGTATAAATCGTGAAGAATCACATACTATTGTACGTATAGAAAAAAATAGAAACGTATTTAAAAGATAAACAAATCAAATAAACCAAACACTCAAAGATAGTTGTTTTTACAAGATGTCAAGCGATGACGTCAAAGCGCCCGCGCATTACTTTAGATAATGCTGTAAAGGTAGACAATTTATGATAATTATTGCACCAGGCAAGACTCGATGAAGTTCGAAAGTATTTACCGACTATTGACTAAAGTTGCTTACGAAACACCACTTGAGAATTTACAAAATTAAAAAACGAATAGCATCTTCTTTCGCATATGATATTTGCTTTATATCTTTTGGAGATACTACTTTTATCCAAAATATTTCAATAGATTAAATCAATTTCCAGTACTCGTAAAGACCGCAGTCCAAAGAGACATAAAAATAAAAGCGCAATGAATACAAACAAGACAGAATCTAACAAAAAAAGCTTTTCTATGAATTGCTTATTAAATTACCACGAGAAATTTATAAAATACAATAAACCCAGTTAAGTAATGATAATACCAGCAGATAAATGCTCCCGTATTGATTGTTTGGTAATGGCGCGAACTGAGCACGAAACTAACCCAACTTCACTTAGACACTCGTAACTCGAAGTCTTGAAAGATAATCACATTTTGTACTTCAACATTTGCAATTACAAACAAATTGCTTTCATTAATAAACTTAGAGCTTTCAGTGACAGCCTAATCAATTTTAAATTTGACGTTCTAGTTAAATCAATTGAAGTGGTTGTAGATAGAAAATACAATAATGTAGGTGAAAATAAAATAAAAATGGAATTTTTTATCTTAGATATCGACAGACGAGCATGAAGTTAACTTGATGATAGGTAATACCCCAACCACAGAACATCAGTCAATGATGCGCCTTCGACCTACTTTATTTTTTACTTCGAGCATTCGGAAATCTATAGATTACCATAAATATTCCAACACATCAAATTAGAATGCGCTGGATTATAAATAACATTATATAGTGGGACTAACTATGTACATTAATTGATTGTGTAATAAACAATATCATATTAAAATCGAACAGAATTTGAACGTTCATTCGTCGTTTGTAACAAGAGTAAGGCAAATTAAAAAGACAAAAACAATTTACACGTATCTAGTTAGTAGATTAATAAAATATAAAACCTATGTATGGCTTTAAATTTGTCTTTAAATCCATCGAATTCGATTCATTTGTATAGCCGTGAAAATTTAACAGTTACTTTCACATTTATAATATATGCATGTATTTTTAATAAATAGGTGTATAATGTCATCACATAACATTACTATTCTATACGCTTTCGCCACTTCGTACAAATCTTATCGAAGCATTAACTTCAAGCGAATATGAGCTATACTAAGTTCACAGTAATTCGCAAAATAGCTAGGATCTTATCTAAATTATCTGTCGACCGGGGAATGTGAAGTGTCAAAATATCTTCGCAGAATTAACGAAACCATGGCATGATGTATGATTTAAAGATTTTAAAACGACTTCGATTGAAATATGAAGTGGTTTCTGGCGCTAGTCTGTTTTTGTGTAGATTATGTACTAGTAAGTATTAGTTATTTTACATGGTATATATAACCTTATTCATAAACGTATAAGCTTGATATAATTAAAATATGTTTTGTTTATTTCGTTCTGTAGTATTTTTATATTCGATAGAGCAATATGTAAAACTATTGTAGTATTTATAATATTGCTTTTGTTTTTACAAAGTAGTCATTTGGTGTACGAATAGCTAACTTTAAATATATTCTTATTTACACATCTAAATTTTATAATTAAATATTAAATATGGACGAGTTATTTTTTCGGTGTATTTATTTAAATATTTTACAATAATACCGAATTATTTAATATTTAAGCGCATCATTGTTCTGTGGCAGATGTATCACCATTAAGAGAGCCGTAAGATCGTCTGTAGATCGTGATGGACTCTAAGCCTCTCTCAATGATACATAAATTAATAGTACTTTTCCCAGAACAAGTACTACATGATAACTCATATGTTTTTATATTTCTCAACTAGCTGATTGTAAAATCTACATTAAATAAATAACGAAATAAACAAAAAGTATATACTTAAATATGAGCATAAAGAGTGCATATATTTTTCATTTGCGTAGCGAGTCGAAACACTACAAAAGCAAACTGTTCATTTCCATTTGAAGAATCGTATTATATGTATAACGTATCGCGGATAGGTGAGCCAGGAACAAAGACAACAGAGGCTGCATTTATTGAGAGTGAGGGGGTGGAGGGTTCAGAGGGAGAGGGGGTAACGTTGGAGTCGCTTGGGACAGTTCCGTAACTGATGCACGTTTGAATTTCGCGTCCTCGTTGCTTTGAAGAGACATCCGTAAGTTACCGCTAGAGTCTACAAGTAAGATGCGACTATCTTATTGTTTGTTGAAACATGATATTGTATAATATTACTATAACACCTACGGTCTTACTCATAAATGTAGGATAAGCTTGATACAGTTAAAATATATTTTGTCCCGCTCTACTGAATATAAAAAGACTACAGAACAAAATAATAAAACATATTTTAACTATATCAAACTCATACTACGTTAATGAGCAAGACCACTAGACTACAGCGGACATAGCACGAACTTATTTCCAGAACTTTACGAATACTTATCGTCAATTTGTTAGTTATCTGAGACATTATATTAAATTGTACTAAAATGACAGATCGACAAAACGCATCCTCTCACGCAAGTTGTTGATATAAGCCCTCTGAACAGTTTGTAGATAGCAATATCAAAAGCATCGTAATCCGATACTGTAATAAAATAAATTTAACCCTTTGTGCCACACACGGATACTCCATACGGCTTGAAATTCACTACTCGGAGATTTTTGAGGTCGCTGATGATGAATTTGAGCTGAAATTTACAAGTAAATTGAAAACTTCAAAAATTATATGTATATTCTTGGATTTTTGGTGTCATTAATTATAATGCCCAATTTTCCAAAATAAAAAAATACAAAATTCCAAGACAACGGATCGAATATGGCAGATTGCAATTTGGAAAACAATTGAATTATAAGAAAATGTCAATCCAGTGTCTTTCTAGGTTTAGCATTTCGTATGAGATTTTTTTTATAACAGAGAAATTAATTATAACAGAAATAATATCTCCATAAACCAGTGCTTAGTCAGCGTAAAACTCGAAAATAATTGTAAAAAACCATGGCACAAAGGGATAATGCATGTACTACATCAAGCGTGGTCACTGGCAGACTGAAAGATGACAGCTGATAATATAATGAATAAATTGCGTTTTACTCCGGCAGGAGTTATTTCATTTAAATACAATTAAATAACACTAGTAGGTATAACACGTTGTTATTTAGGCTAAAAATGTACTGTACTGAACCAGTCTAGAAACCCTTAGGGAACCCAAAAGCCCCTTCATCGATGTTAAAACAAAAACCACGCCTGCGAACGTTCTATTTTTATTATTTGAGATTTGTGGTTGGAGAAAAGTACAAAATAATTATCGCGACGAGAGCGCTTCAGGTTACAACTCGCAACCCCTTCGCTCTTGCTAGTAGACTTCGGGGATCCAAACGACCCCCAAACCATTAAAGCTGAAAAATGCCACTGCTATAAGACTTGTTGCTTTATCAGTCACTATTACACTATACACCCGATAGGTACTATAAATAATAAAATTAACGTTCCAAATTCAATAGAATATTTTTTTTTCACAAGGCAAGAGACAGTTTCTGTCTTTGGTCAGTAAGAGAAATCAGCGTTTCTAACAGTCTTCATATTTTTCAACACTTAATGTCCTAACAAAAAACAAATGCCCAATAAAACATTTATGCGTTTATTTGCGAATCGCCGAGTAAGAAATAATTACGGCGTCGCGTCGAGCGCTACACATCACCCACAACCCCCAACACCCGGCGGGGGTCGGGCCGACCGACCCCTAAGCGCTGCAACCGCGGAGTATTACCGCGAATATGACAAAAAAGGGACTTGTTGCTTTATCACTGCCACATTTTTACGGGCGCCGATTTAACATATTATAATGTCGACGAGAACTTTTTGTGTTACGATTTGTGAATGAAATACCTATTAGAAATAATAACTTTATAATATCAAAGTGTATATAATTAAAATACGCATATAACTGGGTGGAAAATCGAAATCCGACCGGGTAATGCCAACGACCACCGTTCATAGGAATAACCAAGAAGTGTACAATGCGCGTCTATGGATTTCCGAATGCTCGAAGTAAAATTAGGTCGACAGCGCATCACTGAGTGATTTCCTGTGCCTGAGGTATTACCTACCATCAAGTGAAGTGAACCATGCTCATCTATCAATCTTCTTCTTCTTCCTGCCCTGTTCCCTTTTTTTTATTTGGGGTCGGCGCAGTATATTCTCTTTTTCCATTCTCTCCTTTCACTCGCCATATCATCAGTCACACCGCTCAAACACATATCATTCTTCACACAGTCAATCCATGTTTTTTTGGCCTCCCTTTTCCCCTATACCCGTCCACTTTCATATTCAAAACTTTTTTAGATACATGCCCTGAAGGGTATCTCATCGTCTCTCCTCATCTATCGATACCAAACATAAAAAAAAATCCTTGATACCATTGGTATTGAGAGAGAGAGAGAGAATTTAATTTACTGCACAAACAACAACAAATTAACAAAGATTACTTACAAAACTAAATTTAACAAGTAAACAATAAAAAATATATAAAAATAAAAAAATGAGATAGCATGGAGGCATGTGTAATAGATATTTAATGAGCATTTTCAAACTTCTAAAGTCGTTTTCGTTACTATTTATAAACAAAATCCTATCAGTTTTATTCAGTATGAAATATCAAACAGCCACATATCGTCGTATCATCGAATTAGCCGTATTTCATTTTGTTTGTCTTGTCGGGGAAATAAGCACTTCGGTCGCGAATAATTCACAATTTGGACGTTATTATTAATCATGCAGAGATATTATGTATGCTCATGTCGCTACGAATGCTGGTGTATCATTCAGGACCATAAATAGCTTTTCCCGTTATGTTATTAGTCAGGCAATTACAATCAAGCTATTCTGAATATTTATGGAACTTTAAAAAAAGGTTTTGGATGAATCATAGTATCCACTAGTACCTATCCGAGGGAGAAGAAAGAACGAACGACGAATTTCGTTTTTTCGACGAATCTTTTATCTTATTAATTGTCAATACATAGAAGAAATTCTATATCTCTATCATAGATGGAAAAACCGTGAAGTGCACATTGCGCGTTTCGGTTTCAGTCTATGGATTTCCGAATGCTCGAAGTAAAAAGTAGGTCGACAGCGCATCATTGACTGATGTTCTGTGGCTGAGGTTTCGACCACCATCAAGTGAACCTCAAGCTCGTCTGTCGATATCTAACATAAAAAATATATATATAAATAAATATATGCAAGACACCGATTGAGTAAAAAAGTTAAGATCCGTATACGACACCAAATATCCGTATCTGCGGGGATACATTTTTCCGATACGGCACATCACTAGTATGCATGTATTTTTATTCCAGGAAATGGAACACCTATATTAAGAATGCCTAAGATGCTAAAAATGCATCTCAATAAACAGAGCACTCTACTGCCTTGTAAAATGGGGTCATTGACTTACTTTTATTTCCTTCAAGTTTTCTTATGTCGCAAGACTTTTTACCAACATACATCAAACCACAGAACGTTCATAGGTTTAATTAATTAGAAGTTACATTCATAGTTGTAGTCCGAATACGCTAATACAGCAATACGCGAGTAAAGCAGTTGTAAAGTGTGTACATTACGTCTTAACCGGATAGGTAACCATCCGAGTTGTTTGCGGTAATGGGACACATGGTCAAATTTCCTCAACCCAAAAACAAAACGAATACAGAAGTTTTGCAATCGTTCCAGTTTATTCAAAAGCTCTTCATTGACATCGGTAGTGCAAGAGTCGGCATAATCCAGGAGAGGAAGAAGGAGTGACTGCGCCAGTGTGATTTTTGTGGAAATGGGTAGGAAGTGACTAAGTCGCTTTAAAATACTTGAGGCAGCATATAGTTATAAGTTTGAGTATCCTATATCATGACCGCCGATAACCTTAAGTAGGTACTAGAGATGAATGCTATATTGTACACGTGTTATCTAGAATCTAGACCAGTGCGTGCTCTATTTATGCGGTATCATTAGGGCGCACAACAACAAGGTTTTTTTTAAGTTAGATATCGACAGACGAGCATGAGGTTCACTTGATGGTAGGTATCTCAGCCACAGAACATCAGTCAATGATGTGCTGTCGACCTACTTTTTACTTCGAGCATTTGGAAATCCATAGACTGAAACCAAAACGCGCATTATGCACTTCACGGTTTTTCGATCTATGAATGGTGGTTCGTTACACAGTAGTAATTTCGATATTCCTTCCAGCCGTTGCCTGAAACTTCAGGTAGTAACTACTAGACGTGGGGAAGACATGCTTACAGAAAATTATAATCATGTCGTCCCGGTGGGATTCGAACCCACAACCCATCGATGCGCACGGTAGGTGTTCTACCGAACGCGCCAACGAGCCCGTCTACGTTGACTTCCTTCATCAATTAACAATTAAATAAGAACAGTTTATTAGCTATGCAATAAATATTCTGATTAAATGTTCTCACTGAAAACAATTCTAACATCATCAAAATAAAATAATTTTCCTAACTTATCAACAGACAGACTGTCATTAAAAATATCATCCGAGGCTCTATGAAATTTTTTCATAGAAATCTTCTGCTTACAAAAGGTTTTCACATCAAAATTCAGAAAGTGTACGCTCAGTGCTATCCATTTATAACTTATATTGGAGTCGTGAGGCGGCAGATATCAAAAGAAATGAAATAATATGTACAACCTGACCTCGCACAGTGTGAAATAAGACCTCAAAAACGGACGTCCTTTTTTTATTTATTGTAGGTTTTACTGAAATACATACTTCAGTAAAAATCCCGCATTTTTATCTTAATTATTCACTGAGAAAAATAAGTTCAAAAAATGGGTTTTATGACCCCCAAACAAAAAAATATCGATTAAAAGAAATATATCAACTTTTAAAATTATCATAGATGTTGTAATAAATCTATACAAAAAGCATAATTTGATATATTTGGTTTAATTCTACGACATCGCGAGGCCGAGTAATCGGCTTTTTTAGGATTTTTTTTTTATTTTTTATTTTTATTTTTTTTCTCTAATACCCCATCGTAGTAGCAGCTGATATTTTACGTCGTAATAGAAGAACATCTAATCTATACGTAAAAAAAAAACTAGCGCGCAATTCCATGGGGTATAGCTATAATTGCGTTTTTACTATTTACACATAAATTACCCTACTAGGGTTGTGAGTTTATGCAAATAAATATTAGAAAAAATAACTTTACAATTGGTGAAAATAAATTGATGGCATCCGTGGCGTAGTGGTGAGGAGAATGCCGTAGGTTCCGAGTTCGAGTGCCAGGAGGGACATTGTCTTTGTAATAAGCACGGTTATTTGAATTTCGATCATGGAATTTTTATCAGTATAAATGTTACAGGCAATGTCCGAGCATGATGGTTAGTCTTAAGATTAGGCAACAAAATGTGGCCTTAACAACAATAACTAAGTCGACAAGTAACAACGTCAGATTTATTTGATATAGGGTTCTGAGAACGTTTGACCCTTTGATTTTAGTAATAAGGCTACGAGAAAGGCAAAAGAAACTTCGTATATTACCTCTTCTGCATGTAGTATGAAAATCGACGGTCATGCCTGATTTACCCGAACCTTCAACATCACATGAAAGTTGTGAGTCGACTGATGATGCCGTGAATCAGGTTTTATCAGAGTAATGGCTTAAATGAGGATGATACAGTATTTATATAAAAATATATAAAAAAAAAGTATTTTTCAATGCAGGTGAAATTGAAGAATAATAAATAAGAATTGCATTGTTTGAAATTATTTAATCAGGCGTTATCAATTTTTACCACATTTACTCCTTTTCGAGTGACAGCCCTGACTAAAAAATTAAAAGTCCTATAAAATCAATACCCCATGGAATTGCGCGCTAGTTTTTTTTTTACGTATAGATAAGATGTTCTTCTATTACGACGTAAAATATCAGCTGCTACTACGATGGGGTATTGGAGAAAAAAAAATAAAAACCAAAATCCTAAAAAAGCCGATTACTCAGGCTCGCGATGTCATAGAATTAAACCAAATATATCAAATTATGCGGCTTTTTGTATAGATATATTACAATATATATGATAATTTTAAAAGTTGATATATTTCTTTTAATCGATATTTTTTTGTTTAGGAGTCATAAATTTACCCATTTTTTGAACTTATTTTTCTCAGTGAATAATTAAGATAAAAATGCGGGATTTTTACTGAAGTATGTATTTCAGTAAAACCTACACGAAAATCGAATAAAAAAAAGGACGTACGTTTTTGAGGTCTTATTTCACACTGTGCCTCGGTATGAATTTGACTCATGGGGATACGGTGAGCTTGGAAATTAGAAGCGTACTTGAGACTACAAGTCTATTGAAGAAAATGACAAATTTGCAAATATGAATAAAACCTATAATTTGGTTAAATATCGAAGGTATGCAATTAATAAATACTTCGCGTGAAATTATCTTATTAGCTTGAGACTGACCTAAATCTGGCTGTGAAAATTGCAATAAAATTCTGCAAAAAAACAATCAAATAAGTCCACGCTAATCTTAGAAACGACTAAATTGATTTCCAAGCATTGTCTGTTTGTTCACGTTAATCTGCGAAACTAGTAGAAACAGGTAGATTAAAATTAATCTGGAGGAACAGTTTTGTATCATCGAAATCGGATATCAGGTAGAAATATTTAAAAATAATTGATATACGAGTGCGAGTGATATCACGGGCACTAACTATTGTACAGAAATAGAAATTGTCATTATATTCTTACCCAACGGCTCCGTTCAGCGCGTTGACCAACCCTGGCCTCTCATAGCACATATGCATACCAGCTGCCTCGGCACCCACTTTATCAACACTGAACGAAATTGTTACAAATTATTTGGACACACTTGATAAATAATATTTATTACCGACACTTCACGAAACATAACATTTTAATCAACACCACGTACGAACATTGTCTTTGGTTCCGCGCTCAATACGCAATCCGTGATATTGTGAAACAAATTTTCAATTAGACACGTGAACTGTAAAACAATCATATCGGTATTTCATTGTTAACTCATGCCATGACTGCACTTGATCCTACGAGTGGGCGTTAATTCAACAAGCAGCTTTTTTAGCAGCTTTTATTATGTTAACGAATTAGCTGCTTTTCGTTTACCGCAAAAGCTGTTAAATATATTAACTGTTTCACTCAACGATTTTCGAACGCAACGCACGGTTTAGCTCAACGAACATTCAATGCGTAGTCGCTAACTGCAAAACAGCTAATAAAATTAGCTGTTTTTTAATAGGTTATCAGTTTGTAATTAGCAGTTTCATTTCGTTTACCGTCCGTCAACGACCCACCTCTACTTTATCCGCGTTTCCCTACCTTTAGCATTCCGGCTCTCAATTATTTTTTTTCACAAACCAAGAGTAACAATTACCGCTTCGGCGATTTATAATTGTAAACTTCTCGACAGGTAAAAGGGAAGAAGCGTTCATTTAATTTTCGCCATCTTTCCAATTATATTACTTAGAAAAGTTTGTGAACAGAGACCAAAGGCATTAAAGATCATCGGAATATAAATATTCTGAACCGAAATTTGTGAGATTCTTTACTATCACACAGTTAAAATTCTCTATGACAAAAATCAGAATCTCTTTCGAACCACGTTTTATCAACTTTCCTAGTATATACTTGACCTTTGACCTACGTTTTTTGAAGAAAGATATCCAACTAAACTTTACGTGATATCGGTACCTACTTCTTTAACAGAAGAGAAGACAAATAAGCGACATAGCTGATAGTAAGTGATTACCGCCATTAACAACTACCGCAACACCAAAATATTAGAATAGGATGTGTAAGATATAATTTTTATCGTTCGCAATATTTTTAATTTAGCCAAAATCTTGTTTGGCCCACATTCTGAACACATTAACCTACTTTAATGTCGAGGTCGAAATCACTTTGTCTCATCAATTCGTTTCACGTTTTGGTGATTATTTCCTCATTTGCTTCATATACCTTGACAATCTTTAATTGAAAAATAGAAAAATCTTCTCAAATAAAGAAATTTTATTTTGCATAAGTTTAATTTTAGAAAAAAATATAATAATAGTATCGCATCGTACTGGCGATTAGATAAAATCGATGTATTTTCTTACAAAATATTTCATCTATTTGATAACACAGCACATAAATCACCGAATCAATTAATTATTGAAATTAAGCCTGTACATTTTTTTGTCGGTATTAAGATGAAAGCTAAGTGTATTTAATTAAAGAAGTTATTTAAATAAGTAATTATTGATTGTTTTTGGTCTGTGTATGTTTTCATTTCGATATGTCATTCGGGCTCAAATCTTCAAAATCTTTATAAAGCGTAATAGAAGCTTTTGAAAATCCAATAAAAATAACGCCAGATTTTGATGAACGGAAACACACCTTAATAGTAAATAATTAAACATAGTAATAATAACATAGGTTTATCTAAGCGAAGAGATAATTTAATTGACCATTGTGATTTCATCAACAGGACAGGTCACTGTATTCTCTTTATTCATATAATGAAAACATAATATATTGGTTTCAGTTATTACATATTAAAATTTGATAATAAATCATTGCCATTACATTAAGCAGCACGTAAGTAGTTCGTCATTATCCCAGTTTCAGCTATCAAGCGCGTCATGCATGAGTCAACATCATGGACACCGTATCCGTCCGTTTGTCTTACAAAAAAAAAATTACGCCACAGCGCACTATTCCATCCAACGATCCAACACTGCAATCCAAATGTTCGCCACAGATTTCACTGCGACGGCGCTTCGGGTTGACAACATGCGCGCATTCCGAGTCACGTCACGTTCACCCGCGTCCGTGCGAAAACCCGCCAAAAGTGAGTGTTTGGACGAGTCGATCCGTTAAGTACAGACGTCCGCGCGATATGCGATGTCGTGCGCGACTGCCGAGCGAGGCGTGAGGCGGGGAGGACCGCGGGTGCGACGTACGCCACGGCTGTTCGCAGGTTATCGCCGACTAGAGATAATGATGTCAAATGTGGATCAGACTAATGTTCTCTATTATGTTGTACATGTTCCGAATAACTCGATGTTGCAGCGTCAGGACCGATTGCTTTCCTCTTTATGATGAATTTCTCATGTTTTGTGAAATTTCTTTTCCACCTTTCGATCAATTGAATTTCATAAATTTGCCAGTCAGCGCTTTTTCAAGAAAGTATAATGTGCTTCGTGTTTTTCTTACTTTAGATTTTAATAGGTAATTGAAGGAAACCATAAAAAAATCTTATTGTTTAATTTTCATTGCAAATCATAATTTACAAAACAGCCTCGGTAAGATTATTCTCAGCTTCGGTGATTCTAATCTTACCGAAGTTTTAAAAGATGACTGCAACTGGATCACTAATTGATATAAGTTTGGCGCCCACCTTGACATCAACCGCTCGCCGTCTCTTGTTTACGACAAACAAAAACTGACCTTAAGTTGTAATCTCACGACAATAAATCGCTTTGTCCTGAATGAATTCACTCTGAGTCGGATCGAAATTTGTTGATTTTTTGACGACTTTACGAATCTGCGTCGTATCATGAGAGTGTTTAAGTATTAAAAGCTTTGCACGTTTATGTCGATGACACGTTTTATTTTCTTGCATATTTTTCTAAACCATTTCTCGTATCTCTCACAGAATACGGTTTGTTTTCATCATCGATTCGCTCTTCCCGTTTACTTCCTTTTTGTTAGGTTATGTGCGGTTGTATATTTTGCTCGGATTCGGATTAAGAAACGTGCTACGTTTGATGAATGTATCGGTTTCCAGAGACTGCAACGATTGTTATAAGGAGCCGTGACGCTGAAATGAGGAACTATGAAAGAACATTTTTACTGAGTTCATAGCTACTGTACACTTATGCATTCTGATAGTTTAATCTGCATTACTAATAGGGCAATGTCAATGAATTATGTATATAGGTCTGAGTTAAATTGTCATTTTAATAATTTATTTAGTGGTGTAAAAG
The DNA here is from genome assembly GCA_905404175.1 of Anthocharis cardamines. Classification (NCBI taxonomy): domain Eukaryota; kingdom Metazoa; phylum Arthropoda; class Insecta; order Lepidoptera; family Pieridae; genus Anthocharis; species Anthocharis cardamines. The sequence goes on along the minus strand of FR989971.1, from coordinate 5,860,299 downwards.
TTGCATAATAATTACCTTCACATCCCGCTGACTGCGTTGAACGTAGTTGCGAAAACGCGGTCCGGATATGCGAAATTTTTGAAATAATTAAGAATATGCAATTAACATTTAATTATACATAAAAATTAAGAACAGATCAAAGTGAACTCAACAAAGACAATGCAGTACTGCCGGCCTAGCGTGACCGCCACGAGATATGTCGCGAACGAGAGAACACAAACTGATGTAAGATATCTCGATATATTATAATATCTCGACATCGAAAAATTTTGATAAAGATATCTCGATCGACAAATATATCTATTTTTGATATTTAAAGTCGAGTTTCAAGTGTAATTGTCATGTTAGACCCGCAAGAAATATAGCGATAATCGATTAAAACACGAAAAAACGGTCGACAAAATTTTGCCGCGGTTGTCATGCTAGGTCGGCTGCTAAAGCAAAATACCCAACTGTCCACCAAACAATAAACATCGTTAGCCATTAAGTCAATTATTGTAAATAGCTAATACGTTGTGACCCAAATTTCACGACAAGCGGAGCTACGTCGCGGCCGTAGCGGAAATAGGCGTATAATCCCGAGGGAAGGGGGGAGAGATATAGGACCGACAGGGGATCACGGCGAGCACTCTCCACCGAGTGAGGCTTCACGTGATAATTTATTAGCCGTATTGATTTAATTGCAACGATCCTTGGGACACTACGAAAATAAAGTAGGATAATGAATACAAGTTGCAGTTTTAAACTTTTAATTATCAGAGAGTATTTACATTATAAGACAATGTTGCTAATGTAACAGTTAGAAAGAAAGAAAATAAAAGATATCTGACAGATAGAACTTTTATTATATTCTAGATAGTCAGAAGTTCCAAACTAGTAACTTAAGTAATTTATTCTAATAGCATAAAACAAGAAGACCATTTCATATTTAAAAGTAAAAGGACATATAAAATTACTGAACTCATCACAATAATAAGTAGATTTTTTGAAAATACATAAACTAATACAAGTAGCTGATGGTATTAAATATATCGCACCCTTTGAAACTTTCTCAGTAGGAACTACCCTTGCTGGCAGGTGCGACTTAAAGCTGTTGGCAGTCTCGTGAAATACGCGCAAACAACTCAACGTGGGACTTTCGGACAACAAAAGATCTGACGGTAAATATTAATTACAAGCAGCAAGATGTAGATTCTCGTTTATAATACTTATTAAATAAGTGCTTCTTTCCCTCTCTCATTTGAGTCAAGTAAATTGTTACATTTTGAATCTTTGTCGTGAGTCGTACTATTTTTTAAACCTAGTACTATATTCGTAATTCTTGCTATATTGTTGCTAGGTGCAAATCTACCTGGTTATAACCACTACAGTGGTAAATAGCCAAAAGCCGTCGGTAGTAAATATAAATTAACTACTTTCAGATTGTTAGAATGATCCTGTTTTCATGTAACCTCCGTATCGTGGTTAAATATGCATTCAAATAGCCAACGCTCTGGGAATTGGCACGCTTGTGAAGAACTAAGTCGGTAATGTAATATGTTGTTCGCAAACGTTTTAGCTTTAACCTAAAAGGTACATGAAATGTAAACAATTTATAATATGTGTTTTCTTAATATAAATAATTAAATTCTAGGAAACAAACATTTTAATGAAATTACGTAAGATCGGCATAGTTCAGTGTTGGTCAACTAAGATAAAATATCTATATAGATAAAAAAGAAATTAACGTTTGTTAGTCTCACAAAAACTCGAGAACGGATGAACCGATTTGACTAATTCTGGCTTTTGAAATATTTGTAGTTTGTACAAGTCCAAGGAAGGTTTAAAAGGTGAGAAAATATAATAAATATAAACTATATCTATAAAAATGAACAATACGAAGTTCACCGGGTCAGCTAGTAATATATAAATACTTAAACCGATCCTCAACTGCAAGGTTTGAAACTCAAAAACCTCAAAAAAGATTTTGTATAAATCGTGAAGAATCACATACTATTGTACGTATAGAAAATAGAACCGTATTTAAAACGTAAACAAATCAAATAAACCAAACACTCAAAGATAGTTGTTTTTACAAGATGTCAAGCGATGACGTCAAAGCGCCCGCGCATTACTTTAGATAATGCTGTAAAGGTAGACAATTTATGATAATTATTGTACCAAACAAGACTCGATGAAGTAGATATGTTCGAAAGTATAAATATTGTACCAACGGTTGACTAAAGTTGCTTACGAAACACTACCTACTGAAGAATTTTCAAATTAAACAAGGAATACCGTATTCTTTCGAAATAAAATATGAAATTTGCTTTACATCTTTTGCAGAAACTACTTTTATGCAAAATATTTCAATGATAAACTACAGTAATAGTATAGACCGCAGTCCAGAGACAAAAAAGAAAAGCGCAATGAATACAAACAAGACAGAATGTAACAAAAAAAGCTTTTCTATGAATTGCTTATATTTTTTTTTTAAATCTACTTAAACAATACATAAAAAAACAAATAAGTCCTATTTAAGTTTATTTAAAAAGATCAATAACATAAATAAATGCTATACAATTACATTATATCGTTAAACTCAGTACTAATACAATTCCTTAAAAAAAAAAAAACTTATTAACATGTATATTAGGATTACTAATTTAGGTATATATTTTAAAAGATAAATAACTGTAGTTTATAATCATTTTTATTTGAGTGATACGAACACTTAAAAATAATATCGCATCACCGTGTCCACAATGTCACATCTAGTACACTTGAGCCATGTATCATATCACGCAATTTTCGAAATACCGACAAATGCTTAATTAATTAAAAATTGTAAACTAACAAAGTATCTTTGAAATTGAATTGTGAATGTGACTAGTGAATGTGATGAGTAGTGGTTTATAATTTGTACTGAATATGTAGTTTTCCGAGTCAAGAAAGGTTTGTTATTTAATTATTAATTTTTAATTTTTTCTCATGTAAGTGAATGAATGTATTCTTTTTTGAGAAAATAAATGTCTTAAACGAGAAATTTATAAAATACAATAAACTCAGTTAAGTAATGATAATACCAGCAGATAAATGCTCCCGTATTGATTGTTTGGTAATGGCGCGAACTGAGCACGAAACTAACCCAACTTCACTTAGACACTCGTAACTCGAAGTCTTGAAAGATAATCACATTTTGTACTTCAACATTTGCAATTACAAACAAATTGCTTTCATTAATAAACTTAGAGCTTTCAGAGACAGCCTAATCAATTTTATATTTGACGTTCTAGTTAAATCAATTGAAGTGGTTGTAGACAGAAAATACAATAATGTAGGTGAAAATGAAATAAAAATGGAATTTTTTATCTTAGATATCGACAGACGAGCATAAAGTTCACTTGATGGTAGGTAATACCCCAACCACAGAACATCAGTCAATGATGCGCCTTCGACCTACTTTATTTTTTACTTCGAGCATTCGGAAATCTATAGATTACCATAAATATTCCAACACATCAAATTAGAATGCGCTGGATTATAAATAACATTATATAGTGGGACTAACTATGTACATTAATTGATTGTGTAATAAACAATATCATATTAAAATCGAACAGAATTTGAACGTTCATTCGTCGTTTGTAACAAGAGTAAGGCAAATTAAAAAGACAAAAACAATTTACACGTATCTAGTTAGTAGATTAATAAAATATAAAACCTATGTATGGCTTTAAATTTGTCTTTAAATCCATCGAATTCGATTCATTTGTATAGCCGTGAAAATTTAACAGTTACTTTCACATTTATAATATATGCATGTATTTTTAATAAATAGGTGTATAATGTCATCACATAACATTACTATTCTATACGCTTTCGCCACTTCGTACAAATCTTATCGAAGCATTAACTTCAAGCGAATATGAGCTATACTAAGTTCACAGTAATTCGCAAAATAGCTAGGATCTTATCTAAATTATCTGTCGACCGGGGAATGTGAAGTGTCAAAATATCTTCGCAGAATTAACGAAACCATGGCATGATGTATGATTTAAAGATTTTAAAACGACTTCGATTGAAATATGAAGTGGTTTCTGGCGCTAGTCTGTTTTTGTGTAGATTATGTACTAGTAAGTATTAGTTATTTTACATGGTATATATAACCTTATTCATAAACGTATAAGCTTGATATAATTAAAATATGTTTTGTTTATTTCGTTCTGTAGTATTTTTATATTCGATAGAGCAATATGTAAAACTATTGTAGTATTTATAATATTGCTTTTGTTTTTACAAAGTAGTCATTTGGTGTACGAATAGCTAACTTTAAATATATTCTTATTTACACATCTAAATTTTATAATTAAATATTAAATATGGACGAGTTATTTTTTCGGTGTATTTATTTAAATATTTTACAATAATACCGAATTATTTAATATTTAAGCGCATCATTGTTCTGTGGCAGATGTATCACCATTAAGAGAGCCGTAAGATCGTCTGTAGATCGTGATGGACTCTAAGCCTCTCTCAATGATACATAAATTAATAGTACTTTTCCCAGAACAAGTACTACATGATAACTCATATGTTTTTATATTTCTCAACTAGCTGATTGTAAAATCTACATTAAATAAATAACGAAATAAACAAAAAGTATATACTTAAATATGAGCATAAAGAGTGCATATATTTTTCATTTGCGTAGCGAGTCGAAACACTACAAAAGCAAACTGTTCATTTCCATTTGAAGAATCGTATTATATGTATAACGTATCGCGGATAGGTGAGCCAGGAACAAAGACAACAGAGGCTGCATTTATTGAGAGTGAGGGGGTGGAGGGTTCAGAGGGAGAGGGGGTAACGTTGGAGTCGCTTGGGACAGTTCCGTAACTGATGCACGTTTGAATTTCGCGTCCTCGTTGCTTTGAAGAGACATCCGTAAGTTACCGCTAGAGTCTACAAGTAAGATGCGACTATCTTATTGTTTGTTGAAACATGATATTGTATAATATTACTATAACACCTACGGTCTTACTCATAAATGTAGGATAAGCTTGATACAGTTAAAATATATTTTGTCCCGCTCTACTGAATATAAAAAGACTACAGAACAAAATAATAAAACATATTTTAACTATATCAAACTCATACTACGTTAATGAGCAAGACCACTAGACTACAGCGGACATAGCACGAACTTATTTCCAGAACTTTACGAATACTTATCGTCAATTTGTTAGTTATCTGAGACATTATATTAAATTGTACTAAAATGACAGATCGACAAAACGCATCCTCTCACGCAAGTTGTTGATATAAGCCCTCTGAACAGTTTGTAGATAGCAATATCAAAAGCATCGTAATCCGATACTGTAATAAAATAAATTTAACCCTTTGTGCCACACACGGATACTCCATACGGCTTGAAATTCACTACTCGGAGATTTTTGAGGTCGCTGATGATGAATTTGAGCTGAAATTTACAAGTAAATTGAAAACTTCAAAAATTATATGTATATTCTTGGATTTTTGGTGTCATTAATTATAATGCCCAATTTTCCAAAATAAAAAAATACAAAATTCCAAGACAACGGATCGAATATGGCAGATTGCAATTTGGAAAACAATTGAATTATAAGAAAATGTCAATCCAGTGTCTTTCTAGGTTTAGCATTTCGTATGAGATTTTTTTTATAACAGAGAAATTAATTATAACAGAAATAATATCTCCATAAACCAGTGCTTAGTCAGCGTAAAACTCGAAAATAATTGTAAAAAACCATGGCACAAAGGGATAATGCATGTACTACATCAAGCGTGGTCACTGGCAGACTGAAAGATGACAGCTGATAATATAATGAATAAATTGCGTTTTACTCCGGCAGGAGTTATTTCATTTAAATACAATTAAATAACACTAGTAGGTATAACACGTTGTTATTTAGGCTAAAAATGTACTGTACTGAACCAGTCTAGAAACCCTTAGGGAACCCAAAAGCCCCTTCATCGATGTTAAAACAAAAACCACGCCTGCGAACGTTCTATTTTTATTATTTGAGATTTGTGGTTGGAGAAAAGTACAAAATAATTATCGCGACGAGAGCGCTTCAGGTTACAACTCGCAACCCCTTCGCTCTTGCTAGTAGACTTCGGGGATCCAAACGACCCCCAAACCATTAAAGCTGAAAAATGCCACTGCTATAAGACTTGTTGCTTTATCAGTCACTATTACACTATACACCCGATAGGTACTATAAATAATAAAATTAACGTTCCAAATTCAATAGAATATTTTTTTTTCACAAGGCAAGAGACAGTTTCTGTCTTTGGTCAGTAAGAGAAATCAGCGTTTCTAACAGTCTTCATATTTTTCAACACTTAATGTCCTAACAAAAAACAAATGCCCAATAAAACATTTATGCGTTTATTTGCGAATCGCCGAGTAAGAAATAATTACGGCGTCGCGTCGAGCGCTACACATCACCCACAACCCCCAACACCCGGCGGGGGTCGGGCCGACCGACCCCTAAGCGCTGCAACCGCGGAGTATTACCGCGAATATGACAAAAAAGGGACTTGTTGCTTTATCACTGCCACATTTTTACGGGCGCCGATTTAACATATTATAATGTCGACGAGAACTTTTTGTGTTACGATTTGTGAATGAAATACCTATTAGAAATAATAACTTTATAATATCAAAGTGTATATAATTAAAATACGCATATAACTGGGTGGAAAATCGAAATCCGACCGGGTAATGCCAACGACCACCGTTCATAGGAATAACCAAGAAGTGTACAATGCGCGTCTATGGATTTCCGAATGCTCGAAGTAAAATTAGGTCGACAGCGCATCACTGAGTGATTTCCTGTGCCTGAGGTATTACCTACCATCAAGTGAAGTGAACCATGCTCATCTATCAATCTTCTTCTTCTTCCTGCCCTGTTCCCTTTTTTTTATTTGGGGTCGGCGCAGTATATTCTCTTTTTCCATTCTCTCCTTTCACTCGCCATATCATCAGTCACACCGCTCAAACACATATCATTCTTCACACAGTCAATCCATGTTTTTTTGGCCTCCCTTTTCCCCTATACCCGTCCACTTTCATATTCAAAACTTTTTTAGATACATGCCCTGAAGGGTATCTCATCGTCTCTCCTCATCTATCGATACCAAACATAAAAAAAAATCCTTGATACCATTGGTATTGAGAGAGAGAGAGAGAATTTAATTTACTGCACAAACAACAACAAATTAACAAAGATTACTTACAAAACTAAATTTAACAAGTAAACAATAAAAAATATATAAAAATAAAAAAATGAGATAGCATGGAGGCATGTGTAATAGATATTTAATGAGCATTTTCAAACTTCTAAAGTCGTTTTCGTTACTATTTATAAACAAAATCCTATCAGTTTTATTCAGTATGAAATATCAAACAGCCACATATCGTCGTATCATCGAATTAGCCGTATTTCATTTTGTTTGTCTTGTCGGGGAAATAAGCACTTCGGTCGCGAATAATTCACAATTTGGACGTTATTATTAATCATGCAGAGATATTATGTATGCTCATGTCGCTACGAATGCTGGTGTATCATTCAGGACCATAAATAGCTTTTCCCGTTATGTTATTAGTCAGGCAATTACAATCAAGCTATTCTGAATATTTATGGAACTTTAAAAAAAGGTTTTGGATGAATCATAGTATCCACTAGTACCTATCCGAGGGAGAAGAAAGAACGAACGACGAATTTCGTTTTTTCGACGAATCTTTTATCTTATTAATTGTCAATACATAGAAGAAATTCTATATCTCTATCATAGATGGAAAAACCGTGAAGTGCACATTGCGCGTTTCGGTTTCAGTCTATGGATTTCCGAATGCTCGAAGTAAAAAGTAGGTCGACAGCGCATCATTGACTGATGTTCTGTGGCTGAGGTTTCGACCACCATCAAGTGAACCTCAAGCTCGTCTGTCGATATCTAACATAAAAAATATATATATAAATAAATATATGCAAGACACCGATTGAGTAAAAAAGTTAAGATCCGTATACGACACCAAATATCCGTATCTGCGGGGATACATTTTTCCGATACGGCACATCACTAGTATGCATGTATTTTTATTCCAGGAAATGGAACACCTATATTAAGAATGCCTAAGATGCTAAAAATGCATCTCAATAAACAGAGCACTCTACTGCCTTGTAAAATGGGGTCATTGACTTACTTTTATTTCCTTCAAGTTTTCTTATGTCGCAAGACTTTTTACCAACATACATCAAACCACAGAACGTTCATAGGTTTAATTAATTAGAAGTTACATTCATAGTTGTAGTCCGAATACGCTAATGAAAATACCACAAACAAATCTCAGGACTTTTAACAGGTTGAAAGAATCCAAGCATCTCGCTCCTAAATATTTTGCAAATGTTAGTTGGAAATTGCTAGTTGCAATCACAGACAGCCGGGGGCCTATTCTCGCATTCGGTAGACATATTCGAGCATATTATATTCGACATAACCAACTGCTTTACATAAAGCTTATTTGTGCCATCGACACAAGTTATTTATTCCTTTTCCAACCGTACGTGTCGACACGTCATACTGAGTTCGTGGTATGATCATTACCATCGTCATTTATTGTCAATGCTCAGGCAAAGAGGTAAGCGCGATGCATTTAGCACCTTCGGTCCTATACTGGGTTCGAATTAATAAAGATTGTTACTGTCAAGTACGACACAGAAGGCTGATCACCTACTTGCCTGATATGAAAAATAATCAGTGAAACAGACACTCAAAAAAAATCAAAATAGGTCTGTCCCATGCCCCACTAGGGGACTCGGCAATTCACTTTTTCTAGTTCATTCAGATACTTTGGCCATATGTAGGTACATATCGCAGCCTTCAACACACTGCTGTGTGAACTTAAAGAATATTAATTAAACTAGCGATCCGCCCCGGCTTCGCACGGGCGCAATGTAGATGTACTAAAAAAAGCCTGGTAATATGATACTCGCTGATAATGTAGCTTTCTATGGTTTTTTTTTAATCGGTCCAGTAGGTGTCGAGTTAAATCGTAACAAACCAAAAAAAAAACAAACAAACAAACAAATCCTTCCTCTTTATAATATTAGTATAGATATAACATATTATGTAGCTATCATATACAATCATGTGAGTCAACTACTCGTATATACTAAAAAAAATAAACCTCCGATATTAGTATTTAAAAGCCGAGAATTGGACCCTTGAAGTGGCATTCCTGAGCATCCATTACGAGCACTGGGCAGCGTTGTACGCCTCTAAGATTAATCAAGAAGCAAATAGGTGTGCGAGATGACGTATATGCGGCCAGCCCACCGCCTACCTGTTGATTATTAAGTTACTTACGTTTGACGTGTTACAACATCCTTGAGGTGGGATTTTAATACTACACGTCATATTCACAGTAGAATAAGCGCTCAATCTAAGTAATAAAAGTCTATGGATTTTTTCCTGGAATATGTTGCACTAGTCACACGCTCGGGCGTCGCACTGTACCTACTATACACAAAAAATCCTATGTTTCCCGCTTCTTCGCTTCGTCTAAACTTTCACCGATAATTTTTGAGTAGTTTTTGAGTTAAATCGTAACAAACAAACAAATCTTTCCTCTTTATGATATTCAGTAAAGATAACGTTGAAGCAAGTCTTGATCATTTCCACGAAAAAAATATAACAAATAATTCGGTATTTTTTTAATTTCATTAAAATATACCGAATTATTTGTTATATAAATTACTCTAATAAAACATAATAAATAAATTTTAAAACTAATACTCGTATTCCACAAAACATAATTTCATTTCAAATATACCACATGAGAGTAATAACATATTACCTGAAAAGAATCTCTTCAAGATTTATTAAAATAGATCACTTCCTATGATTGAAAATATTGAAAGATATCTTGGAGAGCTTAAACTTGACTGAATGGTCGTACATCATGCAGTAAGTATATGCACCGTGGGTATATAGTAAAGATGAGATGTATTTACGCTACCAGGTTTTCAAACCAGGGCTTCGCTTGGAAGTAGGGCGCCCTGGTGCGAGCGGGAAAAACTTGCAAGTATGAAAGTATTAGCTATTCGGCGGTGCGTTTAGAGTTAAAATTGAAAATACTTACATAGGAAAACTATCCGTAATTTCTTAGAAATAAGGAGCACAAACGTATTTGCAAAAAATACTTGCATAGGAAAATGAACCGTAAAAATTTACAATACAATCCTATGCAAGTATTTTATACTTTAAAGTATTTTCTTGCAAATACGATTGTACTTTTTAAATCTAAGCGAATAGGGATTGCTTTCAAGTATTTTTTTAATATAGCGAGTTCGGAGCTCGATGAAAGTATTATGAAACCTGGTTTTCGACCCTGGTATTTTTACGGACTCGTACTTGGAAGCCCCGGTATCGAATTTTGCAAGTATATCTTATCGCTAGTATATAGGTCAACCACTGCTGGTAGCCGGCTTGCTGCAACATATTAAATACTAGTGATCCGACCTGACTTCGTTCCGATATTAAATCGTCTAGACATTCTTAAAGTCGCATTTAACACGTCAAACGTGGTTATACCTACACTGTATGTTATAACTTATCGATTGCAACAACATAATACAAACAAAGAAAAACTTTTAGAGTAAAAATAAACTAGTATTATTATTATTTTATTTTTCAAAGTATGTCTATATAATCTAATTTATAGAAACAACGAACAAGTCGCTACATAAGTGGATCTAAAGGATTCGATAGATTTATGAAGAATTAGCTTAAAATAACTTTTACCAGATTATAACGCGATTTAATTATTCGCGACGCGGACGTATGCTTATCAGTAAGCGTAGTCACGGGCAGACATTATATTCGGCATTCCATACGAACTCCTAAAAATTCATTTAGAACATTTGACTATGAAAATATTATCTAATAATATTCACAAGTTTATTTTATACGAATCAAACGCTTGCCTATCAAACTGTAATAAACTATGAGAAGAGCTCTAATCTGTATCTCAATACACGGAAAAATACATTTTAGTTCTTATTAGACGGTAAGAAGACCCAAACTCCTATATCACATTTTAAACCGCACGTCTGCTTTTAATAAGGAAACTGCAATGATTTATACGATTCTAATTATACGCTTATAAACTCAACAAGTTTAAGTTTATTATATTAAGAGTTATCTATTCAAATTATTCAAACTATTAAAAAGCAGTTAAGTACGCGATTTAATTATAGCTCTGCCTAAAAGACGCAAAGTAATTATATTCACAAACTATTTAAGTAAACGCACGCGAGCTTCCGGAAAATAAACTGAAAAATATTAAATTGAAAGTAATAAAAGTAAAACTTTTGAAAAGTCAAACTTATAAAAATTGAGCAGTGCTTTATATTACACTAGCAACGCGCCCCGGCTACACACGGGTGCAATGTAGATTTACTGTATACAAAAAAAGCCTATGTTACTCGATGATAATGTAGCTTTCTATTGGTGAAAGAATTTTTAAAATCGGTCTAGTAGTTTTTGAGTTTATTCATAACATACTAAAAACCAACAAAATTTGAACGATCGTCATGCAAATTAGCATGTACGTATTGTTTCAAGTATAATAAAACTGCAATAATACTACCTTGAGTGATTGTGGTACAGGTTTAGCAGGCCTAGCATTACCATCAAAAGATATCTCGCGGACGAGAGAAGACAAACTAAGATATAAGATATCTCGATATATTTATTATATATCTCGACATTAACAACTTTGATAGACAAGATATCTCGATCAACAAATGTCTCTACTTTTGACATTAGAAATCGAGTTTTAAGTATCTCAAGTTACACCCGGAAGACATAAAGAGATAATCGATTAAAACACGAGAAAACGGTCGACAAAATGTTATCGTGGTTGTCATGCTTGGCAGCAGGACTGAAGTAGAATAACGAGGTGTCCCACCAAGTAGGCTGCTAACAACACAATTTGCCGCGTTTAATTGCGTCAAAGGAACGATCAAGCCAACCTCTCGTTTGAGACCTAATGAGCACTTAATCAATGCCAAAGACTTGTATGTGACGTGGCACTGTTACGACACATTTACGTTTCATAGATTCCGTCAGTTACGGTAAGATGATACGATTGTATGAAGTTCCTATGAGCTTTACAAAACTAAATATTAATTCATATCGCGCACTGTAGTTTTCTTTTTTGTATGTTTTATTTCAACCAACTATACAATAATAATAAATATATATTCCTAAGCCGTTCTCTTACTATTCGTAAACCTAGTAAAAGGTATTGGGCATTGGCTAATGGAGACGTATGTATAATGTAGTCGAAACCAAGAAATCTTACCGTTTGGTTTCAATACACCTAAAAATCTTTGCAAGAGAAAAAAGTTAATTTTCCCAGAACGATATGTCTTTTAAAAGTCAGAAATACCAAACTTCAGCATGAGTTTCCAACACTGAACACAATTAAAAATTAAAAGCACATGTCAAACATACTAAAAGAAATAGGGCTATCCAGAAAATTCCACTTACTCGATAATATGAACTCAATTCCAATTCTGCTCCAGACAGCGAACATATTGTATTTGACCACACGTAAAGAACTTTGTTAAAAAAACTAATTTAAATGTGATACTCGACTTAGGAAAGGTCCTTATTAAATGAGTCATTACAAGGAATAGTTCCGGTTCCGGTTTCCAAACTGACTTTTACCCGCCTGTAGTAAGGGATTAGTGTAGTAAATTGCTGTGGGAACGTATGTATATGAAATGCCTAGCGATTCGAATATTAATTCACAATATTACTGGGTACGAACAAACAACGAGAATTAATTCGACACGTGATATACAGTTGTAGGAAGCATGTGAACCGGATAATATTTACGCAACCGAACACTGACGTTATGTTAGCTATGTTTTGTAACTTACTTATTAATTGAGTCGTATAGAATCAAAGGCGGCTATCTAACTTATGGCTGATTGTTAGCAATTTAAAAAAGAAAAAGTTTTTCTTCTTTATTTTTGTATTAGGTATCATTTATTGCACGTTTAAGGTATCTATTAAAATTAACAATTAAAGATAAAACCAAATATATAAAAAAAAAATAGCAGTCTAAACGAGAAGAACTTATTTTATTTTGTAGGATGCCGGACCAAAAATGTCAGATGGACTTCATAAATGATGATAACTTTTCTTTTCGACATCCGATTTCGATGAAACAAAGCCTATATGTTGGGAACTCATTAATTTTCCAGGATGAAAAGTATCAAAGATGTTGACCGGGGCTATAAGGTAACACCATGCAAAATTTCATGATAATCGGTTCACCAGTTTCGGAGATTAGCCCGTACAAACAGACAGACAGAGAGACAAAATTTAAAAAAAAATCGGGATTTGTTCTATTTCTCTTCTTACATCCCCGTGACTCGGTTTTAAGCATTTTTTATATGTACAGACATTCAACCTCTACAGTTTTTCGTTAGATATACGGCGGATAAATTATTTAAATAACTGATAGTTCCTTTCTCCAAAAGTAGCTTCTTTACACAGAACATTGCTATATACATACATATATAAGGATATCAGGAAGTCGAATATAAAACAGAGCAATAGGTATGTAATTCAAAGAACCACTTGCAAAGTCATCATCTGTTTGTGCCCTCTTTTCCTGGCTCTTACCAAAATCTACCTAAAACCCATAATTCCCAAGATTGGTACATTTGTGAGTCTTCACTCTTCACCGATTTAACTTCACATGCTTCGAATTCCCCGGGAATCAAACCACTCTGGTGTTGCGGATGTCTATGGGCGGCGGTGATCACTTACCATCACGTGAACCGCCTGCTCGTTTGCCCCCTATACTATAAAAAACTGGCCAAGTGCGTACAAGCGCACCAAGGGTTCCGTACCTATTTAAATAAAAAAAATCCAAATAAAAACCTACACATTCACGGCTTTCGGATTTTTTCCTTTACTTGTGCTTATTCTAGTACTCTATAGGTTTGATTCCCTCGCGGGTGTTAAAATATACGACATAAACGGAGCATAAATCCCTTTTTTTTTCACTTCTGCAAAGGATTTCAGACCTGAGTATTTGATATTAATTTCAACTTGACACCTCCATGCGTTCCTGAGAAAAAGTCTCTTAACAGACGGACAAACGGACAACGAAGTGTACCTATAAGGGTACCGTTTTTGGTACAGAGTACGGAACCCTAAAAACGAAAATAGGCACCTTCACATTTTTAACGTCCCATTTAAAACGTTTCAGAATCACTTTAAGGCGAGGGTGAGGATCCGCCGCTCTCGCGACACCATTAAAACCGACACGTGGCCTGATTTATGAGCCACTGTGACAAACTGACAAACCATCCATCCACTGTTTTATGAGAATATGTGAACGTCAATCAGGAAGATGTTATCTACAAGAGTCCACTTACCTTAATCTCAAATTGTCACTGGACTCTAGCAACTTTTAAATTGACTCATTGAATGAGAATCCTAGGTTAACTGAGATTTGAAATCTTAACAGTAGTAAAGATTTTATTAAATACTAGCGATCCGCCCCGGCTTCTTACGGGTACAATGTAGATATACCTACTATACAAAATATGTAGTTTTCTATTGGTGAAAGAATTTATAAAATCGGTCGAGTAGTTTTTGAGTTAAATCGTAACAAATAAATAAATCTTTCCTCTTTATAATATAAGTATATACATATAAATATTATGAGGAAATAAGTTAGACTTTAAACGTCATAAAAGTTGAAAATATTTGCCAAATTCAAACAACACTAAATTGTCCAGCCTGAAACTCATAATTATTACCCTAAATACGAAATCAAATTAACTACCACCAACCGAGAACAGAACACAAAAATTCCTTCTCACGGGACAAACGGTATTGACGCACGCGCACGTAGCACAATACAAAAACCATTCATCTCTTTCTTTGATAGGCTCAACAAAGGTGATCGAACGAGAAAAACGTATGCAAATGAGCTACTCATAAAAAAAGAATATCTAACTTACTGTGGCGACTCGTGATTGATTGTGTCCACCGATTTCTAAGTCAGAGGTCTCTACATTACCAACCTAATGCGATTTTCAAGTTAGACCAATTACAAAACCCTGATTTTTTTATTATGACATTATAAAAACTTCAAGTATCCAAAAGCTTTTTTGAGCTTTGTACCACGGCTATAAATAAAAATATAGATAATTTATATGCAATATCTTTTTTTTCTTTACCTGAACACTATTATAAATTATTATTATTATGTATTACCTACTTGTAGAAACCGGGAAGGCACAGACTCCAGAGTCCCGAAACAGTTGTTACGAAAGAAGTAATAAAATATTATGATTGTAGATTATTTCATCTACAAAAATAAGAAGAATAATATACTGTGCTGTTCATAAAATTGGTACAAGAAATGAACATATTAAATTATTATTGCCACAGATAAAATTTACCAAAATAAGCAATTCTTTTGAATAAAATTGTCTACGGTTTTACAACAAAATCCAGCAATAATGGGTAAATTAACTTCAAACTTGTAAAGAGCTGCTAGCTAAATCTTATTATTCAGTAACTGACTTATATACAGAATATAGAGGTTTGGGAATGAATTGCTCTTAAATAACATTAATAAGCAAAATTTGTTTTACATACTTTATATAGATATAATACATATTATACCTAAATGTAAAAAATTGGCATTAAAAGAACTAACTACCGAGTATTCTACCGATCTCATCTCGGTAAATGTAACATTCCGAACTGGTGACCGACAGACAAAATAGACTTATTTAAATAAAGATATTTTTGAGTTTGAGTTGGAATTCACAGAGTAAAAACCAGCCATAGCTCCATCACAAGAATGCCATACCAAATCTTTCTCATCAGTGTTGCCCGCGATTCTTGCTTAGTCAGAATAAGGCTTTAAAATCGGACCACAACCATTGTCCGTATGCTCTACGTTGAACGTCGAGGACAATGGCGACTCTCGCCGAAGACTGGAGTAATAAATAGCTCGTAATCGTAAACAGAGGACGCTCGCTCGTAAATTTCAATACGGCTAAATGCGACACGTTGAGGCTAATGCAAGATTATTATGTTCGGCAACAAAGTTCGGACGTTATTGCTTATTGAACACTTAAGTGCTTTGTAATTTTCAGCTGACTTTAAAAAGCGATCCAAGTTGATTGGAATAGTTATATTTATTGTTCGTTTTGTGTAATTTACTTGCTTTATTAGTTAGGGGGCGTCCATAAATTACGTGAGGTGTTTAAGGGGGGGAGGGGGTCGAGTCAAATCTCATCTAATCTTACGTTGGAGAGAGGGGGGGGTCTCGGCAAATATCACGCAATTTTTTTTCTGATTGAAACAAAAAAATATATACTATTTTGGTTAATTTAATCCAGATTGTATACATGTAATTTTTTTTTTTTTTTACAATAACAATCCAAAGCGTTTACGTAAGAAACTCATATTTTGTAAAATCTCACGTGAGATTGGGGGATGGGGGAGGGGGTTGAATAAAATCTCACGACATCTTACCAGGGGGGGAGGGAGGGACAGAAAATTTAAAAAAACACCTCACGTAATTTATGGACGCACCCTTACTAGTAACTTGCCCCCGGTTCGCACGGGTACAATGTAGATGTACCTACACAAAAAATATACTATATTGCCTATGTTACTCGGTGAAGATGTAGCTTTCTAACCGGTGAATTTTTTTTTTAAATCGGTCGATTAGTTTTGAGTTAAATCGTAACAAACATACAAAATATCTTTTCTCTTTATAATATTATAATGCGATGTGTTTAGAGAGCCGCGGTTCTACCCCAGGACGGGTTCGAATCCTGGGGAACAAGATTAACATACAAATTCTTTCGGTCAGGCAGGGCACACCTACTTGCCTGTAAAGAAATATGATCAGTGAAACAGACACAGAAATGTGTCTGTCCCATGCCCCACTAGGGGACTCGGGAATTCACCTTTTACTGTCGTTTATATCAGTGAGACACATTACCCATCACAATAAAACATTGTCAAGTCTGACATCTGATTACATATAACTTCTTATAAAATGAAGTCACCTAATTCCGTGTAGGCGTAACGACGAACAAACGTAGATGGATTCGCAATTATCCGCCTTTATTCGAATGCGAAGATCACAATTAAACGCAAGTTAATCAACCGACCGTATTTAACGAACAAAACAATGAGGTTAAGAGCGAAATAAAATAATGAAGAGACGTATAAATTAGTTTACATGACCAGTGTTTATGTCCACGGTTCACGGCCGCTCGACACCGCGGCTGCTTGAAGTACGCTCGTCTCTTTTTGGCGCGTGTATAAAATCGATAAACAATATGTGTGTCTTTGTCGCACCATGATTTACTGTATAGGAGTTTTACATCGCTACTTGTGCGTGTAGTCCGTTTATAGAGAAGCTATAAAATGATTATACTAACCTTCCATTTAATTACGTAAAAAGTAAACATTACTGAGACCGTTGAGTAAAATATGTAATTAATGGATTCTCGTCGAGATAGTACAACTATAGTTACGTTTATATCCTGTAATAAATATTGAATGATAAATTGTTTATTGGAATATCAGCTAAGTATTAGCTTTCAGACACGCGTGCTTTTTCCTTGTGTAAAAAATGATCCGTTTTTTTAAATGAATAACACAGTTCGCTTTAAACATTTCGGCAAATCAAATACAGACTACATTCTAAGGCTTAATATACACTAATATTATAAAGAGGAAAGATTTTTAATTTTTTATGTTTGTAACGAATAAACTCAAAAATACTGGGCCGATTTTAAAAATTCTTTCACCAATAGAAAGCAACATTATCAGCGTATTATTTTATGTAGTACATCTAATTTGCATACGTACGAAGCCGGGGCGTGTTGCAAGTATTTTATAACCCTATTAGCGTTCTCTCTGCGACATGTGATTAAAACCAGTCAGACATCCAAGTGTGCTTTCACTTATATCATCAAGTCCTGATTGGGATAATGTCTAACAAAAAATGTTGTTCATTGTCTAATATTAAGTCAAGACGTCGCGCCGCTAAAAGTATCATTGAGTTTGGCGCGAATAGTAATTAAAAATAGAAAATGATAAACTTTCACGTAACTGATGGTAGCTGTGCCAATGTATAGTAACTAATTATGCAGAGTGCAACACAGTCGGTTGTGTTAGCCGAGGTATACACGCGTGTAGGGAGACCACACGGTGACAAACTTGGGACATTTTTTTTTTAATTTTTTTTTTGTTAGACGTCGACAGACGAGCATGAGGCTCACTGATGGTAGGTGATACCTCAGCCACAGAACATCCGTCAATGATGCGCTGTCGACCTACTTTTTACTTCGAGCATTCGGAGGTACCGGATGAAATGTTACTTATTAGTACATTTTCTTTTACAATATAATTATAAACTATTTTTTTTATAATATACTTGTGCGAAGCTTTCAAGGCTTATATTAATGTAAATATAGATAAATTTAACGTTTTTAGATTAAGAAAAAATCTTAGAAAAAGACTTAAGCTGTCAACAAAAAATCACAAAACGTATTTCACCAATTAGTACAATGTTTTTTACATAATCCTTTATATTTCCTTAAGAAAATTTGCATTTAGCACCCTACATGTATGGTAATGCAAGCCCTATTGGCTCCAAGTGCCTTGTATCGTCATCGATCGTGGTAACCCCATCAGATTCTAATGTTATGTACGTAGGAGAGTACTCCACCAGCGAATAACAAAGGGCTTAAAATATGCGGCAGAAATTAACGTTTCTTTTGTAAACCTATGATGATACAACTATAAAGCATTTGTAACAAGTCGCTAAGGTTTATTGTGACATTGTGCGGATTTGTTAAGGTAACATTTTCATTAAAAATTAAAACTCAAGAAGCTCGTAATTAGTGTTTTTGTCTTCTTTAACGTATTTTTCTGTGATATTTATTTCGAGAATGAAACATTTTAATGTAAATTATTGCAAAGATTTATGATTATGATCGTTGTATTCTTTCAAATTGTACTTTTTCATCATATAATATAGTTAAATTGAAAACCATATGAACCTATTATAAATTTGGTTTTCCTGGTGTTTGTCTATATTTTCTAAGTCAACAAACCTTGATACGTATATTTTCTTTCATGATTTATTTCCAATATATCCGTTTTCGTTTATTTCTCAAATGATGTAAAACATTGGAAGTGTAATCCTACTTCCTACTAATATTATAAATGTGATAGTTTGTGAGGATGTTTGTTACTCTTTCACGCAAAAACTACTGAACGGAATTTGATGAAACTTTACAATATTATTGTTTATAAAACAGAATAACATATAATTTATAACGATATTGAGTAAATTGGCCAAATTATATCGATGAGTGTCGAGTAAGTCGGAAAAAATCCTGTTATCTGAGGGCTATTTCGCCCAGCGAAATAGGCACGGATCAGCTAGTACAACAATAATACTCTATGATGTCCCGTGGGAGTATACTATTTTCCTATTTTAAACTTACCGGGTCGACTCCAACATCATTTTGTGTGGCCTGAAAATAATAAAAACTACGTTAAAACTAATGAAATAAAAACACAGCAAGAAGACAAAACTTCAAAATAATTGTCTACATAAGATTAATTTGAAGAAGCGTATGAGATGAGCAAAGTAGTAGAAAAAAAACTGTAAAGTTACAGCGAACCATTAAAAAAAAAGAAACATGTTTGAAAATCTATATATATAAAATAAATTTGTGTTAGTTACACCGTTTATAACTCAAGAACGGCTGTACCGATTTTAACGATATCTTATTTGTTGGATTCCTCTATGTCCGGAATAAGATAAAGGCTATTAAAATATTGGAAAAAATCAGGAAAAAATATAATATGCATAAAATTAATTATAAAATAAATTAGATTCGGAACTCCGCCATCTTGACAGCTCACGTCATGCATTCTTAGCTTTTTTGGAATAACAGATGTCCACTGCAAATCAGTGACATATTAGACAATTATAGTGGGTAAATGGGCATATTCAAATTTAAGAATAATTATACTCGTATAATTTCGAAGCCAAAATTGTGGCAGAACAACGTCTGCAGGGTCCACTAGTAAATAATAAAATCAGAGCTAACGATGGCATAAATAATACAATAACTCTATAATATATTGATAGGCAATCATGATAATATTGTGGAGGTAGTGGCGATTCTTCGTAATCGTTCTCCTTCGAGAGTAACTTAAAGCTATTATTACGTATTGCCTCAGGGTGACCGCGATACGTTGAAGCAATTATTGAAATCTTTCGATTTCAAAGGCTCTTTCGGTATGATTCGTGTCAGGAGGGCAATTTTGGGACGAACGAGGCAATTTCAATGTCAACCTATTTTATCGATTTCTATCGTATTCAATAGTCATCTATTTTCTGAATTATACGTCAAGAAATACAGTTATTTTTTCGTTTTATCTTATAAGGGCTAAAATTACAACGACTCGAGATATTATATCAAATGTTTTGAATTCCTTGATTATGAACAGCGTTTCCATCCTATATGTATATAAAAGTTGATAAATATCTAACAATATTCTTAAATCTTAATTCTGCTTTTGGTAACGCATTTGTTCGTCGGGTAATACTATCGTAACTACCCTCTCCGAATACTTGAACTGTCTCATTTTTAAATACTGGATAAACGTCCATCGCAGCGCGAACCGCAAATAGTATTTGTAGTGTAATGTAATATAGTATGTATGTAGTAACATAGGACATGTACAAATATTACCTTGTAGGTACAATTTTATTTAGTTTTTTTTTTGTTCTGTTCTCTTTATAACATTGTATACCTACTGCGGATGTTTGTCTGAAATAAATCACTATTATTATTAAAAAGGTCTAAATTATTAATTCGGATCATGGACACGATAGAGTACGTATACTGACGTCTGCGTTCCATTTACCTCACGCAAGCAATAAAATCGGTTATCGTATAGTTTCAACTTCAAGAAGGACATCCCACATCGTTAACATGTAAAGTACTTGTTAAATACGTATTAAGCGTTTTTAAATTGCATTTAATGTAGAAGTTTTTGAATACAGAACTCCACGAATTGTAGCTTGACGAATGCAAAGTAATTTTATGTTTACTGACCTGTGGACGACACATTTCTTACAAGTAAAAATTACAATACAATAAAGTATCCCGATAACATTGTTGTTTGACTTTCAAAATAAAAGCAAATACGTTATATCAATTCATTATCATTGTATTAATAATATGTCTACCGCATTAGATTAATCCTTTTGGGGTGGCATCGTTTTATTTATTTTATTTTATTTTAAACTCTTTATTGCACAAAAAGTAGTGTACAAAAGGCGAACTTAATGCCTAGAGGCATTTTCTGCCAGTTAACTTTGGCTTTGTGGAGAGGTGTGTAGGCAGTGCAATAGCAAATAAAAGAAGAAAATGGAAAAAAAATAAAAAACTTTACGTAAAATAAAAAAAAACACAGAAACATATAAGAAAATTGTGAAAAATGGATCGTTGTTCGTTTTTTGAATATAAAAAACGCGCTTGTCTAATAACAAATAAATAATACGTTTCATCTTTACCTGTAAATGCTTGCAGCAAATATTTACTAAAACTTATAAGGATTTATACATACAATGTTATTGCAATAAATAAACAGTATTTTCCTACACAATTCCCACAGGAGTGACTTTTTTAATCGGTAAAGAGCTCCTTTCTACTAAAATATTTTCCGAATATACGAAGTACTAAAAACTAAAATAGGTCAAAAACACGTCAGACATCTAAATTATGCGATTGCTTATCATCAAGTGCCACGGACTGATCACGCTCGAATGTCAATTGTCGCAAAAAATCAAACGAAACCTATCCACAAGAAATACTGCATTCTTCACTCCAGACCTAAAAAAAAGTTGTCGCAGAGTTCTTAAAAGAAATCCTTAAAAATCTTAGTATATGTTTATTATATTTATATTATGTATATGTATATTACTAGACGTTCTTCAAGTCGAAATCTATTCTTGAGAACAGTCAAAATGTAAAATTTCTCTAGAGAAAACATGTAAAGTTTGGTAAGTCTTAAAACTAGATTGAAACCTGAGTCACGTCTTGGAGTCTCGTGTCCAACTAACCATAGCTTCGCGAAGAGCGGTTCAAGGTCATCGAGGCCATCGTCACGGCACCAGCGCTTGCTACGCCAGCCCATACCCATCCATCACCGTATCTCTTATCAGTTATCAACACTTCAACACCTCCGCGATACCGTCCGATACACAATCACTTACGACTTTCTTGGGTCGCTTATCACTGAATTCGAAGTGTCTTATACAATTTGAACACAATTACCTACTGTTATCAAATAGGTAACTGCAGGAAAGACTCATACAGTCGTTTGACATTGATTATTGCGACATTGAATTATTTGTTTTTATTTTGATATGGATGTTTTAATTTCTTCGATAGGTACTAACAAATTTATAGCTGTTCATCTGCAGAATGGGACTTTTTATTATATAAGATAAGAATAATATGTTCTTTATTTTTTTATATACGTATACATTATATAGTTCGCCGCTACCCTACCGAGTTACCGAAATTAAATAAACGCAATTTCTGAAGATACAATTAGATAATTATTGAAATATTTTTTTACAGATTTCTAAAATACCATTTTTAAAAACATTACGCAACTCTTGCGAAGGGGCCATTTGTCGGAGGGATGCGTTGCTCAACCATAAATGGTAAAATAGAAAATCTATTAGAATAAGACGCTTGCGTTTGAATGGCAAGGAGATCGGTATTTATTGGGGGAAAAGTATCAAGTATAAAATGTCAATCACACAAATCCCAGTGCTATAGATATCGCGAATAGAATATTTAATAGAAGTTTTTTTACTTATACGAGCACTACCCGTGTGTCCAGAGGGCCTAGCGCGTACGACTATCGAAAAAGTATTCGAATCGTCGATCTGTCAGTTGTATGAGAAATCATTTGAAATTTCATACAAATGACAGCTCGACGATACAAATACTTTTTCGCAAGTTGTTCGTGTTATGCCATCAGCTCGCGACTGTACCCATAAAGGTACTGTCGTATCGTCAAATTTAAACAATTTGGTGAGTCACAATTCCAAACAGAGTGTAGTGGTGGCGACACTTTGATCACGGATAACATCTAGTTCCCTACCAAGCTCCGACCGCGGTCCGTCATTCAATTCTGCGGTTCCAGTACAGACAGATACTAACTCAACTCCACCGTACTTTAATAAAGGACTTAATTGTCCTTTTTACTAGCACTTCATTTAAAAATTAAATTTTAAACACAGAATATTTTTAATAGGCAATTATTTGCCGACAGATTTCATCCAATGATAAATGGTGAAGCTGTTTGAGTCACAGCCGCTTATACATACATACTTTGACCGCGATCGGAGATAAAATTGTTTTCGCGGTTATGTGTGAGTTGTTTGTAAAGGTTTATTTATGATTTAGAAAGTTTCTAAGCTGAGTTACAATTTGTATGAAGTAAGCGTTTGCGTATTTCAAACAGTATAATTGTTTTCATGTAACTCTTTAGTGATCATCATCATAAGCAGAAACCTTTTAAAAGAAGCGCGGTACCGCCCAGTGGTTTCGAATGACAAATGCGGTAATCGGTAAATCGGTAAGATTTTCTAGTAAAATCGGTATATTTGGGCTAAAGATCGGTAAATGAATAAAAAACAAGTCAAATCTCTTTACTAGAAATATTATTTTACTCACTAATTACATTATTGAAACTATCTAACATAAAATAGATTCGGGACTATACTGCCATTCTGTATTCGAAACATTTTCACTCTAAAATTAATCATACATCCGCTTCACATTATTATTCCACAACATCATATTTGGAACCGCATCTAAATACTTTACGCAGTTTCCTTACGATTTATAAATTGGATAAGTTCTCGATCGAAACGATTCATGTCGCGGTTGTTACATCGATTATCGCAACACAAGGACGTTACTATCGCCGGTAATCGCTCTCGTGAGCGTTCACCTTATCACTTCACGTACCGACAAGATAACGATATCCATTCGATTATTTACTTGCGAGATAATAATCAATCGCTAATAAGTCACTATTCCTATCTAACTGAACAGTATAAGACGCCTCCATTCTGTCCACTAACAAAACTTTTTGGAGCAGGTAAATTTGCAATCGTCGAAACGATTTTCGACGTTTTCAACAAAAAATACTCGGCGCAATATTTAATAGAATTTGACTTCCATTACAACTGCACTAAGATTTAAATTACAATAACGATATGATAATAATTCCATACACATAAATGTACGCTTTATGGTAAATACATATAAAGTTGAAATCACATTAAACTGTTGATGTAGGATTACGAATGGCGGCAATACAGAGGATGGCGTGTAAAAAATAGCTGAATGGTAAATTAAAGGAAACAAAAGATAAGGTTTCTATGTTAATCTGTCGAGTATCAATGGTTTCTCAGTAGAGATTAAATACTGAACGATAAATATCACGCATTCAACGAGATGAGCTTGACTATTGAGCTGTAAATACGTTAATATCAAATTATGTTAATATACTTGATACCATTAATAGTGTATAATTATGGCATTCATTATTGAAATTTTGTTTATGATACAAGGGTGAAATAATTATTTACTGTTACTTGTAGAGCACAAGTAGGTTCTTGACGTAAATTAGCCAATCAGGTTAGCTACATACTACTAGGAGTACCTAGTTCACATTTAGTTAATATTGAGGACGAATACTGTATACGATAAAAGAAATTCACTCTCTTTAAAAAAAAAAACAAATTGAATACGACAAATTGAGACGGCGACAATATTATGTCTCAATCGCTTGTTACTGTCTCGTATCGGAATTCGGAGTCTCTCTAATGAAAATGCAACAAATATAAAATATTTGCTGTAAAATGTATTTTCTAATCATTACATTTTATTTAAAACATCAGTAAGACGATATTTATTTTTGTTTAGTCTAGCTACAAACATGATTCTCCTAATGCCATGCTTTTATAAAACTGAGATTGATTTCTGTTTTAATTAGAAGGAAAAACACCTTGTAACATAATCGAACATAGCTATTTTACAACACAAATCTTATATGGTGTCTAAAAATATCTATGAAAACCAAAATTCACTATTAATATCAGATAAACGTAACGCTGTCTGTTAAGTTTTCACGGTCAAACACTGATGAATATAAAATAAAAAAGAAATATTCAAATAAATTTAAATATAAGTAATATTGTCTTTTATTAGCGCGAGTATGACACATTTAAATATAATACTTAATACAGGATTGAAACGCGATTTACTATTTATATTATGTATTTATTCTGACGATTCGGAATTCGGATGCTTTTCAGCAACCGTGGCCACGGGGCAGACTGAAAGGTGACAGCTGTCTGATTTGAAATGTCACAAAGTTGCCATATAAATAGATGGCGTTTATAATTTAAAATCAAATATATTTATATGTAATTTTGTTCACCTCAAGAAAGGTGTCCTGGGAAAACGATCCCACTGACCACTCCCTTTCGATAAAACCTTATTTTACGCTAAAGCTTAAAAGTTCAACGTTCGAGGTTCACTCTTAGTCACGATTTAGTTTCAAGCGATGCGTCCAAAAATCGTTTCGCAGGATAAATAACCTCATAAAAACGAGCGGATTTCATACACTGCACCTGGTACGTACCATTTGTAGTGTGTAGAAAGTATTGACGATCAATAAATGATACAAAAAATGTAAACGAATAGTGTATAATATAACACCCGTGGCTTTGTTCGAACGTTGTTAGTTAATTCAGAAATTATATTATAAATGATATACCTAGTGGACACCATAGACGTTGTTCTGTCAGAATGTTGACTTCTAAAAAAAGTCGAGATTTGAAAAATATGCTATTTCCCCATTGACATAATATATTGTTGATCGAAGTATTTCCCACTTTATTATATAACGTCTAATATGTCACTGATCACACAATAACAAAAAAGCTATAAAAGTGAGTGACGTGAGCTGTCCATTTAACGGAATATGGTGGAGCTCCGCATCTAATTTATTTTAAAATTAATTTTCTTCATTTGTTTTTTTTTCCAAAATTTTCAGATATTTTAATAGTTATTCTGTTATTCAGGAAATAGACGAATCCAACAAATAGGATATTATTAAAATCGGTGCAGTTCTTGTGTTATAAAAAGTGTTACTTACGACTTTTTTTTAATCTAATAGATAGTACCTAAATATATCTGGGGGCACGGTAGTGCCCCCGCCAAGTCGAGCAAAAAGCGGCACAGCCGTACTATCCTTTTCTCGAAGTAGTTCGGGCCATTTTCGACCCCCTATAACTTCGTTGTGGATTAAACTAGAATCCTGAATTTTCAGTCACTAAGCAGGCATTGTATAAACTCGGTATGTTTCAAATATCATTCTGTTTGAACCAGTAGTTTAAGAATTATAACTAGTCAAAGTTTGATAATTTGTCACTCACTCACTCACTCACTGACTGACCGATCATCAAAACTCTAAGGCACTTCTAGCAGACATAGAAACTTGAAATTTAGAATACAATTAGTGTTTGGTCTATAAATCAAGGAAAAACTACAAAATTTTGAAATTTTGGTCTTGTTTTCTAGATATACAATTTTTTTTTGTATTTTTGTATGTAATGAATAACTTAAAAACTACTGAACCGATTTTAAAAATTCTTTTACCGTTAGAAAGCTACATTATCACTGAGTAACATAGGGTATTTATTACTAGAAAAAATAGAGATTCTTAGAAATCCCTACTAAAAACAACCCAAGGTGTAAAAAAAATAGCCATAAAATGTCTTTCATCGCATGTGCTGCGGAAAGTATTGATGATAGAACAAAAAAAAACGTTCTACAATATTATAGAACATATCAAAATCTACAAAAAACTTTACGAGACCATATGTCCAACTATTGTAGTTATGTCACTATAACTACTTTTTACATTAAAAAGTTGATAAAAATGCCGATCAAAATCAGACTGTTATCCATAGCTTTGTATTAATTCTTATCCAAATAAACTAAGAACAGGACTATCTACAAAAAGAAATGAGATGCCATCAAAAACATAAATTGTAAAAAAAGCCAAGTCTTGCAACTCAGTTCTTCTATCGTAAAAAGTTGTGAGATCCATATAATACCAAGTCGGTCAATTTATTCAGTCTCTACTGAAGGATCCTTCTGTCTTAAGTAATTACATAATAAGCTAACCTAACAATATCTTATAGTGACCATATCAATGCCAATATTAAAAATCTTTGATGTTTAAACATTGACATCTATACATATAATAAAAGAGTAGGATCGAAATTACGCTTCACTAAATATTTTTACCAGAAATTAAGAGGGGTGATAAAAGAAGGGTAGCAGAATGCATAAATGCAATTTTTAAGATTCTTGTCTGTCTGTCTGTCTGTCCGTCTGTCTGTCTGTCTGTCTGTCTGTTTGTTCACGCTAATCTCCGAAGATATTGAACCGATTTTCGCGTAATTTCTACAAATATATTAAGCAAAGTCCAGGGCAACATATAGGCTTTGTTTCATCGAAATCGGTTGTCGGAAGAAAAAGTTATCATCATTTAAATATTATTTTAAAGGCATCATTTCAACAAATTGCAATGAAAACTGACTCGCGTTGAATTTTTTCGAATTGTCAGATGTCAATCATAGTTTGATATGTAAATGAAATAGATTGATAATTTCGCCGTTTTTCGATATGTGTTCGTGGTATAGTAGATATACGGTCGTACTACGTAATTTCAGATGCGAGTTCGAATCATCACTCAGGGAAATATTTTTTGTATTTATTTTTTTATATTTTTAAAAGAACTAATATTGAAAATAGAAAATGTATTATTGAACTATTCTATTATATAAAAATGTATTTCTTATGAGATCGTTTATTTCGCATTTTCATCAATCCTTTCCTTTCCAAGGAATTAAACAAAAATATCTGAAATTAAAAGTGATCAATTAAATTAAATAAATATTGAGGTGGATATAGTATCTTCCACACTAATTAAATTTATTAAAAATTAAGTCAACATGGCCATACTATTTTTTTCATTCATTTTACGTTGCATTTCTCCATACCTTCATTTTATTCGTATTTAGACATTTTCTTGGCGTTTTTTCCATGTGTCGCAAGTATTTTCAAACCCCCGTACAATTTTCGTGCATATATTTAAGACGGAAAATGCATTGAATCCAATCTTCGACTGAACTCTGATTAGTGGAGAAAAGACACATATCTGCCTTTTGGTATATTTGATTGATATGCATCTCCCTAAAGTTTCTTTAAAGTCAGGTTAATTTTTTCAATTACTATGGTATTTCTTTTGAATTTCAAATCATCATTTGAACCCCAACCTCAACCACCATTAAACATGTCGATAATATGATGCAAAAGCAACCGTCATTGACTACTCTGATAGCTCTTTCCGAAAAGAAATCACCAAGTACAGAGGATGGAGGATATATAATATGAAGAAAGCTTGGTCAAAAGTTCAGCATAAAGTGATCCCCACGCGAACGAAGTCGCGGGCATCAGCTAGTGTTTAAAATAAATAGATTGACTTGGCAATCGCACTAAACAATCTAATTTAATATAATATCTATTACTTGTGAGATACATTATGTTTTTAATAAAATAAAAAAAAGATACATTGTGATTTCATGCGATAGCCGAGCCAATCTATTTATTTTAAACATCAAAGATTTTTAATATTGGCCTTGATATGATCACTATAAGATATTGTTAGGTTAGCTTATTATGTAATTACTTAAGACAGAAGGATCCTTCAGTAGAGACTCAATAAATTGACCGACTTGGTATTATATGGATCTCACAACTTTTTACGATAGAAGAACTGAGTTGCAAGACTTGGCTTTTTTTACAATTTATGTTTTTGATGGCATACAATATATGCATAGAACACAACGTTCTTAGTGATTGCGACCACCCCGTAAAATAAAAAATAAAAAAGATAAGTCAAACCGCAAAGCCATCAGCGTGCACATTATTAAACCGCACGCTCACAATAAAAAGCGAATAAAATAAACAAGAAGGCGAAACACTTAAGATCTTTGAAGGGTTTTTATAAAAACAGTGCGGAATGTCGTGGAGTCGCACAAGATACATCAGCTCATTAGCAAGCGACGGTCTGGAGTCGAGAGCAGCAGCGCGCATTGAAAGCGCTCACTATTTTAGACAATTATAATTCACGTAACTAGGACTTAAGGACTTGTCGAGTATCGGCTTTTCATACTTAATTAGGGCTTAATTTTTTTTATTTAATTTATTATTTGCTTCATAAAACCTGTAGTTAACTCTTTACCCTTGTTGTGTGCCATCTAGAGAAGCGAGATTTTTTAAATAGTTGTTGTATTGCACTTAGTTATTTACCCGCGTCGTAAATTAAATGGGGTCACAAATAAGTATGATTAAAAAATCCTTAATACCAAATAAGAGAGAAAATAATAAATTATTTTCATGCAGTACCTACCAGGGTGAATCAAAAAGTTCTTAGAAGTGCATATATATGAAACCTTTTTGGATCAAGTTCGATATTCAAATTAAAGAGTGTCTATCACACTATATTTATGCAGACTGTCACTTGTTTTTGTCAGTTCGTTCGCATGTAATAAATTTTTTTGTGCAACGAGTTGCTAAAAAGTCAAAATTATGGATAAATGTGAGTTACGTGCGGTGATAAAATATCTCAGTTTGAAAAAAATGTCTACGAAGGAAATTTTTTTGGACATTCAGCAGACATTAGGGAGTGATGCTGTACCCTATTCTACGGTTGCGTACTGGGTGGCTGAATTTAAAAGAGGTAGATCAAGCTGTAAAAATGACCCGCGTTCTGGGCGGCCTTCAACCTCCGTTACAGAAGAAAATGTGAAAAAGGTTGAGAATCTGGTATTGGAAGACAGAAGAATGACTATAAAACATATAGCTGAGATCCTAAAGATATCTTTTGGTAGCGTTCAATCCATTTTAATTGATTCACTGGGGTTCAAAAAAGTGTCTGCAAGATGGGTGCCACGAATGTTAACCGACGAAAACAAAAAGCGACGTTTGGAAATTTCCAAGCGTAATCTCGAAATGTTCCAGCGTGATTCGGATAATTTTTGCCGTCGTCTTGTCACCATGGATGAAACGTGGGTCCACCATTTTGATCCTGAAACTAAAAGACAAAACATGTCTTGGAAACGACCATCCTCTCCATCCATCAAGAAATTTCGAGTTGCTCCTACCGCTGGCAAAGTTATGGCCTCTGTGTTCTGGGATAGTGAAGGAATCCTTTTTATTGATTACATGCCAAAAGGCCAGACGATTACTGGACCCTATTATGCAAATTTAATCCCGAAAGTGCGTGAAGCAATTAAAGAAAAACGTCGTGGAAAACTGTCGTTGGGCGTGTTGTTCCTTCAAGATAACGCTCCTGCTCATCGATCGGAAGTTGCGCTCAACGCAATCCGCTGTGCTGGCTTCAATCTCCTTGACCACCCACTATATTCTCCGGACTTAGCCCCAAGTGATTTTCACTTATTTCCAAAATTAAAAGAGGAAATTCGTGGAACAAAATTTCACGATAATGACGCGGTTATAGCTGCCGTAGAGGACTTTTTCGAGAGTCAAGAAAATATTTTTTTTTCACAAGGAATAAGGAAGTTAGAAACGCGTTATTCTAAATGCATTGCATTGGAGGGAGATTATGTAGAAAAATAAAATATTATTATTTAAATCTTTGCATTTTTTAATATTGATTCCAAGAATTTTTTGATTCACCCTCGTATATCTAATCTAATATATAAAATTCTCGTGTCACGTTCGTTCCCATACTCCTCCGAAACGGCTTTACCGATTTTTACCAAATTTTATATGCGTATTCAGTAGGTCTGAGAATCGGCTACTATCTATTTTTCATACCCCTTAGTGAGAAGGGTTGTTCACCCTTAATGTTTTTTTTAATTTTTGTACGAAATTTTTTGTTGTTATTTTTTTATAATGTGGCATTAAAAAATACATACAACTCTAAATTTTTACTTTATTAGCACCAAACCCTGCTTTTTAGAAATTATTTACATGGCAAATCAACGTTTGCCGGGTCAGCTAGTAGTTAATATAGAGATCAGCTGAAATACCGGATCGCTCTAATATAATATAAAAAATAAGAAAATCAAATATCAGTTCAAAGGTTAGCAATTATAACTTAAAAGCATGTTAATTTACATAATATCTATTCATATAGTAAAACTGTAGAGGTAGAATATCTGTACATAGAAAAAAAGGCTAAAAACCGAGTCAGGGGGATGTAAGAAGAGAAATAGAACAAATCCCGATTTTTCAAATCTTTTTTGTTTCTCTGTCCGTTTGTCTGATTTACATGAATTTTTGCATGGTGGTACCTAATATACCCGGTCAACATCTTAGATATTTTTCATCACGGAAAATTAAAGAGTTTCCAACATATAGGCTTTGTTTCATCGACATCGGATGTCGAAAAGAAAAGTTATCATCATTTATGAAGTATCGAATAATTGCTAGAGTTGAATTTAATGATTTTAAATAATCAACAAAAAGTGCAGAACACAAAACTAATAAGAATAATTTAGTATAACCCTGATACTTGAATATTATTAATTAGCATGTACATCACTTAGACATAAATTACGTAACCTTTTAAACTCATATTACAGTCTGCTGAATTCTGATGATATCCCTTCAAAGTATCTGGATATAAACGTAGTGTACGATCCAGTGTAGCTCAAGGAAGAACCCTCATTC
This sequence comes from Anthocharis cardamines, assembly GCA_905404175.1. Taxonomy (NCBI): domain Eukaryota; kingdom Metazoa; phylum Arthropoda; class Insecta; order Lepidoptera; family Pieridae; genus Anthocharis; species Anthocharis cardamines. The sequence goes on along the minus strand of FR989971.1, from coordinate 5,828,311 downwards.
ACGAACTTTGCTAATTTCATATCCGTCTAGTGATCATTACTGTCGATTAACGTCTTCTAGCTTTGATGTTAATTTACGCATAGATAAATAAGAGATGCATATCAACATTAATTTCCGAGCTTTTCCATAGTAAATATTTGAAACCATAATTATTTTATTTTATTTTAATTGTGTTATTTTTAATTTATGTGTAATAATAATTATTTGGGCAGTAAATGTAAAATTAGAAGCATTCAATATGTATTTTTTATTGACGTTCATAAGTGTACATTGTGTTACCTAAATGAATAAATGATTTTGATTTTAATTCACTTATTTTTTTTTATTTTTGTGTAATCCATAGATGGATTTCTAAGCAGAGACTGAATACCGGTTAATTTACTATGGGAGTTATAATAAAGGTTTTTGTTAATATTCGTTCGTTTTTATTCACTGAAAAAAAAATACTGTTTTAAGTTTAGTGTGTATTACTCTCTAAAACTAATATCATGATATCTCAGTCAGACACGTATTTTCGAAAATAAAAATTAACCGGTTTCAGTTCCTGTTTCTAAGTATTCCGAAATAAATGATTTGATTGATGATCTGTTAATCCACAAAAAAAATACGCCGATTTATATAGGTGTTTTTGAACGACGATAAACTCATTATACAAGTACATGCACATCTCTCTATTATAAGAGGGATTTTCCCCGACTGGTAACGTCAGAGCAAGTCGGATGAATCATCTTAGTATCCCTTAACACACCAACAACCAACAATTGAAGAACATTTGATAATTCAAAGTCATCGCTGAACCTTGACCTCGAGCAGGAAATATAGAAGGTCACCCACGAGAAGGTGAGTACGCTTAACTGAGTGTCTAATTAATATTCGCATAATTTCCAATACAATACAACATGAATAAAAATGCGCAGTACGTCTGAATCTCAGATTCGAATACGTGCCGTACATCAATCGTTTTAATCGACGGCGAACTAATTTTCCACAACACGCAAGTACTTAGTAATTCGAATATTTGGGCGGTCGGAATGACACCAAATGTACAATTATTTTAAATCAGATTGGTTCGATACGAAACGATGTCCACATAATATGTAGGACGCGAATGTGTTGTCATTAACGGTATAAAATCTCTTGACTCTACCACGAGAAATTATGTGTGAATTATATAAGTGACTTAATTACCTTCGCTACTGAGTTAGTAAAAATAAAAACCTTAGCAGGCGTCATTCGAGCCAATATATAATTTGTTTGTTTGTTACGACTTAACTGAATAAACTACTCAACCGATTTTAAAATATCTTTCACCAATAGAAAGCTTTATTAGGAGCGAGTAACATAGGCTATTTTTTTTAGTTCATCTACATTGCACCCGTGCGAAGCCGGGGCAGATCACTAGTTAAAATACAATTCCAACTTCTTTATTTGTAATATTATACTCGTATCTTAAAGTCTATTAAACTGAATGAAAATAAACGTCAAAAAATCTAATCGAATTAAGAAGAACAGTATTCAAAATAAAAGAATGATTAATTTAGTCTCTCCATCGGACTAGATAAATATAAGATACAGAATTACGGCGTCCCTGTTAACATATTTAGTTGAAACCGAGATCTTAATGGCTCGACTCCGATTTGTTTGGACAAATCGACTTATTTAAACACTAACGATATTTTCGTGCCAAAAATAAATCAACACAATCTTCTGCTCGGTAGCTGATGAAATTAAGCAAATCGTCGTTACTATTCGCACAATGAACAATTGTGCAATCAGTAACAATTGTAGGTACTAAAGATTACTAAAGAAAAGAAACGTCACGACGGTTTTGACGGGTTCGTTCATACGTTCGGTAGAACACCTGCCGTGCGCATCGATGCGTCGTGGGTTTGAATCCCACTGGGACGACATGCTTATAATTTCAGTAAGCATGTCTTCCCCACGTCTGGTAACATCGAGCATTGATCGGGTGGGAGGAATATAGAAATTCCGACCGGGTAACGAACCACCGTTCATAGATGGAAAAACCGTGAAGTGCATTGCGCATTCCGGTTTCAGTCTAGGATCTCCGAATTCTCGAAGTAAAGGTCGACAGCGCATCATTGACTGATGTTCTGTGGCTGAGGTATCGCCTACCATCAAGTGATCCTCATGTTCGTCTGTCGATATCTGACATAAAAAAAAATAGATATATATTTTTATAATACTTCGGATTAAATTAGAACGGTCAGTTTTCGTTTCGGACTGTGATCAGTATTTTATAATTCAATTGTACAATACTCAAATTTTGAATAAAGTTAGGTGTTCCCAAGTCAAATAGCGAATGTCTAAAGTCGTAATAGTATCGTACGTTTTCATACGACGCGTCAGCCGAAACGTTGACTTTAGATTTTCCTAACAGAGGGTCTGTCTTGGTTTGTTCTAATCATTTATCTTCAGATGGAAATCGAATGAGTTGGTTTTTATGTAACCAAGTAACTGGTAAAAAATAATTACGTTATGATAATAAATACCTTGATATCTGTTTAAAGCCACCCTTGATTTACCTCTAAATAGATAAGGATTTAATTCCTCAGAGAGATAATAACCGCAATCGTTAACCAAACTAAACAGAGCCGTCCGCTTTTGGAGGGCTCTTACAAAAACTTAGTCAAACTAAATCTCAACAAGAACCCAATCTGTATAATCACTTTTATTACTTAAACTATTGAGTTGATTGTGACTTTTTATTGTTTTAATTAATTTTTGAAAACTATTTCATTGATATCTACCATATCTATGAGAAACAGTTTTTTTTTACGATAGACGAACGACGTGAAACTCATTTGGTAGTAGGTTACCTCAGTACATCAGTTCACGATGCGCTGTTGACCGATTTTTATATCCATAGCCTGAAACCGAAACGCACATGGTACTTTACGATTTCTCCATCTGTAAATGGTAATTCGTTACCCGTTCGAAATTTCAATAATCCTTCCATCCATCTTATGTCGGAAACGATCAGATTTAGGAAAAAATTGTTAACAAAAAATATCGTCCCGTTGGTATTCGAATCCGCGACCCATCAGTACGCAAAGTATAACGAACGCGCCAAAGCGCCAATTAATCGCCGCCAATTTCATGGTACTGTACCTACTCTACCAAGGTATAAAGTACCCTTGGACAGCGTTGTCGCCACTCCTCGCATCTAGTATGCCATAAATTCTCATCGTAGCGTCAAACTTTTCCAACTATATGCAAGCTTATTTCACTCGAAAGGGTAAACTAATAACCACCAATCAAAATGTAAATGTATCATATTTTTGTTCAGCAACTGCATTTTAATTAAGTATTAACAACTTCTGCCTACACGTGCGAATGTTGCATTGTTTATCATCCTGACCTTATGTAAGGTTATAATGTAAGAGAAGCTCTCTCAGAGTCAAGAAAATATTTATTCAAAACCCAAAGTTACCTTCCGTCCATAACGTTTACTCAAATATAATCATTACAAACTCTCTTGACTACTCCAACTTAAAAATTGTCACATAATTATCGAACCACTAATAGAATTCCTTATAATTGGCGTACTTTCTGTTTTTTTTAAATACTCTAACTATTTTGCTGTAAGGTGTTAGGGACCTTAATAAATAACTACTCATTAAGTTTTATTTGATGTTTTAACGTAATAATAAACCGTTAAAATCTGGGGGCACGGTAGTGCCCCCACCAAGTCGAGCAAAAAGCGGCACGGCCGTACTATCCTTTTCTCGAAGTAGTTCGGGCCATTTTCGACCCCCTATAACTTCGTTGTGGATAAAACTAGAATCCTGAATTTTTAGTCACTAAGCAGGCATTGTATAAACTCGGTATATTTCAAATATCATTCTGTTTGAACCAGTAGTTTAAGAATTATAACTAGTCAAAGTTTGATAATTTGTCACTCACTCACTGACTGACCGATCATCAAAACTCTAAGGCACTTCTAGCAGACATAGAAACTTGAAATTTAGAATACAATTAGTGTTTAGTCTATAAATCAAGGAAAAACTACAATATTTTGAAATTTCGGTCCAGTTTTCTAGATATACAATTTTTTTTGCATTTCTGGTGTAATGAATAACTTAAAACTACTGGACCGATTTTAAAAATTCTTTTACCGTTAGAAAGCTACATTATCACAGTAACATAGGGTATTTATTACAAGCCGAGTCGATCTATTTATTTAAAACATCAAATATTTTTAATATTGGTATTGATATGATCACTATAAGATATTGTTAGGTTAGCTTATTATGTAATTACTTAAGACAGAAGGATCCTTCAGTAGAGACTGAATAAATTGACCGACTTGGTATTATATGGATGTCACAACTTTTTACGATAGAAGAACTGAGTTGCAAGACTTGGCTTTTTTTACAATTTATGTTTTTGATGGCATAAACTCAACTCAAAGCAGCCTGTTTTTATATAACGTTTTTCAACTGATCTGCTTGAGTGGTCCCATGTCAAAGTCAAATAATAGACAATGTTATGATCGCCGTGTAGCTTGGTAGTTAGATAACGACCGAAACCCTCCCAAATGCGAGACATTTTTATTTGTTCCTGAGTCGCTGAGTCGCTGCGCGCGCGCGGCGTATAACCACAGCCTATCCATAACTTAGCTACAGGTTTAATGAACAATTTTCTACAAACAGTAATATCAAAATATTAAAAGATGTAATGTAATAAATGTTAGTACTATAAAAGTTAACATATAATGAATGTTGCTATAGAATTGCCAGTATTTCCTTCTTCAATTGAAATTAATGAAGAGGAAAAGTACATAATATATAATATATATGTACTTAGTATATTAACGTGATACATCCCCACGATTTTCATACTTTACGTATCTTCTATTTAAATCTTCTTTTAACCCTAAACCGGTTTAGAATATTTAACAATATATGTAACGCACTAAATCCTATTACATTAATAGCTAACAAGGAAAACGACATACAATAATTTACAAAAATATATATTATTTCTTTTATTTTTTGAAACTTAATAAAACAAAATTGAAAATTCCAACTCAATTTACTCAAAATGGCAACCATGTGGGTTGAAATCGTATTAATTATCAGAGTCCAATTAAAATGATCTATAAAAAACGACGACACTGCGAAACTTCAACATTGGGTCAGCACTCAGCGCGGACTATCTGGCTCCTCTTGTGAGATGTTCACTTTTGATTACAAAAGCAGATTCCAATATGGACGCTGATATGCAATACAGTGTCAACCCACAAAATGCTAAAAAAATAAATTTTGATAGCAATCTCTTCGTTATGAGCTGGAGTACATTTTTGAAAAATCTAGAGGGCGCGATACCCAACATGTTTTTTTTTAATTTATTTTTTTATTATTATATTTAATTACAAAAAGACGTCATGTGGAACATGGTGTAATGGTTGCAGCGCCTTACAAATATTTTGTTAAAACATAAACTTGGCGATTAAAAAGAGCGACGAAGAGTTTCTTGCCAGTTCTTCTCTTCCGTTCTACGCCCTTGATTTGAGAACTGGCGGTAAATGTAAAATTAGAAGCATTTAATATGTATTTTTTATTGACGTTCATAAGTGTACATTATGTTACCTAAATGAATAAATGAATTTGAATTTTAATTTGAATATTTAATAATAATGATCTTAATTCATTTATTTAATTTAACTTTGATTGCTACCAAGAAAAACTAGATGTAGTAATAATAATTAAAAAAAAGCTATTATTTCTGTTTTTAAAATAAACTTAAAAAACCTAATTAAAAATTAAAACTCAATTTTATCAAAATGGCAACCATGTTGGTTGAGTGTTCAGCGTCCATATAAGCTTAAAACATTTTTAAATTAAACAAAACAATCGCTTTATTCAAACTGTAATTACATTTATTATTTGATAAATACAAATAATTAACTTTCCTAATCCACAATATACGATAAGAATATATACCAAGTATGATAAAAAAGAAGATGAACATCCAATTGTTAGTGGGCACGTGTTGGATTTAAGTACAATTAATCAAATACCTAACATTTCTACTACACTAAAAAAACAACGACGCATTAATTACACTTCCATCATTATCAGGCTCTAAATATAGATTCGTATCGTAACTACATAATAATTTCCATTTTCAATGCTTAATTCGGTTCAAAAAAATTCCACACTCGAATAGTCCAAATTAATAACCTTGTCACTGTTATTTAGTGAGGCCACTGAATTATTTCGTCTGTGACGAGTATCGCTGTCTCTCTCCGAAGCTGTAGTTCGAAGCGGGATAGAGATATTGCGCTACAAATGCACGTAGGATTCATCAGTAGATGTAGATAAATCACGCCTCTACAACATCCACCTTAAGCTTTCGTCTAACAGAATATAGATCTTAAATTAATGTAATGGTTTCTTAATATTATGATTTTTCTTAATATTATCCAATAATAAAAATAATATTGGTTTCTATGTGTTCCTTACTGCAAAGACAATTTATTTAATTTTTACGAATAGTTTTGCAAATTGCTCGTTCCTGGTTATATGACTAAGGTGTACGAAGTTATATTTTTAAATGATATACAATTATTTTACTAACTAGAGACACAAATCTAGAAATGTTTTTTTACATAATCAAATTCACCATTCCACCGCAAACATGGAAACTGACAAAAGTAGCTGAAGCAAATTAAACATATTCTATATATTAGATTATATCTATCTAGTCTATAAAATAAATCAGTATTTTGGTTTGTTACTATATTCATACGCTAATTTCATTTATCAAAATCTAAGTACTATCTAATATTTACGACTCTCTTATGATACTGTATTCAAAAGGCTGTGGTCTTAATTTCACGATCTGTTAGACAGAACCTACAGTAATTAGAATCACTTTATAATAATAAGGGAGTTTGTTAACAGATTCTACGAGATGTTTTTCGTTGCCAATTCTTAATGGACCCATGCATATTAATATTTAGTTTGTGGTCTCTTCCAATTAAATTTCCACTAGATTTTATAGTGATTAATGATAGAACTCAACTTGATGAAGCCTAATACAAAATTCTTTCAAGAAATCCAGTGGGAAAGAAGACAGTACCAGGTAGTAATTCACGAAAGGTTAGTGGTATAAAATGTTATTAACGACAATGATTTCTTGAATATCGATGGTACAGTACTAAAAGCCAATAAGTATAAAATGTTACATTTTCAAGTTATTCATTTTTAAAAGTTTAGGAACAAAATCACCTAAGACGCTATACAAAGAATATCGCCGTCATTAATAATTGTGATGTGGTATACATATGGATACATTTTCTTTGAGCGCCTCCGTGGCTCAGTGGTAAGCGCGATGCGTTTAGTACCGGAGGCCCTGGATTCGAATCTCGGGGAAACAAGATTTAAAAAAAATTGTTTCGGTCAGGCAGGGCACAGAAGGCTGATCACCTACTTGCCTGTAAAGAACAATGATCAGTGAAACAGACACAGAAATGGTTCTGCCCCATGCCCCACTAGGGGACTCGGAAATTCATTTTTTTTAATACATATTATTTGTATATCTCAGATTTTGAGTTCAGAGTTATATACTTATTGGGTTTTCCCACTGCATTGTCGATATATAAAAATACATACAATTACAATTAATACTCACACTTTTATTCACAGCATACCAATGAAGGCCGTGTTATCAATTATTCACTATTAGCAATGCAATCTACACTATAGTTATTGATATCGGTAAGGCCACTCGTCAGTGCCACCTACATCAATCTTCGCTTCAATTATTCATATTATTACAGACACAATCATTTATATTGACAGAGGATCGGTTCCACAGTCAATATTTCATACGAAGCCACAAGTACAGTCGCTTACACAGTATCATAAGCTGCGTATCAATCGAGTATGCTCTATGTAGATATAACACAAATTGTCCACTATTAATTAATATCGCCACGCTTTTGTATTGGTATCGGTAAAGCCACACTTGGCCGCGCGCCAGTACCGTACATCAATCTTCCATATAGCAGCCTGTTTTATCAAACGACTACATATTCGTGAATAAGGCGGCAGGCGCTGTTGAAACTGGGTTATGTATACGCGAAACTCTGGTTTCTTTGGCTTCATAATTCATTTAATGTATAATAGTGCCAATAAAATGAGTTCAAATTTAGTATGTTTACTATGCATATTTAAAAATAATAACTTTTACCAGATCAAAACGCGATTTATTATTTTGCAGCAAAGGTGTTCACGGGGCAGATTGAAAGGTGACAATTGTCTGACAAACAAACAAACTATATTAACGCCATCTATTCATACGGAGTTGATGTTTGCTGTAATTTTCTATATTAAGGCAATGATGACTAACAGTACCTATCCTCTTATAATTATGTAAATTATCTATTTATTTAAAACATAAAAGATTTTTAATATTTATATTGATATGGTCACTATAAGATGTTGTTAGGTTAGCTAATTACGTAATAACTTAAAACAGAAGCATCCCTAAGTAGAGACTGAATAAATTGACCGACTTGGTATTATATGGATCTCACAAATTTTTACGATAGAAGTTGCAAGACTTGGTTTTTTTTTACAATTTATGTTTTTGATGGCATACTAATTTGACTAATGCAGATTAAGTACCTAATGCTTGGTCGAGTTTAAAGAAAGCAGTGCCGGTGTTAGGGCCACTGACGCCCCGGGCAAGAATATTGTGGCGCCCACTTTAGGAAATCAATATCGAATGTCAATTTTCTGCTTATTTTTTTTTATACACATATGAAATCAGAAATATCTAATTTTCCAACGGTTTCATTTTCAATCGACGTGTATCCAGGTTACGATATGCGTAGAGCATAGCGCGTAAGGCATAGGTATTGAGGGTGTGCATGACGGGAGGCAGGAGACCAGACCTCGTCGCCCCCCCAAATTTGGCGCCCGGGGCCGTCGCCCTATCGCGCGCCCCCTTAACTCCGGCACTGAAAGAAAGTGCTTAACAACGCTTTCTTTAAACTCGACCAACTCGCTACCGAATACATCAAGCGCGTAATAAATAACGTTTATCTTATAATACGCGAATTCTTCGCGAATACAATAAAATGATATGAAATAAAGAAAACACCTGTTTTAACTTATTTACTTAAAACTTAAAACCTACGATATTTTAATCAACATAATATGCAGTCTATCGTCAAACTACACGTTAACTACTTCCTTCATCGAACAGGTGCACTATAAACATAATGGTTTGTTTAATTTTTAATATAATGAGCTTGAACCGTCAACGAGCGAACGCTTACCGCGGCTCGGCTGTCGTCGGCGATGTACCGATAAGCCATTTCGCTGAACGCTCCCGACGCGTTCCCACGATATGCACTTACCTACAATAATAGACGTATTCTATTCCCGGAGGCTAGTAAACAAGGCTGTGTTTACTATCAAAGTTCAACGATTATTGAGCCGCGAACGCGCTAGATTTAATTTTTACGAAAAGTTCGAAAATAATCCTAAATTATTCACTTTTAAAATATTTTGTTTATTCAAGTAGATTTTAGAACATTTACTGTACAAACAAGTTCAGTAACAATAAAATTCTTAAAAATTATTTCAATATAAAAAGTGCAATAAGCGGCCTTATCACTCTCAGCGAACTCCAGGCAACTAAACCCTAAACAATGCCACAAAATAAATGTCGAATGTAATATATATTTCAATTCATCAAGGTTCTTAGATTAATTTGTTGCTACAGTAACTAATTTGCATTGCAAAATGATTGTAGGTTTTTTAGAATTCCTTTTTTATCGTTTAATAAAAAGATAACGTATAATCAACAGGATTCGAAATAAATTGCAAAACCACACCAAACTTAAATCGATGACTAACTGTTTCCCAGTAATGTAGACAAGCGATTTCGTTGAATTCAAGGTTTCGTTCCCACACATTCATGTACTATAATATGCATCAAGGACCTATAATTTATATTTTAATAATAAAAGATATATTTTTTCATCAAATTGGCTAAAATATTTTGTACTTTAGAAGTGTAGTGAATTTCCGAATTCCTTTGTGTGGCAAGGGGCAGAGTGCAGACACATTTATGTGTCTGTTTCACTGATAATATTTGATTATAAATGTCCTTGAATAATTTCGCCAAGTCGAGTACTAGGGCAACACAACACGGGAGGAGTAACGGGACCTACCTCAAGCGTGGCGACCGAGGTCCTCGACCCGCGACAGTCCGCGAACCGCCTTGACCTGCGAACCGACAACCTCCTGACGCCCGCTACCAACCTGGTACAACCAGATCTGTCCCGAACGAGTACAATGCCCTCAGCTACGAATCCAATAAGACAAGATAGGTTAATTTGCGTTTTTAGTATTGTATTGAAGACCTGTACTAAATAATAGCATTACGTAAGACCCCAATTCTTCAACTGGATTTTAAATTATAATCATTATCATTTCAAAACACATATATTGTAACGTATTTGAATTACTTCATCATTATATATTATTAAAAAAATAAGGTAATGAGGAATGTAAAAAAATATTACGAAAGAGCATAAATCTCGATTTATATAATGTGGAATTACAAAGGTCGAAGGAAGTCCTTTTATAGCTAATGTTGAAATTAATATACTATGTCATAATAATACTAAAAATTAAGTAAAATCAATGCTTTGTAATATATATCGATATTATTAATAAAATTTATATTAAAAACCGGTAGTTAAGAAATCAGCTATAATGCGGCCATGCACAAATTTTATCAAAGTTTTACCGCGTTATACAGACCACACAAAATTTGAGTCTGCATGTGAATGACCGAACAACCTTGGATATTTCAGTAGAAACACTCATTTGACGATTATATTGGACGTCTATATTTTTCCATACCGCTTTTATACGTAGGCATTATGTACATAATGATATACTAACACTAATCTGTGAGTTTCTACTAACAAAATGGATTATTTTCTCTAATCGCATAAAAAATAATATTTATTTGCTTTTGGATTAAGTTTATAATACATCCACTTAATTGAAATGCAATTTATCTATAATATTGTTAAGAATGATGCTGGTGTATAGAAAATAACAATGACTTTAGGGACTTTATCCCTATCCTTCTTAGGTTTAAAAAGCGTTATTTTCAAACAGACTTAAGGAAAACATCGTGGATATCAAACGAAAAGCTTAATCATTACACCTACTATTGTATGTATATTGTTTTTATAAACGGAAATATTTGTAAGGGAAAATAGATTCTCAGCACGAATCAACGGGAAGCAATTGAAATTCGGAATCCGATATTCAAAGAACAGTTCAGAAATAAATTTTAAAATGTTTTTTCGTGTACTCGTCACAATAACTTTTATAGGGGAATTATGGTAACAAATACAATAAACTGTGATTCTTCATGTATAATAACTTATTGCAATCCATGCATAACAGCCTCAAAGCGAATTGTGCTCTTATACATGGATCTTGAGGCTCCATGATCTCTGCATAAGAGCACAACTCCAAACGATGGCATAGGAGATCTAAAAGCTTTTTGATGACGGAATCGTCGCCAGAAAAATAGAAATAACAACCGCATAATGTAACTAATAAATATTGATGTTGACAAAAAGAGAAAACGCATTATGTGACAGTTAGCCAATGCAAAGATACCAAGACATCAGAAGGCTCCAAGAAGTCGTTATAAGCACACCACACGTACTCGAACAACGGTATCGCCACGACGCGGACGCCCATCCGCTCACGACACGTTGACGGGGTTTCTCCATCAACACACCTTTGAACGTGTATTTGCTTGAACATCCTTTCTTTCATTTATATAATATTATAGTTGTATTTGGAGGAGGCCTGTGTTCAAGGACAAGCTGTTGTTGGAAAAACCGATCGTCATACATGTAATTTGTAAATTATGGTAAAATAGAAATAAAGGCTTATTGTTTAATATCAATAGTGGCTTGTATCCATGGTTTGTATCCAAAAACCGCATCAAAATTAACTAGTTATTTTTTAAGTATTCAGAGAACAAACGTCAAAAATCGAAGCACATTACACATTACATGATAATGTCGGTCATTTGATGAGCATATAATATGTCTGCACATCACATAGAGAATACTGTACTGCGAGCCAGTACAGTTTACATAACGATCAATACAGTGACAATGGTTGTATATAATACAACAATACATAGTCAATAATAAAATAAACAGTATTCCTCGAGACATACACGAAACATCCTCCTGGCAAGAAAGCCAAAAATCAAGGTTTTACAATCGCTTCATCTAAACCTGAAGCTTCTGAAAATTGAAATATAAATTCTGCCAGTGTGCTTTTTAGTGCGTGTTAATTATGTGATTAGTCTCATTGCCTCAGTAGATTCCTTAACTTGCTCTTTATTCAACACAACCAAAGAATCTTTCCCATTTTCTACTAAAAGCGTCATTAAGGCTAACATGCAACAGTAGTTTGCAGCTCATTATCAACCTGCACTATCGAAATATAAAGCAATAACTGTAATCTGAACTCTAATCACCTCTAACTAGGTCTAAATTTATTTGATTTGATGTGAATTCTATTATCATATTACCAACACTTTTATTACAAGTAAATAAAGACGTTTAAATTCTATGAAATCGATTACAGACGAAGGTGACATGTTCAATATTACGTTATTCGCTTATGCAACGTATAATCCGCTATATGCATAGAAGTCCATACACTATGAATTTAATTTAACTCCGATGATTTTCTGCACATAATACGTAATGGTTTCATGTATGTATGTATGTATTTATAATTTTTTAATATGAATGGTTTCTAACAAAATATTTTACTTTTAATATTTTTTTTTAATCTGATGATGAATTTGTAATTAGAGTCGCAAGAGGATGCAATTGCAATTCAAAAATATTAAACATGAATAATGCATCCTGTATGTATTCATTTAAATTCCCTAAACATATCTACTGAAGGTCAAGTAGTGTGCGTATTATGCGCAATTTAATTCTACGCATAACTTTATTTTGGAATCAGTTGTCGCCAGCGATTTTTCCGAACCGATACGACTGGGAGGTGGCCTTCAAGAAGAGAGCCTATTCCTACCTAAAAGACCAGCACCGCATCTGCTGATCCTCATGGGCGGTGTCCCACATAATTATGTATATATGTATACTACCGATAAACTATTCCGCATAACGCATGTTGTCTACGTATGCAAACACCATAAACGGACGCTGATAGCAATACAGTGCCAACCCACAAAATGCCAAAAAAAATATATTTGATACCAATCGCTTCCTTATGACTTGGAGTATATTTTTCAAAAGAGTTATATGGGCATTTAAATCGTTTTAATAGCAAAAATACCGAAAATTTTGCGAACATGAAACCCTAACAAGTTTAGAATATTTTATAATAATGCACTTAATTCTATAACTTTGATTGCTAAGAAGAAAAACGATATTACAATTAATAATAATAATTACAAAAAAAAACTATAATTTCTGTTGTTTTTTAAAAGAAACTTAATAATAACTCATTGAAAATTCAAACTCAATTTACTCAAAATGGCAACCATGTGGGTTGACACTGTATTGTTTAACAGCATCCAAACGTAACTTTCTCTCGACAAATTATAAAATCAAGAGTAGGGCGGTCCCGCGAGAACATACGAATGGCTTTATTAACATCTAAACACTGTATCTTAGAGTTACACTCATAGCGTAAACCATTTCCCACGCTTATTATCCCAACGGATTTTAAATACAAACACTCTGTACGCCATTAGTCTGCCTGTCAAACGATAAAAACGAACTCTCTCACATTAGATTTCTCATAATCCAATAATATATAATATCGTTTAATAATAGCTTTAGGCAAAACGACATATTATCGATTACACAGACCAATTTATGAGTGAAAGATGTGTTAAATTCCGATTTCTAATATATCTACCATATATATTTTACGTATGCTATTGATATAATATTGTTAAAATATTTTCGCCTATCGCTATTAAAATTGCAAGGTGCTTTTTAAGCCATTTTCTTTCTATTTCACTCATCATTTTTAAAGAACATTTTTTTTTTAATTCCAACAATACACATATATGTATCTTAAATCCAATAATTTAATTACACGGTAATAAATTACTCTTATGTTTTTCGTATGTTTAAAATCAGAAATCCATTCTTAACCGTACTAAAATTAATTGTAATCGATTTTCACATCCGACAATATAAGGATAAGCGATTTGCGCTAAGCTTACAAGCCTTGGGTCCGGCGTAGAGCATCTTGTCACTGTATGATTCCATTTACGTCTCGTGCATTAGAAAATTTTACGAGTATAAATAGCACGTCATGACTTAGTAACCCTTATGAGTGCCAGCTTTCTTAAAGGCCAATTATTCTGCATATAATTTGCATGATGCTTATAGTCAGTGGTGATCACTGAAATAGTGAATTTCTTCGACTTCTATGAAAAAAGAGCATATATTATTTATTTATTTTAATACATAATAGATTGAAAGGGAAAAGCACAATCTTTCAGCCTTATCGCTAAGCAGCGATGGTACAAGTGAGAATATTATGAAGTGCAATAATAAAAGGAAATAAGTTAAACACATACATAAATATAAATTCTAACAAAGGATTATATAAATTAGAACTAGATATTTACTTAAAGCATATAAGAAAATAATTTGAAAGCATATTCTTGAACATATTCAATGATTTAGTTTTTTTATAATATATTGATATTCTTGATTTCTCCTTAAGAAATCACCTAAAAAAATCGTCCCCTAAACATCAAAAACATTTTATTTCCGTTATATTAAAAAACCCCTTCACCTCAGCGTTATTGTTATCGAGATGGGGTCAAATTTCGACATCTGCTCGATGCACGTAGCTCGGGGCTACGTCCACGTCACCTTGATACGAGGTTTTTATTCCTAGTCCTTACTAAAATTCTAACTCAGCTTAATAATATGTTTTCCTTTTAATCCTTTGCAATTTTTTCATGCTATAGATTAAAGGAATAATATTTAAAAAAATCTTAGTCATCTTCTTCTTCCTGCCCTGTTCCCTTTTCTTAGTTGGGGTCGGCGTAGTATGTTCTCTTTTTCCATAAAACAATTAAAAAAAAACAGAAATCAAATTAAATTAATTTTACTACATATTTACTTAATTCAAAATAACTAGGTATGTAAAAACGCTAAATATACCTATTTTGTAAATATGAAAGTGTGATTATTCGTTCGCCTTTTACGGCAAAACTGAGTATCCGTTCGATACAATTATTTCACTGTGATTTTCGTTTTGAGACAGAATATCAAGCCTACATCTTTCTTAAAGGCCGGCAACGCACCTGCAAGCCCTCTGGTGTTGCGGATGTCTATGGGCGGCGGTGATCACTTACGATCACGTGAGCCGCCTGCCCGTTTGCCCCCTAAACTATAAAAAAAATAATATATCAAAAATATTTAAAGAACCTATCTAGTTTTAAAACTCAAATATTTTTTATTATGGAATGATTGAAAATGGAAAATCCGTGAAGTGCATATAGCGCATTTCGGTTTCAAGATTTGAAATTTCTCGTCGTACTATAAAAAAATAGGTATACATCGTTGACTGATATTCTATGACCTATCATCGAGTGAGCCTCACGCACGTCTGTCGATATCTAACATCAAAAAAAATCTATATCCATACATGACTTTGCAATAACCGAAAAATGACCACACGCTAAACCTTTCAAATCAATTTTTCCTAATCGAAGTGACCCCAACCCTCGTAGCGATAACGCGGCAAGCAAACAGACCGCAGGGGTATGTCCTATTAGCGTGGCGGAGTAAACAATAAGGGAGTCGGAGACGGGACCACCCGGCCGGCCAATTACCAGATTACTTACGCGATTACTGAGGCACGATCTGAGGCCAAGAGCTGCTGAAGATTTTTTTGTAGGATGAAGGGGTAAATGATTTTTCGATACCTAGTCCATGCAACGAAGCAAACATAAAAATAATAAATACGAACGTTTTGAAATTTTGTGACAATGTTCATTCTAGCTTATTATTGAACGTGTTAAAAGACCTGAAAAATTTAAGGTCCGGAATAGCCTCCATCTTGAAAAATAGTGCATTTTCATGGTTTTTGTTAGATAACTCCTGGGAGGTTAATATGAGAGTATATGGACATATATATGCAGCACTATATCCCATTTAATTTAAAAAGGCGATTTTCCAACACTGGACGATAGAAGATAGTATGAACTGTAAGTATAGAAAGTCCTAATCTCGATTACTTTTGCCTCATATTTCACGTCTCCATTTTTCGGATAAATCGCTAAGCATAAAGCCACTCATATAAATGTTATCGAAATTTACTTCGGGAAGTTCGTTTGATCCCAAATAATACAAAGGTATATAAAGGTAATAGAGCAATAACATTATATTTAATAATATTTATTTACCAAAACTATACCAAAAACGACGGTAGTAGAATAAAAGTTTAAGGCTCTAAGACTATAATGTGCATAAGTCCAGATACATGATTACTTCAGCTGCTAACACTCTAATTAGTAATCATAATCAATTTTGATTAAGAAAATGAGACACGCATGAGACCTACAACAGAAGAAGTTTTAGAAAATAACTTGATAAGAAACAGGTTCTGGCTAGTTTAGGTCCTAAATCTATTTCGATAAATAATTATATATATTTAAGTGCACGTTGCATGTAGCATCGGAGGTCTCGGATTTGAGTCCCAGGGAAACAAATTTAAAAAATATATATTTCAGTTGGTCAAGACAGAGAAGAGAGATCACCTATTTGCCTGTAAAGAAAAATCATCAGTGAAACAGACTCAGAAATATGTCTGCTCCATGCACTTACTCAATATATGTACATATAAACTTTTACATGTCACAACAGATTTTTAGATTTCTTCATATAAAGTTATTATTACTAAATACTAAATACTCAAGTTCAAAATTACTTAAAGTATCGCTATCACTGTCATTTACAGGCATGATACGTAAAACTATGGGGCGACTAGCCCCTAATTTTAATTACCGTCTCAATAGACATGGGTGATAACAGGTCAAACATGATATCTGTTACTGTTACTCAATAATAACAGCTGATGTAAATATCTGTTATTAAATAACAGTCTATTATTTAGATACTAAAGGAATTACAGATAATACGATCTAATTTAGGAGTGACTTTTCAAGGTGATTTCCTTCCTGTGATACGTCCAATTGTATATTTTTGGATAATAAATACTAAGTGCATCTCGTTTTAGCATGCGACAATCATAGATATTTAACTGAGACAGGTAACAATCACAGTAGTGTTGTAATGGCTTGGCTGTTACTAGTATTTGTTGAACAGTTGTTATTTAGTATTGCATGATATTTTCAATAACAGATATATGGTCTAAGAGCCCGTGGGAGATCGTCCTTCACCGATCTGATAACCAGATGAGACGTATTTTTTATTAAATATTTTTTATAAACAAATATGCCTATAATTGCTTGCCTATCGAAAAGTGGTACTGGCTATTTTTAAAAAAAAAAAAAAAAAAAATTCCCACCACCACCCTTGCCAACTCTCTTCTGTCGGTGTATGTTTGTTTCAGAGAGCCCACCGCCTCTGTGATGCTGCCCACCTCAACGGGGAACTGCAGCATGTTAAGCGAGTACTGCGTGACAACAAGCTGCGGGTGCCTCCACAGCATCACAGAAACAGGAATAAACCACAAACAGTACAACGTCAACCAGCCTACCTGCCTTATGTGAAGGGTGTTACAGACAGGATTGGAAGAATCTTAAAACGAGCTTCTATTAATACAGTTTTCAAGCCACACAAGAAGATTCAACAGTTCTTGAGAGCAATAAAAAGTAATATTCCTTTGCAAGATTCAGGTGTATATAAACTGGATTGTGACTGTGGTTTATCCTACATTGGGCAAACTAAACGTAGCATTTCAAACCGACTTAAGGAACACATTGCGGATATCAAAAACAGACGTCACTCTAAATCAGCAGTATGTGAACACACTCTGGATAAACCAAACCATTACATACGTTTCGACCAACCAAAAATCCTTGCTAAAAAAAGTAGATTCTTTCCCAGACTAGTACGTGAGGCTATTGAAATTAAAAAACATCCTAACTTCAATAGAGAAGATGGTTTGAGACTTTCCAACACCTGGGATCCAGTTATTAAAAATCTAAAGCCCCAAATCAAACATACTAAAAAACAAGAGGACACCGTTAGTCAATATTGTCATAATATAGAAAATTACAGTAAATATCAACTCCGTAGGAATAGATGGCGTTAATATATAATAATTGTAAAACAAAAACTTGGCGATTAAAAAGAGTGGCGGCGAGTTTCTTGCCAGTTCTTCTCGTCCGCTCTACGCCCTTGATTTGTGAACTGGTAGTAAATGTAAAATTAGAAGCATTTAATATTAGTAATTTAATATGTAGTATTTTTTATTGACGTTCATAGATGTACATTGTGTTACCTAAATTAATAGATTATTTTTTAATTTAATTGAATTAAATATGGCAACTTTGTGACATTTCAAATATAAGACAACTGTCATCTTTCAGTCTCCCGCGACCACGGTTGCTGAAAAGCATCCGAAACGTCGGGATAAATAATTTAAACAATAAATCGCGTTTTAATCCGGTATACAGTATTTTATTTAAAAAAAAAAATTTTTTTTTTTTAAAATTTAATTTAATTTTTTATTTTTTATTTGAATTTTTATTTTTAATTTTATTAATTTAATTATTTAATTTTTTTTTTAATTATTTTGACTTACCTGTTTACACCTGCTTGCCAGGTAGTTATACACTGAAATGAGTAGGCAAGCATACCTAGGTATATTCTGTGTATCAAAAACTATCAGTCAAATAAATTTCATTTGGTTATCAAAAGTATGAAGGTGATGAAAAAAAAATCGATAAAAGTTAATTTAAAAAATAGCCATGACCACTTTTCGATAGGCAAGCAATTATAGGCATATTTGTTTATAAAAAATATTTAATAAAAAATACGTCTCATCTGGTTATCAGATCGGTGAAGGACGATCTCCCACGGGCTCTCCTACTAATATCACAACCGCAGGAACAACTGTTATCTGTTATCTTTGAATATAAGTTACGATAAATACGCCCCACTCCTACGTCACAGTACTTGACTACACAAAAACCTTCCTTCAGGTTTAAGTGAGCCATCAACTCTTGAGACACCGTGCATACTGAAGTGAGACAGTCAACTTCGTCTCACGCATTTAGCGACGACAAACTTATCCAACTAAGTAGCAGCAAAACCGGCATCGCTGATTATTTTCCAAACAATAAATTCACTTGTATGTGCAGCAATAGACTAGACAGGGCCTATCTAAAGCTCTTTGTAAACGCGATACTTTAAGCATATTTTTTATTAATATAGTATTTTATTAACGTGAGCATTTTAGATTTAAATAAAAATTACCTTTACTGGCTTAAAATGCGATTTATTTGATGATGAGAGATAATGAGATTATTAATACTGACGCTTCGTATGCTTTTCAGTAGATATGGTCACGGGCAGACTGAAAGCTGACAGCTGTCTGATTTGAATTATCACAAAAATGCCATATTTTCCTTTCAGAGTGCCCGTGACCACGTTTGCTGAAAAGTAGACGAAACGTCGGGATATTTAATATGAATAATAAATCGCGTTTCAATAAATTTAAAAAAAAGGGTTACTTATTTTTGTATACATACATATTTTCTTTTTATTTTAGTAAGCCAATAAGGCGCAAACGCAGACACAAGTTTTTTTTTTTGCTATTTTGATGAAGATTTTGAATTTATAAATATTGAGAACATGCTGACTTACAATTGATATGCCATTACATACTTAGAGCGAAACGTTGTTTTTTTTAAATGTTCATCCAAAAAAGCTCCAAAAATCCGGGGTACGTATCTTAAAGTACCAGGTATACGGTGGTCCTGTCTGCATCTGGCAAGTAATAGTTAGTCGAGTTTGCAATCCGGCCCGTCTCCCCCGGCGACTAATTTCCGTCTGAGCACAGTTCCTTAATTGTTACAATTCAACTTTAATATTCTATATTAAACACATGGAAGACCTTTATTCGAAACACGATTCATTTAACCTCTACAAAGAAATTAAATTAATGACTGGCCGCAAAAGTTCTCCTCATCAATTAGTTGATAAAAATGACCAACCAATTCTGGATATCACTACAAAGAAAGATCTATGGGAACAATACATTAGAAATATGTTCTCAGACGACACAAGGGGGCCTATGCTAGTGCAATCTGATACAGATGGATATGACATCTTGAGACCTGAATTACTGAAAGCACTTCAGAGAGCAAAAACCGGTAAGTCTGCAGGACCGGACAATGTTCACATAGACATCCTTAAGTTCAGCCGCAAAGACAGCATTGATGTTTTACTTCAACTAATGAACCACATATATACAAGCGGGCAACTGCCAAATGATTGGCTGAAATCAACGTTTGTTACACTTCCCAAGAAAAAGAATGCTAAAAAGTGTGAGGAATACAGAACTATAAGTCTCATGAGCCAAGTACTAAAACTATTCCTGACAATTATACATGAACGCATTAGAACGAAGTGTGATGAGCAATTGAGTGACAGCCAATTTGGCTTTCGTTCAGGCATGGGCACAAGAAAACACTATTTGCAGTACAAGTTATGGTACAGAAATGCAGAGATATGCAACAGGATGTCTTTCTTGGTTTTATTGACTATGAAAAGGCCTTTGACCGTGTCCAACACGACAGAATGATAAAGATACTAAAAGACATAGGTCTGGACGGGAAAGATATTCGGATTATACAAAATTTGTACTGGAATCAGAAAGCGAACGTTAGAGTGGATGGAGAGTTGACCAACGACATTGAAATAAAAAAGGGAGTTAGACAGGGTTGCATTTTATCACCAACTCTCTTCAACCTGTACTCGGAATCAATCATAACGGAAGCACTTGAAAACATTGACTGTGGTATTAAGATCAATGGACGCAATATCAATAACATCAGATATGCCGATGACACAGTCTTGATAGCGTCATCAGAAGCCCAATTGCAAGAACTTGTGCAGCGTTTGAATAATTACAGTGAGAGAGCTGGACTTAAGATGAATGTAACTAAGACTAAAGTCATGGTGATATCGAGAAAAACTCTCCCTTCTTGTGACATTAAGGTAACTGGACAAAACCTGGAGCGAGTGAATAAGTACAAATATCTAGGTACATGGTTGAATGAACAATGGGACAGTGAAATGGAAATCAAGACCCGAATTGAAATCGCTAGGAATGCCTTCAATGGAATGAAAAAAGTTCTCTGTAACCGCAACCTAAAGATTTCCTTACGTACACGACTTCTCCGTTGCTACATTTGGCCAGTTATAATGTATGGATGTGAAGCGTGGACGATAAAAGAAGATCTCAGAAAGCGCATTGAGGCTTTTGAAATGTGGGCTTACAGGCGTATGATGAGGATAAGCTGGACCCAAAAAGTTCCGAATGTGGAAGTTCTACGACGAATTGGCACAAACCGTGAGCTTTTAACGGCCATAAAGAAAAAGAAAGTTGCATACCTAGGGCATGTATTAAGGCACAATAGGTACGAACTTCTGCAACTAATAATTATGGGAAAAGTGGCCGGAAAAAGAAGTGTTGGCCGCAGAAAAAAGTCGTGGCTTCGCAACATCAGGGAATGGACGGGGATCGCCAGTGCCGCTGAACTGTTCCGTACAGCCCGGGACAGAGACAAGTTTAAGTCGCTGACCGCCAACCTTCATTGATTGGAGAGGCACCTGAAGAAGAAGAGAAGAAGATTCTATATTAGGAATTTCACGTGTCATGCGTTACCTTGCGCTACCGCATTTTTATTGGGAATTAAGTATACGAAGTTACATACATACATACATATACATCAAGCCTCTTACATACCACTTTCGCTTCTTCTACTTTCATCAATGCTTTCATACACACTCGTCGGTTACGAGTACATTTAACCTGGCCCTTTTGCAGAACGTCCCCGATCTGATCAAGGTACGTTCGCCTAGGTCGACCACTCCCGACTCTACCACTCACACCAGAAGAAAAGAAAGAAGTTCTATGGCACCCAAATAAAGTGTAAGTGTGAATTACTGAGCGTGTGGCATGGGCTCCCCCCCCTCTACTATATAGAATCCTGGCTACACCCAAGTGCGCAAGTAGATAGGAGATACTAATGTAGTGAAACTCACGCCATCTAGCTGGGGGAACCGAAACTACTCTGTGTAATAAAGCCATACATTTTAATTCTAATTAAGATTTTGGTTTCCGGTGCTGTACATATAAACTTTTATTAATAATATATGAAGTAATTTAAATAAATTTATTATCTTAGACCTTGACTGATAAATTGAAACATACTTGGTCGTATGATATTAACTAACGTTTTTTTAATTGCAATACAAAAGCGGTAATCTTTTTAAAAAAATGGTAATGGAGTCCCTTAGAACAGTACGACTGTTCCACTTCACACTGTTCAGTTTGTGAGAGTCCCGGTGACTCAATTCCTCGTTTACACAATATTGTATTTTATCACATTTAAATAAAATACGTTGTATTGGATTAAAACGCGATTTATTATTTATATAATACTAATATTATAAAGAGGTTTATATAATACCAATATTATAAGAGGTTTTGTTTTTTTGTATATTTCTTTGTTACGATTTAACTCAAAAAATACTGGACAGATTTAAAAAATTCTTTCACCAATAGAAAGCTACATTATCAGCGAGTAACATAGGCTCTTTTTGTTGTATACCTACGTTGAACCCATGCGTTATAACCCAGTTATTTATATTATTTATCCCGCGTTTCGAGTGCTTTTCAGCAAACGTGGTCACGGGCAGACGTCCCACTCTTAGGCCCATATTCCAAGACGTGTGTCAGTCTTGATACTTGTCAAACCATTTTTTCTCTATAGAATTTTGACATATTGACAGTTCTCGAGAATAGATTACGACTTGAGTAACGTCTTGGAATACGGGCCTTAGATTTCCATTTCGTCTGATCTTAGTTCGGTATTACATGCTCGCAATGCATGCAAGACCTAGATTTTTTTTTCACTGCGGTGTTTTTGACACTTACCATCATCACGTTTGAGGCACAACCTTTCTCAGTAATTAAAAAAAGAAACGTATTTTGTAATATTAAAATACGTAGTTGCATGATATGACTGTGTATTACAGTTAAACTATTTATCGCGTCACTTTTTGTGGGAACCAATCCACATACCGCATTCCGTGCGCTGACGCATCATTTGATATCACGGTACATACCTGCAACAAAAAGAGTTACGTTATAATAAATACTTAGTTAATATTTTTATATTTGCCTGCCCCCGATGATCAGTAGTATAGACGAGGCATTAAGCACTCGGGTTCGAATCCCTGGGAAACAATTTCTTTTTCTCCACATTATTTTCGGCAAAGGCCTCGTCCTAGTATTTGCAACAAGTAATTAATTAAACTTAATATGCATTATTGTTTTAATTTCTTTAAGAAGATTTACTTATCGGTCCGTTAAGCTTGAAATAGTTTGTTTTTGTTTTATTCGTACTTAAGACATTTATTATTCGATAGAGTGAGATAAAACATACTTTGACTATTCCAGTGCCGCGTTTATGAATAAGACCATAAGTATTTTACAAAGTAAAAGCTTTCCTCTTCATAAACTATAGCATAAGTCACTTACAGCCATAAAATCAATGTAAGTATGTTTGTCCTCTATGCACTCCTAAACAATCATCCGATTATGATGAAACTTTGCCGAGTTATTCTGCATACGCTTGTCAAGGTTAAAAACCTTACTTCTTTTTCTTTACGTGGCACTGCAACTTATGTTATTTATTATGGGGAATTATGCTTGAATGAAAGCATTCTCGAAGCGCAAACGATCTCAAAGACGTCGGTAAATGTTGTAACATTCGTAGGTTTCCATGAACAATTTAAAAGGAAACCGCAGCCTCCATTATATCATGATTAGCTACTAATCTTGCATTCTTCATTTTAAATCAACACTGTTAATTTTTTTTTATCTACACTAATATTATAAAGAGGAAAGATTTGTATTTTTGTATGTTTGCAACGAATAAACTCAAAAACTACTGGACCGATATTAATTATTATTTCACCAATAGAAAGCTACATTATCAGCGAGTAGCATAGCATATTTTGTGTATAGTACATCTACATTGCACCTGTGTGAAGCTGAGGTTTGTTTTTCGGTGCAGTAGCCACCCTTACAAATGTCGCGGGTCGATTACTATGAGGTTTATAGATCCCTGTCCCAAATATTAAATGGTTGAGAGGAATTTCATTCAGATAACAAATTGGACATGCTGTCCCAAAAACTATGAACAATTGCATAACATACATATATGGGGGTGATTCGGGTACCTCAGGGGGCTGGAGTTTCGACTGACACTACTTTTTGGGAAACCTGTATAGGTATTAAAGCTATTCCAGTGTGAAAATTGCACGATCAGCCCGATTCTATAGCAACATCTACAAACAGTACCTACAATTAACATAAAATCATCAAAAGTTGATATCCCTATCACATATATATAGTACTTATTACCATAACTTCTCTAGATCGCTCGCTGCTCGAAGTAAAAATAAATAATTCGACGGCGCATCATTAATGCCCTATTTTATATTATAACGTGTATCAACGAGTGAGCTTATACGCTCCGGAGATGATCCAGACTAATCTCGTTCAGTTAGTACTAATCACACTGTCTCATCAGTTTATACCGCCTCCCTTCAGCAGTCAATTAAAAACAAAAGAGCTTTTCGAATTGTCGAAAAGTGGGTGTCGTATCGCGATTTCATCGGCCCGGTACCACTCCGGCACCTTCCTTTCCAACGGCCTTGCTTCTTTGACCTTTCGTTTCGCAACACGATCACTACTCTACCGCAATGCAATCTAAGTATTCTCGCCATCTTTTTAATTAACATCTACATAACTACCTATTGTTTAGTATACAATATATGTAAATGCTCCGTCTCGACTATCAGATATACACAAGTCATAGTATGATAATTTATATTTTTACGCAATAATTTTCTTTATCTAACGCTGTGATACTTAAAGTGGCCTCCTAGTAATCGATAACAATACACTATGGTTAGAAGTTCAAATCTTAAAAACCATTATACCAACTGTAAAATATACTTTTGAGCTGTAAAAGAGCAAAACTTCGATTTTAGGTAAACAATTTTATTTAAATAAAATACTGTATACCGGATTAAAACGCGATTTATTATTTAAATTATTTATCCCGACGTTTCGGATGCTTTTCAGCAACCGTGGTCGCGGGAGACTGAAAGATGACAGCTGTTGTCTTATATTTGAAATGTCACAAAGTTGCCATATTTAATTCAATTAAATTAAAAAAATATAATCTATTAATTTAGGTAACACAATGTACACCTATGAACGTGAATAAAAAATAATACATATTAAATTACTAATATTAAATGCTTCTAATTTTACATTTACTACCAGTTCACAAATCAAGGGCGTAGAGCGTACGAGAAGAACTGGCAAGAAACAATAACAATAAAAGACAATATTATAAACAATTTTATGAAAAACAGAGCAAAGGGTCTTAGAGACAAGAGACAAAAATAATCTAGAGACCTCGGATCTAACAAATCAGTAAGCAGGTTACTCTTCTCACCTGAACTAGCTATTATTATCATAACTATTTACTTACATATGTGTTATAAATTATAATCATCATCATTTATATGAATATTCCATAAAGTATACGGTATATTTATTTCCCGGCATTAAATGGGCTCTTTTTATAGAGAAATTCTTTTAATTTTTAAGACTTAAAAAAGGAGGAGGTTTTCAATTAGATTGTATTTTTTGTATCTATGTTACGCAACATCTCCGTCAATTTTTAACCGATTTTCATTATTTCTGTTAGTACCTACACCAAAATTAATTTCATTCTTACAATTTAATATTAATAGATTTAGCATTTAGGATTTGTCTAAACACCATTCAACCGCACTCAGTGGTCAACTTTAAATTACTTTATTCATAATATCTCAGTATTAATTGTTAATTCATACGAGTCAGTTAGTCATTTTCACGAGCGTACCCAAGGTACAATAAACAAAGCCTTAATTCCCTGCGCGTGTAATGTAAACTAAATGCTAATAGTGGGCTTCAGCTTTGCCTGAATAAGAATTAAGAGTAGCGTTAACTTGCTTACGACACATTATATATTAGAACTAAGAGCAGTTATACCTTACACTAGGCAACTCCTTATTAGAGCTAGAAACTAACTACCTTATAATGACGTTAATACGTACGTAATAAGGGGCACTACACATCTCGCGTTACTTATTAATTTTTACTTGTAACATTTTAACTAAGCAAAATGGCTATCCACTTGTCTGTTTCTTTCCTTCCCTTCTAAACAGCGGAATCACTAGTAATTTTACATATTTTTTCACTTTAGCATATTATAATTACAAAATTCTCGTGAATTCCCGGATAAACAACTTTCGATTTAATTTTACTCCGTATTCCCGCCAAAATACAATCTGGGTATTTTTAAGGTGAATGAGAATAGTCAATAGATACTTGTATAACGATCATGCTCCATTCTAGACTGCGTTATCACTAACCATCAGGTCAAATGCAGTTAATTCTTAACACATTAAAAAAAATACTGGTCGTACGGGCATATAACGCGGGAATAAAAATGGACGCTGATAAGTAATACAGTGTCAACCCATAAAATTATAAAATGTTAATTTTGCTACCCATCGCTTTCTTATGAGCTGCCGGGCTAGCATGACCGCCACGAGATATATCTCGCGCGAGAGAAGACAAACTAAGATGTTAAATATCTCGATATATTATATCTCGACATCGACAAATTTGATAGAAAAGATATCTCGATCGACAAATGTATCTATTTTTGATATTAAAAGTCGAGTTTTAAGTGTAATTGTCATGTTAGACCCGAAAGAAATAAAGCGATAGTCGATTAAAACACGAGAAAACGGTAGACAAAATTTTGTCGCGCTTGTCATGCTAGCCCGGCTGGAATACATTTTTCAAAAGAGTTATACATATATAATTTAAATCATTTCAATAGCAAAAATTTTGAAAAAGCTAGTGGGCACGTAACCCTAACATGTATGTAGTATGTAGAATATTTAACAATACCTAATGCACTAACTTCTATTATTCTACTTGCTACCAAGAAAAACGTTCTACATTTAGTGTAAATATAATAATTACAAAAAATCTATTTCTGTTATTTTTTAAAAGAAATTTAATAAAACCTAATTAAAACTTCAAACTCAATTTTCTCAAAATGACAACCAGTGGCGTAGCTATCATAGGGCAAAGCGGTGCAGAGCACCGGGGCCCTGAAGCAGAGAGGGCCTTCTGGGCTTTAGAAAGAGGGGGAGGCAGCACTTGAAACTAGAAAAAATTATAACAATGGAAGTGCCGAGCGTCCTTTATAAGTAATAATTTGCAAATAATTAATTTTGTGCTAGGGGGTTGGGGAGGTTGCGATTTTTTTCTCTGCACCGGGGCCCTTCTCCACCTAGCTACGCCACTGATGACAACCATGTAGGTTGACACTGACTGACTCTTATCAACGTCCAAATATCATATATTCTTATAGGCACTTATCAGTAGAAGTCGATTTAAGGATTGAACAAACCACATGTTATTTAGTAGTCACAGGATTTCACCTTTAAAGGGCAGAGATTGTATCTGCTAGGGCGTGGGCGGGCGGCGCTCGCATCGCCCATTAGCTATGCAAAACCAATTTAGTTAATTTACTCTTAATATGAAATATATTCCTAATTACGTAGATTTTCCTTAAACTCAGTTAGTAGGTGGAAATTTATAATGAAGATGTTTTATGAAAATGATATCATAATCTTATCTATATAATATATCAAAGTAGTGTTAGTTATATTTATAACTCAAGAACAGCTGCATCGATATTAATTTCTTTTCTCAGTGGTCAACTTAATTAATGATATCTTATTTGTTGAATTCGTCTCCGCCCAGAATAATTATTAAAATATTGGAAAAATTCATAAATTAGTATTGTAATATCTAATATCTTCATTCCGATCGGGTAACGAACCAGCGTTCATAGATGAAAAAACTATGAATTTCCAAATGCTCGAAAAAACAAATAGGTCGACAAGTGAATGATTGTATTACTGTGTCAGAGATCACACGCTAGTTTGTCGAAATCGGATATAAAAATATATATGTATCCTCAACTCCAAAAACATAAAAGGCCTTATTCTAAATCGATTCACAATTACCGAAAAGCAATCAAATCGAAAACTAACAGGTTGTCGTAAAAAAGAGCTGGATCTCTTGTAATCCTAATGCATTCAGAATGCTGTACCAGGAACCGTTCTAACTCGAGTGCTGAATAAGAATGAGGTCAAATTGGATCAGGGAAGATAACATCTTGCGTATACCGTACCGTTAACAAAATAGACTCGATTCACTTTTGGGCTAGGTTTCACTATCTACTTTAACTTTCTGTCGAATATCTCGTATTTTAACTGTTTTGAAGCTGCCAGTCTCTGAAACAACCGGTACTTGGTGAACTAATCAAACTTTTATATCAAGATGCTTTCCTCATATTCGAGTTGTTCGTAATATTATTATTATTCTCTTTTGCAATCTTTTGAAAACTGAATCTTAGAATTGATGATTGATTAGTGTGATAATCTAATTTTCCTAATATTTTTATTTTTGAGAAATATAGTGATTTAAAATAAATTACTAGATATACTGTTATAGTAAGTAAAATTTACTGTTACTTAGAATGAATTTTATTACTATTTTCATAATTCAATAAAACTTAATGACATTAATTAGACTTTTACAAGCACCAGTTCAGAAAGTTACTTTTACCGAGAAGAGTCAGCAGAACAATAGTTAAAAATTATTACAAATTTTATTATGTTGTCTGTACTTCGCGTGGGCACATATGCTCAATGTTTTCAACTTTATATTGGGAAATAATAAAATTTACGATTCCGTAAAATGAGTGTGTAAGTAGACACCTACCCGATACGTACATTAAGTTTACGTATATTAAGTTTACATAATTATTTATTGATATAAATTATTTAAAGTTCCGTTTAATAAGATAATTTAGCATGACCTTTAGGAAATTTCGTAGGGTTACTTAAAGTGATTTTATATCACATAATAACCATTTAATTATCGGACTTTTAACTTATTAAGCATGCTACTTAATTACTCCATTAAGGCTATATAAGTTCATTAGTACTTCTTAAACACTCAAGGGAGATAAGGAACCATCGACAATGGTTGGTTAATTACAATAAAGAGCCATAAAAACGTAAAATACAAAGATAGCGGGTAGCCTAATTAAAAAGCCGGCTGGCATTCCCCTTAAAGTTATAAAACTAAAATATAGTTGCTCGAAAATGTCTCTCAGTCTGTGAATCCGGTGAAGACAACAAAAAATAATCACTACCGATTCCAAAGTATGGCAGAAATTCGCTCCGACACGCACGCCCAACTGAGCGGCCCCTTTATTTGACAGCAAATTAATAATCACACAAGAAACCGGAACGACACAAGCCGCAGCGGTAACAACACAACGTCGACTTTATAATAACGCCGATAAAGTCTTGTGTAAACATTTAAGTCGGCACAAAGGCTCTTATGCAATTTCAGTCCTTATAGCGGGCGACATTGAAGCTCAAATCGAGGACCGGAACGAAGTTAATAGGATGTAATTTATCCGGGTTAAAACGCAACGTTGCCGAGTCGGGTCCGGCGAGACGGAGACGCTCTCGGTGTCCGTGCGAATGAAAAAGACGAGTATGTTTCCGCGATTTCGCGTGGCATTCGTTTATCATTAGTTGGAGCGGGCACGCCGTATTGTGGATAGGCGATACGTATTAGAAGGTATTAAGCGGCAGCTTTCTCATTAATTTTCAGGAAGACGTGAATTTCTCATTGCTCTTCGTAAATGGCGCTTTGACTATTTCACGGTTACCAAATTTCGTGCGATCAACGCGACGCGCGTTTGATATCATAATCTTTTATCTGTTGAATTAAGAAGTTTGAACAAGTTATAATTATTTGGCGAAATATTATGGCCAAAATATACTTTAATTATAAGACTTTTTTTAGTTTTACAGTTTTTATGTAATTGGATTAAATAATATTTCAATAGAGAAGGGAGTGGGAAGGGAGTACGCTAGTAATAGGAATAACGAAACGCTCAAAGGATGCGATTGGATCATACGAAAAGATTTTTAATTGATTATTTTTATATTGGTTTACATTTTTTAAATCTGAATAAGTTTCTCTAAACCCTAAAATATATCGAGAGTATAGTGCTAAAACCCAATAAGTATGAAATTTCAAGATAAATTTTAAAAATAGTTTACTCATCTAAAATAACATATAATATTGTCTTTTATTAACGCGAGTATCACACATTTAAATAAAATACTGTATACGGGATTAAAACGCGATTTATTATTTATATTGTTTAAATTATTTATCCCGACGTTTCGGATGCTTTACAGAAACCGTGGTCTCAGCAACCCACAGGGGTGAGCACGAACAACTATCGAAAAAGTATTCGTATCGTCGAACTGTCATTTGTATGAAATTTCCCATACAACTGACAGTTTGACGATTCGAATACTTTGTCGATAGTCGTTCGTGCTAGGCCCTCTGTCTCCCCGCGATCACGGTTGCTGTAAAGCATCCGAAACGTCGGGATAAATAATTTAAACAATATAAATAATAAATCGCGTTTTAATCCGGTATACAGTATTTTATTTAAATAAAATAACATATCCAAGCATATGTAAGAAAAATATGGCGATCATTTTTTTTTAAATGGGGGCAAACTGGCAGGTCGCTCACGTGATCACCACCGCCCATAGACGACCGCAACACCTGAGGGCTTGCTAGTGCGTTGCCGTCCTTTAATATTTGTGACGTGATAGGTACTTTAGTATATCTATGGCATATTTGTCCCTAAACTTTTAAAATCTAAATAGTAAATTGCATTCTTATTGGGTTTTTGCACTGTACCATCGATATTACGATTACGTAAGTATACAACACAATCGATGACTTCTCTAATGGACTAATCAAACAACATAATATACTCACACTACACATTTCTATAAGTAAACAGTCGGTTCATTTATGCGATATTAAAAAAGTATTTTCAAACAATGGCGGATTATTCTGCGTTCATTGCACGCATGACTTGTGACGTGATATTATTGTGAAAATTAAATATTACATCGAACACAGTGCGCAATATAGTGATATAGTGAGTTTGATACCCCGCGAGAACAAAAAAAATTGTTGGAATATATTTCTTAATTCGTTCAGTTACAATGCTTCTTAAAGAGAATTGCAATTTTTTTGTCATGATGAGGCTCCCTTGATGGTAGATCAATCCTTAGCCTATATGCTGTCGACCTATATTTTAGAACTTATCCACTTATTTAACTAAGCGGTGGTTCATTTCCAGTTGGAATTTGGATATTCCTTCCTTTTGTTCAATATACGTAGTACCCAGATCTAAGAATAAACATTTTTACAGAAAGAATTTGGTTTGACATGTTAAACCCTATCCCACCACGCTATACCTACCTATCCGTGACCACGGTTGCTGAAAAGCATCCGAAACGTCGGGACAAATAATTTAAACAAATAAATAATAAATCGCGTTTTAATCCGGTATACAGTATTTAATTTAAATGTGTGATACTCGCGTTAATAAAAGGCAATATTATGTTAAACCTTTTGAGATTCCAACCCGCGATATATCGGAAAATAAGACAGGTGTAGTAACCAACGCACCAATGAGCACGTGTCAACTATAAGTAGTTGTAGAGCAACAGTATGTATTAATTGATTGACCTACATACCTATTCGTAGAGAAAAATGAAAGATAGTGTTATTACCATGTCGACCTCCCCCCCTCACTAAACGACTCTTAAGCTTTACGACCCTTTTTGTCGGTGGTAAAAAAAAAAAAGAATTTTCCTTTCCCTCTTTCACGTTAGCTTGCCGAGCGTTTCTCGTTAACATCCTTTAAAAATGCATTCATCTTGCTATTTCCTTGTGGTCTGGCGGTGGCGTCCTTTTCCAGGTTAAAAGTTAAACAAATGCAAAGACCGGGTAAAATACAGAAGGAAACTGAAACTCCATTACGTTTAGGGTCTAATTTTGAAGCGACAGATATTGTAAACGATTTTTTTTATTAATTTCTGTCATTTCTCTATATTCTTAAAAAAATCTGTAAACCAAGATAGCTATATACATAATTATATATGGATGTAATATATTTATACAAACACTAGCGAACCGCCCCGGCTTCGCACGGGTGCTATGTAGATTTACTATACACACCTATATCGCCTATGTTATTCGCTGATAATTTAGAATTTTTTAATTCGATCGACTAGTTTTTGAGTTAAATCGTAACAAACAAACAAATCTTTCCTTTTTATAATATTAGTATAGATTAATATTAAAGTAATTTAAGTAATAAGAACCTAGTTTCTTCGAATGGCTTCTTTCATGTGTGAGTCTAATAGATATATCTCCTTTATTGAAAGGTTTTTCCTTTGTGCCTTGATATTGAATGTATTTTGTATATTATTTCCATTCTTACAAAATGACTAGCGATTTCACGCAGTGTTACTTGCGTCTAAATTACAGCATAAAAAAGTGAAATCCCGAGTGCCCTAGTGGGACATAGGGCAGACACATTTCTGTGTCTGTTTCACCGATTATTTTTCTTTACAGGCAAGCAGGTGATCAGCCTTCTGTGCCCTGCCTGACCGAAACAATTTTTTTAATTTTGTTTCCCCGGGACTCGAACCCCTCCTCAGGAGCCAAACGCATCGCGCTTACCCCTGAGGCGGTCAAAAATGAAAACATACATACTAATATTTACTTTTATTTACGCGAGTCACACACGCATTTTTTAATTAAAAAATCTTTTACCGGGCAGTCTGCCCGTGACCACGCTTGCTGAAAAGTATTCGAAACGTCAGAATATATGTATAAAACAATTAATAAATAGCGTTTTAATTCGGAAAATATATTTTATTGAAACATTTATACTAAGCTTTTATACATATTTAGGTATTATGTTAATCAAAGACTAATCATACAACAACTTTTGAATCTATATCTATACTAATATTATAAAGAGGAAAGATTTGTTAGTGTGTAACGATTTAACTCATAAACTACTGGACAGATTTTAAAAATTCTTTCACCAATAACAAGTTACATTATCATCAGCGACTAACATATAGGCTATTTTTTTCATCTACATTGCACCCGTGCGAAACCGGGGCGGATCGCTAGTACTATTATACAAAAGAATATACTGCATTGACTCCAAATAAAGAAAAAGAACAGGGCAGGAAGAAGAAAATATTATTTTACAAAAAAAGTATTTTTAAATTCATTTCACCTTATTTTGTTCATTCATTGTATCGAATTCAATGCATATCGAATGAATACTTCAGTAATGATTCACCGATTAAAACCTACTTAGCTAATTGTTCTCAAACATCTTAAACTCCAATAAACAAGCAATAAGACAACAATGGGAATCAATAACGCGGCCAGCTGTCGAAGCCCATTCATACATGATTAACGCATTAAAACGAAATAAGAATATTAACAGTGAGGGCATTAAAAAACGACATGTAAACGCGACTGAACTGTGAGTCTACAGTACTAGCTATAACGGGTCGGGGCATATTGAAGCCGAGTACAGCCGGCCTAGCATGACAAGCGCGACAAAATGTTGTCTACCGTTTTCTCGTGTTTTAATCGACTATCTCTTTATTTCTTTCGGGTCTAACATGACAATTACACTTAAAACTCGACTTTTAATATCTAAAATAGATATATTTGTCGATCGAGATATCTTTTCTATCAAAATTGTCGATGTCGATAATATTTCGAGATATCTTACATCTTAGTTTGTCTTCTCTCGTCCGCGACATATCTCGTGGCGGTCATGCTAGCCCGGCAGATTACCAGTGTTTCGGAATTTAAAAAAAATCTGGGGGTATAAAATGAAAATTCGTACTTCGAAAAAGCCTCAGTAATTTGGTAAAGTTTATTTAGACACAAATAAAATCGGCCAAGCGATTACTGAGATCTGCTCACATATGCCATTTGAGACGCCCCATGGGAGATTCAATAATCTTCATTTTATGGAGAAATATTCTAATATCTATACTAACATTATAAAGAGTAAAGATTTTGACGAGGTTGGAAACACTGAAGGCGTCAACTCATTCCACACTTTTGTCATACGTGGGATGAAGATGCGTGAATATGTAGTAAGTACATGTGCAGATTATTCCGAAAAAAAAAAAACATATTAAATTCCCATTTATCTTGGATATCCAATAAAGACACGTATGTATGTAATGCGCGTTTTTCGATAGAGCCCCTACTGATCGTTCGATTCTATTGGCATTACTCATACGACCTACATAAATGTGCACTTGAATATTGCACGAGGGCAAATTTAATGAAAACTATTAATTACACTATTGCCTGCGTGGCTTCGCGAGCTCAAGTAAATTAATAAATAATAGCTTTTGCCCGCAACAAAATTTTCATATGATATGGGCAATATAATATTCAGAATCGGATACGCGCACCGAATAATTTCATACAGCATGCGTATTTAAATATTGATATTGTACGCTTAACTAGATACTCAAGTTGTGGTATTTGAATGATTAAACAATTACTCTATTATTAGTAATAGCGGATGTTACCTACTAAATAAACAGAAAAATTGGACGTGTACGATACCGGTTTTTTAGTGTACCGTTCGGACAATCCTTTGGCCCAAAGCCCAAATAGATATGTCTTTTTGCGTTTCTGCTTTTCTACTTCCGACCCACATCCAAAACAAGAGAAATGAACTCGCTTTTCATATAATCGACAATTCATGTTAACCATTTAGAATTTTTTTTATTTTTAAAATCCAAATACATGTATGTATATAATTATAAGAATAGCTCAACAAAAAACGATGGGGTTTAAACAGGTGCTAAAAATAGTATATACCTGCACATAACTTGAAACATAAATTAAAGACAGAATGTGGGAAAACTTGAGGAAATTCTAGTGTATATTTACATAGAAATAAATACGTCTCTCGTCGTCGAAACTAAAAAAGATGCGAGTTCAGTTTGCAAAACTCTCAAATGGAAATGGGCAGGACATATGCTAAGAGAGAAAAATGAGAAATGGTCAAAAATAATAACTGAGTGGTACCCCAGGGGACAGTCAATATCACATTTGCACCCGTGTCTCGCGCTCCTCCTCATCAACTCGGTGTTTTATTATAAAACATCCGTTTTGTTGAGCGAGTTGCCCGCCTCCATATCGCTTTCTTCGCGTTCCTCGCCTCTAGACTCCCGGAAACGGTCGTAGTCGGGGTTTGAGATTTGTAGAATTTAGTACAGTGCGTGATATTTGTGTTTTCGTTCGCTTCGCGTATTAATCCGCGAAGTGAGCCGGCGATCGCCTGATGGCGCCACTGCGCCCATGCAAAATTGACCGCCCTATATTCATAGGGCGCGACCCCGCTTCCCCCAGCAAACGTTTTTACTGTCATCTGGGTTCCGTCCGATGCTCGCTGCTTTCGCGTGAGCATCAGACGAAGAATTACTAGACGAGACCCCAGGGATGGCAAAAGGAATAAAGGTCGACAAATGAAACGTTGGGAAGATGACCTCAAAAGAGTTGCCGGTCCTGAATGGATCAGAGTTGCAAGAGACAGAGATAGGTAGAAGTCTTTGGAGGAGGCCTTTGTCGAAGGACAAGCTGTTGTTCTGAAACCGTTCGTAAGTGATAATTCATATACCCACTGTAAATTGTAATTTTTTTGTTATTATAAATACGTCTCTAAATTTCAAGAAATAACACTGAAATATAAATTCCAAGAGCTTATAGAATACACTAGAATTAATTAAGAGCAAAGCAATAAAAACAGTTTTCATTTGAACTTGAGAGTATCGTAATTTTCTGGAAAGTACCGCGATTCCCGGTAAGTTTAGATTAGTTAGCTCATTTACGATTCTTATGAACCTACTAGTGATGTGCCGGATATCCGTATCCGTATATCAGAGGGGAAAAAAAATATCACTCTGAATCTGGAACACTCTCCGTGTGTCTGTCTTCCCCGGGAATTATAACATGGGTATCTTTAAAGCAAGAGTAAATAGGCATCTTCTAGACAGTTGTGATTTACCACCCTGACTGCATCACCACTTAACATCAGGTGGGATAGTAGTCATCGTAAGGTAAAAACAAAAGATCCGTATCCGTTACTTTTGGCGGATCTTGTGAAATTCTATATATTGGTGATTAGGTAGCAATGAAAAACTATTAAAATTCGGATTATTTTGTATATCTCAAAATTAAATATTTGGCACCCTTTTATTAGAAACTTATATACTTATATACATACATAAATATATTCAAAGTCACGAGAATCATCATTGATTGGGTAAGAAAGTTTAAATACGTATCCGCGGATCTTGGTTCTTGACACCAAAGATCCGCATTCGGATCCGTATCCGCGGATATACATTTTTAACGATCCGACACATTACTAGCATATACCTACTCGCACCGAGCCAACCTTGAGCTTACACCGCTAGCTAGAAAACCGCTGAAGCGACATTTTACCGCGAATTTCGTCTGCTACGTGCATTGAAATTATAATAGTCGTAATTTTTATAATCTTCAGCAACATCTCAGTGTAGAAACGTAAAATTTTTCATAAAGGCTAAGTACTGTCAACGTACGTGTATTGAATTAAAATGATTAGTAAATTAAGATACGATAAAAGTGCGGGTTAACAACCATTATGAGAATCTAGTTGTCGTCGGTGATTTTTCTGAACCGATACGAATTAGAAACCGTCAAGAAGATGCCTATTCAATATTTAAAAGTAGGAAATACACCTACTAACCCTCTAGAAGCAGATGTCTGAGCGGCTGGGATCACTTAATTATTATTATTTATTTATGTATTTACGTTCATACTGTATTCCCTAAATGAATAAATGATTTGAATTGAGTTGAGACACCACTCCATTTGACCCCGAATAAAATAGGGTGCAAATGGCAACCGATATTGATAAAGCCTTTAATAGGTAAAAAAACATTAAATCACGTTAATAAATGACGATTATTATTTAAAAGAGCGGTGAAAGTCATTAACACTTAATATATAGTATGAATTCGAAAAGAAAATATTTATTACCTACATAAGTTTAAAATATAACTTGTTAGAACTCCTATTCTGTACCAAGAAATACAAAGGATTAAAGCTCCTAACAGCTTTGTAACCTAGAAATTAGTTCTAAAACTCAACCAAATAAAATCAACAAGTAAATCGCTAAAAGGTCCTATATACATTAAACGTTATTTACTCAAAGAATAATCCCGTCATTAGATCCGACAGATAATAAGGAAACCGGCTTGTCATCCGAAACTGGATTGAACTCGTTTGCGGCGGATTCAGTTACTGTAACTACGCAAATGGCGACCCTTTCACATGGCAAAAATTTCTAGTTTCTAATATATTTCCGTTTTGATTTATATACCTCAACAAATTACATTTATTTTAGTTCCATTATCTTACACCGACGGTTAAAGGTTTTTGCAATTTGCAAAAACAATTTTAAAATAAACGTTATTGTCAGATTGATATTTTTCAAAATAAACTTAGTACATACGTATAAGGCAAGTGTTAAAATGGTAGAAAGCAAAGACTAATATTTCTTTCTTTTTTCTTGATATACCTACATATCATATTGTAATTGGTAGTTACACTTTGGGTTAATATATCGTTATTTTTGTCTTAATGTTTGTACAAATAAATATGTTTTTATATATATTTTCGATTTTTGTGCACCAATATTTTTATCAGTTTTGTGGTTTTTTTTTGTCTATTTGTGAAAACTGTCTTGGCCTATGTATATATCATGATTTCTAGGTATGATAATTGCTGTTTGTTTTCCTACGTAAATAAATAAATTTAGATAGTTCCGACACTTCAAAATCCCAGGACAATCAGAGACACCTTACCAAACCCCCGTTAGCCTTTTCTCACTTTTATGACATTTGAAACTTTATTATAAGAAAGGGGTATTATTTGAGTATTGCGAACATTTATGACAATAGGGTTTGTATAACGAGGTCGCAGTAATGCCACTGGAAAAGATTTAAAGCGCGAACCTGATCCACAATGTGGCGATAAGGAGAAGGTTAAAATGCAGTTAAATAAAATTGAAAGGAATCACTGCAATTCAGACATATTTTATTTACCTTTCGATATTTAATTTGATACTCGTCTTCCTCGAATTTCAATAATTACTGCTTTCTCCTTTAAAATCGATGAAGTTACTATTCGCTAATTCATAGGAGTATTTTTGTAACCCGGTATACGCCCGGGGCGTTGCGTTAATCCGCATGCCGTTTTTTAATGATAAGCAATAAATAATGAGACAGAAAATATTACAGAACCAGAATTATTTTAGTATTTATATTCAGGACTTTATTGTCATAGTTTTTTTTATGTCAGATATCGACAGACAAGCATGAGGTTCACTTGATGGTAGGTACCTCAGCCACGGAACATCAGTCAATGATGCGCTGTTGACCTAATTTTACTTCAAGCATTCGGAAACCGAAATTCACCGAATTCTATAGGCTGAAACCGAAACGCGCAATATGCACTTCATGGTTTTCCATCTATGAACGGTCACTGCTTAACAAGTCAACAAGTCCATCAAAAAAGCTAACACACGTTTTTTCTTGTATTATTTTTTATCTTCCGTGTCATTACAGTTTATTCATGGGTCAAGGGCATATCATTACCTACTCTATCATTACTGATAGTCCAATTACTTGGCAGACAAATCTATACTAATATTATAAAGAGGAAAGATTTGTTTATTTGTTTGTTACGATTTAACTCAAAAACTACTGAACCGATTGTAAAAATTATTTCACCAATAGACAGCTGAATTATCAGCGAGTAATACAACAACAGATTTTTGTGTATAGAATAGAAGCCGGGGAGTGTGAAAAGTAGTTTATATAGAAGATAATAAAACGGTCGTATGATTCCTCCCATATAAATCACGTAGTGACTAATAACAGTGTATAATTTATTAGTGGACGGAACACGGCAACTCAATTGGGTTAATTAATGGAGAACATAAAACATGGCGCTACTTCGACCACGTAGTGTCGTATCCGAATAGGTTTGCTTAAAAGCACACTTTTTGTTTACTATGAAAGTGAATTTTTTCGTTTATATATATATTTTTAATTATTATAGTTAATTACTTAAAGGTGTCATGTGGAACATGGTGTAATGGTTAGCTCCTTACAAAAATTTTGTGAAACGAAAATCTTGTCGATTGAGAACTGGCAGTTAATGTAATTTTTTTACGCAATATGAAGAAAATCACAGCAATAAACCGTTTAATAATGTATGTATGAATGTAATGTATCGCTAATGACAAATCTTTCCTTTGGTGGTGTTCACGTGAGCTACTTGCCAGTTTGCCCACTAATCAAAATGAGAGAAAAACAAAATTAACTTCTTATTTTTATTTTTTTATTTTTTCTTATAATTCAAACATCACTATTACACAAAGATATTGAAAGAAGTCTGAATTTTTTGTTAATATGACTGAAGTGCAAATTCCATCTTTTTTTTTCTATGTTAGATATAAGACAGACGACCTTGAGGTTCACTTGATTGTAGGTTATACCTCAGCCACAGAACATCAGTCAATGATGCGCCGTCGACCTACTTTTTACTTCGAGCATTCGGAAGAATGCACATCTTATATGTTAATGTTGATAAATTATACAATTTATCTTTGAAAAAACGATACTATTATAATGTATTGTAAAAAATACACAAGCATTAATTCATTAGGAGCTAAACTTTACATGCACACATTTAGATAATAAAAATAAAAATTACCGTACAAAGAAAGACTCTTAAAAAAGCTCAACTTTTTACCGTTTTGTTATGCATTTATTTACTATATTCGCTAACAGTGCTTTCTATAAACAGTGTCAGTTTAGTCCATATCGCTGCCAGTGCTGACGATGAATGCTCTACAGAAATAGGTCACATAAATATTGTTCATTTCATGACTCCACTCAAACCCCAGTGCAATCTTTGAGCTACTTCATTCGCTTACATAATGCTCTTTGTAACTATGAAATTTACTTTAATTCTTTAATGTTTTTCTATATCAATAAAATCATGAACCGCGTGGAAAAGTATTGTTAATTAATAATGTAAAATAATAAACTAAGACAACACTTAACTTTTGGTAAAATAAATTGTGCTTATACAACATCTGAACTAGAGAATAAACTAAAATTCGATGATATTTATTGATAGACGATGTACATCAATAATGATTATAATATTGATATAGGTATGTTCCAACTCCAAGAGTCATTATACAGAAATGAGAATATCATCGCTGTGTTGGACTCTCGAGCAAGCACAGCAAATGCTGAGTCGACGCGTATTTATCACACAATATTAGTGAACAAGTTAATATTAGTAAGTAAATATAGGTACACACGTTATGATGTGTGGAGTTTAGAATATGAGCATTACTCTTTTCGACTGTATAAAAATGAATTGAAAATTAACGTAGGAATCTGGGGGCACGGCAGTGCCCCCGCCAAGTCGAGCAAAAAGCGGCACGGCCGTACTATCCTTTTCTCGAAGTAGTTCGGGCCATTTTCGACCCCCTATAACTTCGTTGTGGATAAAACTAGAATCCTGAATTTTCAGTCACTAAGCAGGCATTGTATAAACTCGGTATATTTCAAATATCATTCTGTTTGAACCAGTAGTTTAAGAATTATAACTAGTCAAAGTTTGATAATTTGTCACTCACTCACTGACTGACCGATCATCAAAACTCTAAGGCACTTCTAGCAGACATAGAAACTTGAAATTTAGAATACAATTAGTGTTTAGTCTATAAATCAAGGAAAAACTACAATATTTTGAAATTTCGGTCCAGTTTTCTAGATATACAATTTTTTTTTGTATTTCTGTATGTAATGAATAACTTAAAAACTACTGGACGGATTTTAAAAATTCTTTTACCGTTAGAAAGCTACATTATCACTGAGTAACTTAGGGTATTTATTACTAGAAAAAATAGAGATCCTTAGAAATCCCTACTAAAAGCAACCCAAGGTGTAAAAAAAATAGCCATAAAATGTCTTTCATCGCATGTGCTGCGGAAAGTATTTATGCTAGAACAAAAAAACGTTCCACAATATTATAGAACATATCAAAATCTACAAAAAATTTCACGAGACCATATGTCCAACTATTGTAGTTATGTCACTATAACTACTTTTTTACATTAAAAAGTTAATAAAAATGCCGATCAAAATCAGACTGTTAACCATAGCTTTATATTAATTCTTATCCAAATAAACTAAGAAAAGGAATATCTACAAAAAGAAATGAGATGCCATCAAAAACATAAATTGTAAAAAAAGCCAAGTCTTGCAACTCAGTTCTCTCGTAAAAAGTTGTGAGATCCATATAATACCAAGTCGGTCAATTTATTCAGTCTCTACTGAAGGATCCTTCTGTCTTAAGTTATTACGTAATTAGGTAACCTAACAACATCTCATATTGATCATATCAATACCAATATTAAAAAGCTTTGATGTTTAAAATAAAAAGGTTGACTTGGCAATCGCACTAAACTATCTAATTTAATATAATATGTATTACTTGTGATACACATTGTGTTTTTAATAAAATTAAAAAGATACATTGTGTTTTCATGCGATAGCCGAGTCAATCTATTTATTTAAAACATCAAAGATTTTTAATATTGGTATTGATATGATCACTATAAGATGTTGTTAGGCTACCTAATTACGTAATAACTTAAGACAGAAGGATCCTTCAGTAGAGACTGAATAAATTGACCGACTTGGTATTATATGGATCTCACAACTTTTTACGAGAGAACTGAGTTGCAAGACTTGGCTTTTTTTACAATTTATGTTTTTGATGGCATATTTTATACAGTTTTTCAAAACTATCACTTACTTAGATACATAAGCTAGATTGCATGTGTTTTTAGTGCTTACTTTGTTACCTATAAAAAAAGACTATAAACCTATAAACGATCATTTTCAACATACATGCCGTGAATACCTACCTACATTATCTTATCATATCAAAATATTGTCCATATGAAACCTCCTACCACGCTTCAATTGTAAGTACGGGTGCAAAAAGCAGGTCTATATAACATTTCCACTTCTTGCGTATTAAATAACATCATTCGTAGAAGCGACTTAAACGACCATTACAGCATAATAACCGGGAGCGACGGCCTACTGTTACGGGAACTCTAAACACCAGTAATCACTGCGCGCTATTTCATAGAAATAAAAAAATAATCAATACCCACGCTTCGGTGGGTGTGCGACGTAAAACCTATTATCTTTTTTTTTAATATATCTATACGATTACTTATTAAGTAAACACGGTGTTCTTGGTGTAACCAAAGAAAACAAATAAATTATGATATTATTATAGAAAAAAATCCCATATTATTTTAGTAATCTAAGTTTCTGAGATTCAGTCAGCGCTGATTTTCAGACTGGTCTACTAAATGTTA
This sequence comes from Anthocharis cardamines, assembly GCA_905404175.1. NCBI lineage: Eukaryota > Metazoa > Arthropoda > Insecta > Lepidoptera > Pieridae > Anthocharis > Anthocharis cardamines. The sequence goes on along the minus strand of FR989971.1, from coordinate 5,785,366 downwards.
CGATTAAAAAGAAAAAAAAAATACCGAAGCCTATCCAAATAAAACCGTAACATGTTCCAATTAACTTGCTCTTAATAGGTAAATAGGAGACAGAATATAAACATTATATATATTTACCCACAGATCACATTAAAAGCTGGTAAGTGATTGAGCAGCACCAGCCCAAAATATTAAAAAAAAATATCCTAGGGAATAGAACCTAGAATCTTCATTGTTAAAGGACGAACAGAGTCACGGTTGTGGTTAAATGCGTTTTTAATAAGCGACTTGTAGTGTACGGTAATTATAAAGGCATCGATACACAGCGCGATCACGTTCGCATTTCGCATGCGCGACCATTGTGTTCGCTGAACGGTTTCCGGCATACGGGGACTGCCCACGCGCTAGCAGCAAACTCACAGAATAGACAGTATCTTAAAGATCATCATGGCTTTAAAATAATTAGCTTATATTTTTTATTTTCTTTACTAATATTACTAGCATCGTGCCCCGGCTTCACACGGTTGCAATGTAGATGTACGTTTCTATACATAAAAAATAGCCTGTTATTCGCTGATAATGTAGCTCTCTTTTGGTGAAAGATTTTTTAAAATCGGTCCAGTAGTTTTTGAGTTTATTCATAACATACAAAAATACAAAAAATCAAAAATACAAATCTTTCCTCTTTATAATATTAATATAGAACATATACAAAAATACAAATATTTTCTCTTTATAATATTAGTTTATACGAGGGTGAATCAAAAAATTCTTGGAATCAATATTAAAAAATGCAAAGATTTAAATAATAATATTTTATTTTTCTACATAATCTCCCTCCAATGCAATGCATTTAGAATAACGCGTTTCTTACTTCCTTATTCCTTGTGAAAAAAAATTATTTTCTTGACTCTCGAAAAAGTCCTCTACGGCAGCTATAACCGCGTCATTATCGTGAAATTTTGTTCCACGAATTTCCTCTTTTAATTTTGGAAATAAGTGAAAATCACTTGGGGCTAAGTCCGGAGAATATGGTGGGTGGTCAAGGAGATTGAAGCCAGCACAGCGGATTGCGTTGAGCGCAACTTCCGATCGATGAGCAGGAGCGTTATCTTGAAGGAACAACACGCCCAACGACAGTTTTCCACGACGTTTTTCTTTAATCGCTTCACGCACTTTCGGGATTAAATTTGCATAATAGGGTCCAGTAATCGTCTGGCCTTTTGGCATGTAATCAATAAAAAGGATTCCTTCACTATCCCAGAACACAGAGGCCATAACTTTGCCAGCGGTAGGAGCAACTCGAAATTTCTTGATGGATGGAGAGGATGGTCGTTTCCAAGACATGCTTTGTCTTTTAGTTTCAGGATCAAAATGGTGGACCAACGTTTCATCCATGGTGACAAGACGACGGCAAAAATTATCCGAATCACGCTGGAACATTTCAAGATTACGCTTGGAAATTTCCAAACGTCGCTTTTTGTTTTCGTCGGTTAACATTCGTGGCACCCATCTTGCAGACACTTTTTTGAACCCTAGTGAATCAATTAAAATGGATTGAACGCTACCAAAAGATATCTTTAGGATCTCAGCTATATGTTTTATAGTCATTCTTCTGTCTTCCAAAACCAGATTCTCAACCTTTTTGACATTTTCTCTTTTCCCTTTCTCTGTAACGGAGGTTGAAGGCCGCCCAGAACGCGGGTCATCTTTACAGCTTGATCTACCTCTTTTAAATTCAGCCACCCAGTACGCAACCGTAGAATAGGGTACAGCCCCCTAATGTCTGCTGAATGTCCAAAAAAATTTCCTTCGTAGACATTTTTTTCAAACTGAGATATTTTATCACCGCACGTAACTCACTTTTATCCATAATTTTGACTTTTTAGCAACTCGTTGCACAAAAAAATTTATTACATGCGAACGAACTGACAAAAACAAGTGACAGTCTGCATAAATATAGTGTGATAGACACTCTTTAATTTGAATATCGAACTTGATCCAAAAAGGTTTCATATATATGCACTTCTAAGAACTTTTTGATTCACCCTGGTAGAAGTAAAGATATAGATAAAGAGGAAAGTGTTGTTTGTTTCGATTTAACTCAAAAACTACTCGATCGATTTTAAAAATTCTTTCACGAATTGAAAGCTACATTATCAGCGAGTAACATAGTACAACTACATTGCACTCGTGCGAAGCCGGGGCGATCAAGCAGTTAAAACATTTCAATTTTTTATTATACTGATTTTCGATTACGACTCATGTAAGAACATACACACTTTGTTAGTGTAATGTATTCTACATAGTCATGTAATTCGTACGGATAGTTAATGTAACATATTAACAAACAAATAATAAAGGTTGAGAATCGCCAGCGTAGACAATGCGACTTATGTTAGTATAAGATAAACAACGATATTCTCCGTCTGACGTGTACGTAAGTGGCTAATTTATTTGCGAATGCCATTTATATCAATTGAGTCTACTCTTTTGATAGTAAATTGATTTATATAAATGATAGTGAACAATTTGTTTTCCGCTTGTTTACATTTTGTAGTTAGAGCCATTAATGACGTATTCATGCACTTAAGGATGAAGGCACATACGCTAACTTTAGCATAGGCTATTTTGCGAGTGAATTGATAATTATGTGACGCATTATAACGACTTTCTGTGTTTAATCGCTGCAATTAAATAGCGCATATAGCGACTGTATCAATACTATCGCGTTTTGGCGACTGTCTGCTTACATAACGCGTTTCAGCGTTGTACCAAGCGCCTTGATATCCGCAACTGAAATTCATAAGTGTGCGGGTTAAAGCTTTCGAACGCGGCATCAAGCTTTCAGCGACTAAATCGCCAGTCAACGATGTTTAAAGTAGAGTGTGTGCCTTGCCCCTTAGAGTAAGTATATGAATGAATTACTAAACATGTGTTCATGTAGTTCTATTCAGTTACTGTACCTTCCATAATCTTAGAGAGGGCATCGCGGAACATGACGTTTTTATTATTTATATTACTTTTCATTGCTCAATAATAAAAAATTGCTAATTAGTTATTAGTCTGTGTTATAAACAGAGTATGGATTTGCATAATAACTCCATAACTTTATGGTTATTTTTTTATTTATTGGTTATCCATAAAGTTTGCATTAGCAACAGTTTAGCTTTTGTGATATAGATTGGAAACTATAAATAATAGCGCAATGTACGAATACCTATAAATAAAAATTAAAAACATATAAAGAATAATTTACATATAGGTAGAAACGCTAGCACCCCGCCACGGCACGGCAACTATTAATGTGGTAAATTTCAGTTTTAGTTTTATAATATTTCGAGAAGAAATAAATAATTTAAAACGATATTACAAGTTATGATTTCAAAATAACCCTAAACCAATTTTCTCATACATGCGATATAAACGCTTACGTTATCACGTGGTACAGAGGCCAATATAAATTTTCTTTTATCGCGGAAATTATCGGGATATCATCTCGCGTCGATTCCAACTAGATTGCCTCAGCCGGCCACCTCGTGGGAAACTCGATAGAATACTCTGCGAGACCAATAAGCGTAAAATAGATTATACAAACCACTGTCACAGCTTAGTAACTTAACAGTTATGAAACTTTTGAACAACCTCATCCTATTTAAATCAAATAAGAGTGTCTTTCAACAAGCGTGGTCACGGACAGACTGAAAGATTTTCACGTCAGGTTTCAGGATTCGACGGGCTCGTTGGCGCGTTCGGTTGATCATCTGCCGTTTGCATCGATGGGTCGTGGGTTCGAATCCCACCGAAAATGGTGAATTCGAATTGGGCATTGATCGGGAATATTGAAATTCCTACCGGATAATGAACCACCGTTCATAGATGGAAAAACCGTGAAGTGCAGTTTCGGTTTCAGTCTTTGGATTTCCGAATGCTCGAAGTAAAAATTAGGTCGACAGCCCATCATTTACTGATATTCTGTGGCTGAGGTATCACCTACCATGAAGTGAACTCCATGCTCACATTTTTATTTATCCAGTTTCGGATACTTTTCAGCCACCGAAAAGTATCCGAAAAAAGATTCCGAAACGTCAGTATAAATAATAAATCACGTTTTAATCCGATTTAAATTAATTTATTTAAATGTGTGATACTCGCGTTAATAAAAGACGATATTACTCGAGACTCAGCTAAATTTTTAGGGGAGGCCTACGTCCAGCAGTGGATATAGAGAAGGAAACAAAAAGAAAAAGACTCGAGACATTCATTACTATAAGTTCTATGCACTGTATCGCTAAGCATCTGGTGGCTCTTTGATACGATAGCTACACGTCTGCTTTTTGGTGCGGGGAGAGCGAAGAAAATTTTCAATTTCCGTTGAAGACTTGAAAACTATCTCAGGCTCAGGTGTTGTGATCTATCTCTACTATTACTATTACACAATCCGAAATCTATTTAGGTATTTTCTTTCCCAACCGTCCCTTTAACCTTGCACCCAGGAATTTATATTATATTATGTTGCATGTATGCAGTGGCGGGACCGCCATACAAACCCAAAAGCCCAGCTTGTAATACGTGTTTATATATATAACTTATATAATTATGTATTCGTCAAGTTATATATGTAACGTATATAATTATTATTTTTCTTTTATTGGTTGCGTTAAAAGGGGAAGCCGGGCTTTTGGGCTTGTATTGTGGTCCCGCCACTCTATGTATGTATGTTAAAAACTATGAACCACTATTGATAGTAAGCGGACGATATAGTATGAATTCAAACTACATCTTGACAACAGCTGTTTTGTCAGAAGTTTTAACTTTTGATAAAAACTGAGACGAGTTTAATGAATTATTCGTAGAGCGTCTTTGTGGAAACTTAATCAATAAGCGAACTTGAAAGATGAAAATTGTGCTAAGGGTCGATTGGGATCTTCCGGAGCTTACTTTCCGCATCGAAATATCTGTTCAAATTTCGCCGAAAATAAAATAACACAAATAAAATTTATCGAGTAACAGACAGTTAAAAATCCTCTTAGGTAACATAACGCTTTTGTCGAAGTATATAATATATAACCGATTTCGAAGATTTCCGTATTGTCAATAGGATATAGTGCTCAAAAAATTACACTGTCCATGAAAGTTTTAAAATCAGTAAAATAATCATTTTTTTTTATAAATCTATTGTTAGCAGAAAATATTGTATACTCCAAGTGGTGAACCAAATATATTTATAAAAAAATATATTGTACTTTATAATTATAATTTTTTACATTATAAAAATATCCCACCTAAATATGATAATTTAATACCTGACAGCATTTGTATAAAATACTAGTAACACGCCCTGGCTTCGCACGGGTGTAACGTAGATGTACTGTACACAAAAAAATCGGTCGAGTAGTTTTTGAGTTAAATCGTAACAAATAAACAAACATACAAATCTTTCCTCTTTTTAATATTAGTATAGATATCAAGTAACATTATATTGATAAATCAAATATACCTACATAATATTATTATGCGGAAATGCAGAATTTAAAATTATGCTCCTTCAAGTTGTTTTACTTGTGTGAATATTGGTCTTAATATTATTTTTGGAAACATCATAAATTATGTTAACTAGTTATTATATTGACAGGTCATTAACAAGTAGCAAGGTCGATATAATATGCCACGCTCCAGAAGGAGGTGCGAGGTGATGGGACAAAATGTACAAAACTTTATGTTACGCAGTGGCAGATTTACAAATTTACAAGGTATAGATAAGCTGTTATCAAACATGGTGAAACAAAAAATATCTACTTATATAATAGGCATATTACCCCACATAACAGAAGAAGTAGGTATTACCCTGATATTTCGATACATAATTCTTACATTTTAAAGCAAGCTTATGCGTTCTTTGCAGCGTATCTGTGAAAAACTTAACATAATAATATGTATTTTATAATATGACATATAAAAACTTACTTCATCCTGGCTTGGAATCAATATTGATACTAGGTACGCCTTAATGTATGTAAAAATATATCCTAAATTAACTAGTCGCGTTCTATGTACTATATATATATTATATGGCGTTGACTTACGATGACTAGTTAGGTATTTACAGACAGTAAAATTAATTATCGTATCAAAACGAACACATGTGTGCAAAACGGCCAGTAAACATTATCATCGAAACAGTTTGCATCAACCTCTAAAACATTAAATGCTTGACATTGCAGCAACATTGACGGAATGAATCAGGATTATTTTCGTACTCCGATGGAATTCATACAAAACTTCCGCGATGCAAAATGTTTTTATTTTGTAAGTTATTCGCGCGATGGGTTTTTTGTTTGTACACAACAAAACTGAGTAAAATTATTTATTGGACAAGATTTCAATTATATATAAGTGGGGGGCCGGGCGGGGCATTGCTTATTTTTGCACGTCAGCAATCTTTGTTTATATTTTAATAGAACACAATAAATGAACGTGTTAATTGTTAATATATTTAGATTATAATAATAATTAAATACCATTTAAATAATTCGCTTGAATAAATAATAAATTTGTAATACAGGAACGGCCTCTACGATCTTGTGTTTTTTAAAGCAATATTATTCCAGGAGTCATTTACGATAGAACGAGACAACTATACAAAATGTATCGTGCTGTTACGTTCTCTCTTAAAGTAAGACGTAAATAACGCTGCTCTTCTAGATTGCGGTGCTTGCTTTTATAAAGACAAGTTTTTAGTAAAACCAAAACAAAATATTATGTTATTGTACAGAACCACTCATTTAAAAAATATATCGAGGGTAAATCCCAATAAGTTTGAATTAAAAGTTCACTTTTTTATGGACTCGTTGGCGCGTTCGGTGGAACAATTTCCGTGCGCACCGATGGGTCGTGGGTTCTGATCCCACCGGGACGACATGTTTATACTTTTCTGTAAGCATGAAATATCCCCAGAAACTTTGGGCATTAAACGGGTAACGAACCACCGTTCATATATGGAAAAACCGTGAATTGCATATTGCACGTTTCGGTTCCAGTCTATGAAGAATGCTCGAAGTAAAAAGTAGGTCGACATCGCATCATTGACTGATGTTCTGTGGATGTGGTATCAAGTAAAAGTAATGCTCGTCTGTCGATATTTACCATAAAAAAAACTTTTAAAATTGAATTTAACTTACAAAATTTAATTTCATACTTATTGGGTTATAGCACAATACCCTCGATATATTCATATGTAAACGCTATTTAAACTATTCTTTATATAACACATAGCGATAAAAGATAACGATTATATAGGAATAGCGAAAATTTTAATAAGTTATCGCATTCAAAAATAAGCAGCGTTGTGATAAGATAACACACCGACCTAATATCCAAGTTCACACCGATAAGCTGCGAAATTGTACTGAACATATTTCGATATTCAAATTAATATATCTGCTATGACGTAGTCTAGTTTAGAGCAGTGATGCCAACCCCTACAAAATGGGGGAAAACCCCCCAAGTTGGCATTACTGGTTTAGAGAACTAATAGTGAGAATACCATTAGAGTAAAAATAGAGATTTATTGATGATCATTACACGTATAAATACATATATACATATATGCTCGTCGGTTTCGAGAATCTGATCGAGGATACATTACATGTATAGTTTTTTGTAATCAAAGTTTGGCCACAAGCGTAGAACTAACATTCTATGTCACACTGCATTGTCATCTACTTGACGACTACACCAATAACTTTTGAGAATTGTATGAGAAGTTATTTCACATTGCACACAAATGACAGATCGACGACTCGAATACTTTCTCGAAAGTTAATCGTGCTAGGCCCTCTGGATATTTTTGTCACCTACTACATGCTAAAGAATTAAGTCTTAATAATAATTATTATTTTGTTTTAATGATTACAAACCAACCGAATTGTGCACGAATTTAAGTAATATGATTATATTTTTTTTCGATATTACTTAGATGCAAATTCGCGTGTGATATGCTGTTATATGCGCACAAGGTTGGATGGTTGTGGTACGTCACAAAGTTTAATGATACGTCTTCGTGGCCTTGAGCGGTTTCAGGAACACGCGAGCTGATAAATCTGTGATAAATGAGAGAATTTAAAAACTGATTGATTGCTTTATAAACTGGAAACACTTTGCCATTATATTAACTTATTTTGAATATGGGTAATATTATGTACACACACTACAAACTCATGAAGGTCGGTAAAATAATCAAAATTAAGGACAAAGTAAGAACTCATGTACACAGACACTGGAAGGTGTCACCAAAAGATTGGGTGACACCTTCCGGTGTCCAACCCAACCAAGGAAGGAAGGTTGCCTTCCAATCCTTGCGCTTTTTTAGTGTCATTTTAATAATTGAATGAAAATACTTTCAATTAAAAACTATACTCCAAGCGTTGTTACGGGCAGACTGAAAGAAGACGCACAACACTAACGCCATCTGTTGTCATTGTTTTGGTACTAGGATAAATTATTATATAAAACCTCGATGGTAAAGCGTGAAATTCATAACCACTATGGTATCGCAAAACTACCATTTATACTAAACAAATAATTAACTGTAAAACGCACGTGCACTGCGCCCACGCACTATATCTTACGCATACTAGTCAATAATTGTACTCGCAATAATTATTCTACTGTAACGGATTTATAGATACATACCTACGATACGATATCTACTATATAATTGCTATCTTGGCTTAGGATTTTTCTTAGAAGGATTTATTAGGTCAATACTTGAATAAAAATTTTATTGATAGTACAAAAACAAATAAACACTGTTAATTTTTGTTGCTTAAGGCGTATTTTAGAAATCAACTTTACGTTATATTTAGTAGGTACAAAAAAATCATAATAAAACATTTCTTTTATCAACGCGAGTATCACACATTTAAATTAAATAACTTTAGCCGGCTTTAAACGCGATTTATTCATTATAATAATTATCTATCGCGTTTCGAGCCGTTTGAAAGGTGACAGCTGTCTGATTTGAATTTTCACAAAGTTGCCATACCTACTACCGCCATATACTTCTACGGAGTTGATACTGCCGCTGTCTATTTTTTTTTTGTATATAAATAAGTGAATTCCCGTGTCATATTAGGGCATGGGGCAGACCCATTTCTGGGTCTGTTTCACTGATAATTTTTCTTTACAGGCAAGTAGGTGATCAGCCTCTTGTGCCCTGCTCGACCGAAACATTTTTTTATCTTGTTTTCCCCGGCATTCGAACCCAGGACTTCCAGTGCTAAGCGCGCTTACCATTAAGCCAAGGAGGCGGCATTTAAACAGACTAGACTAAATTGTCTATACCATGCGAGCTTCCTAACGTCTATCACCGCTTACAATGTGAATATAACGGCTCATGGTACCTATAAAACGTCTAACCTGTTGCTGCTTCTTGTACTTAAATATTTATTAGGCACGTGCTTTAAAGATATAACGAGTGTCAAGATTAACATCTTGTTGCGAATAAACTTACATTGTATGCTTTCCACTTACCCAATGGCTGCCGACGAAGTTACATATCCAAAGGCATCCTTCGATGTTCCGACAAACCGTTACCATACGAAATTTTCTAAGAATTGACCCATCAAAGCTATTTATTCTAAAATATTAAAAAAATCCTTTTCGGTATCGTATTTCGTATCAAAACCGTTGTATTTAGACTAACGTTATGTAATTTACTTTTCTTATTTTGCGACAGTCAATTAACCTATTAGCGCCCAGAGTACACAATTTTGACATGTAAGTTTGACCTGTTGCCATGTGATGAATTCGAATAGAAAAATACTCGGGAACGACTGTTTCCTATGTTTTCAAATGTGCTCTTTTGAATAGTGATGGTTAAAATTGTGCCGTGACAGTCTGTCACGACCACGGTTGATGAAAAGCATCCGAAACGTCGGCATAAATAATATATAAATAATAAATCGCGTTTTAATCCGTTATAAAGTATTTTATTTAAATATGGTGATACTCGCGTTAATAAAAGACAATATTAACTACCTAGTATAATTAATAAATTATTTTTAGTGTAATTAACGAAAGTGTAATTCAAGCATTTACCTTGAACTCCTTCAAAAACAGACTCGACGCAATTTCCAAATTCCACACGCATCAGCTTAAGCTGATAGTTTGTTTAAGTATTTAATAATAATAATCGTAGTTTCATGTCGGTCTCTCCTCGGTAGACATAAAATTTCCAATCGATGATATATTTCAATAATGTTGATTGAATTGATATTTTTGAGTTTGAGTATAACTGATATTGAGAAATGCCTCAGTATAACAATATCATAACAAAAACATAATAGCTTCGTGCATGACAATTGCCAATCAACCTAATATCGGTAAATAATAGGTGCCACGCAATAGCAAAAGTATTAGTAGTATTAAACGGCAAAATTGTAAATGTCTCTCATAACTTGTACAGCCGTAGATTCCGTGTGGTCACGCTAAATAGTCGGATAACTGTCACGGACGCGAAGCAAGGCCCGCGACCTTTCACTTTCTCCCTAGATAAAAAAAGAGTGAATGCGAATTCTTTTACGCCATCACATCATAGTATAGGAGGTACCAACGTTTTCGAGAAAGAATTTTAGGTCAGCTGATTTTGTGATACGTCGTCCATCTTGCTTTTTCGGTTAGAGTCTGGGCTGTCTGGCAGTCGGTAGCGGTTGCGTTCGTTTGTGCGCAACCTACCTGTCAGGTGATAATTCTGGATTTTAAAAGCATTTTAAGACGCGTAATTTTTAATTTTTTGTTTTTAAATAAGTCTACCTGACATACTTTTTTTATTGCCAGACATTTCTGACGTTGCTAATTATGTGCCATACGCGATTTTTTATTTATTTTTTATAAAAATTTCAAAGTATTTTAGAATGTCTGTAATTTTAATATTATGTTATTTAAAGATAATAAAAGCTTGAAATTAATTTGCCAGACATTAATTCGATTGTTAAACCTTGAAAATAAAATAAAAAAATCATGAAAAGTATTGCAGTTCGAGAGAAACAGTTGGAGAATAAGACAGAGAACCATTGAAATTTTAAGATTAAATTATAGTAGGTATAATATATATATTATATATATAAAAGATAAAATTAAATACATGTACTAAGTGATGGTAAGAAACACCTCCGTTACTAAGACATTTCCTTCTGCTATCATTCTTACACTCTAAAATAGAATAGTACGGCATAGTTACGAAAAAAAGTAATTTTATGACTCGACCGACTCAACCCCTATTTAACCCTTAACCACTCACAAGTGTCTCGTGGGCACTATTTTACGTTCTGTTACTCATAAAACCTAAAAGTATTTATTTTTATGAAAAACCGTTTTATCTAATCTAACCCTATAATTGTTAAAAGACGGTTAGAAATTTATATATAAAATTAATTTATATGTAAAATAAAAATACTTAAACTTTTTTTAAGTTAAGAAGAATTATCTCTCTTTTCTTTTAAATACCCTTGATTTATTTAGTGAGCCCTATTAGGTTTTATGAGTAACAGAACGTAAAATAGTGCCCGCGAGACACTTGTGGGTGGTTAAGGGTTAAATATACCATTTATACGGAAATAAATTATTATTTATTATGCATACAATATCTATATAAATAAAAATGAATTGTTGTTCGTTAGTCTGATTAAAACTCGAGAACGGCAGAACGGTTTTATCTTATCTTAGTCTTGAAATGTTCGTGGAGGTCTAGGGAAGGTTTAAAAGGTGAGAAAAAATCGAATAATTTCCGGGAAAACCCTAAAAACAGCCCTTTTCTATTTCCCATACAAACGTTTTCTAGAGTCAATTTAATTATATAATTTCGAAGCCAAAATTGTGGCAGAACAACGTCTGCGGGGTCCACTAGTAATATATAATAATCATGATTTTTTTTATTTAAATCGAATTAATGGTATTATCTTATTGTTTTGTATTTGTGACAGTTTTATAAGTTGTAATTTATACAGTTAACTTATAAATATAAAAACAAACATAAAACATTTAAATGTTTATTTTGTTATTTGTCTATCCAAAAATACTACTTTAATAAAAAATAATATTTCAAAAATATAGGGATTTTTAACTATTTGTGGTATCATTACACGCACAAAAATTATTTTTAAGCAAAAAACAAAAACCGACTTCAAAACTATAACTAAAAAGTAAAAAATAATATTTTAATTACTTCAAAGCATTATTTATTAAAAGTTATTTTTGAAGTCGGTGCCACCCAACCGATGCCGCTCCGTACCGTTCGAAAAGTTGCAAAAGCAGGATTAAACAGTCCTTCTTTGCTGGCACCGACTCCAAAAATAACTTTTAATAAATAATGCTTTGAAGTAATTAAAATATTATTTTTTACTTTTTTTTATAGTTTTGAAGTCGGTTTTTGTTTTTTGCTTAAAAGTAATTTTTTTTCAAAATGTTTGTAGGAAGTGTATTTTTTAAGTTCATTAATCCTTACATAATAATTTAGTAGACCTACCACTAAACGTGCTGCTCAAATGAGACAGCGCCGGAAAGGAACTACAAACCATAACATCATCCCCGTATAAGATTTTTTTTGTTATTGTTGATTTTCTAAAAAAGCACCAAACCAATTTCGATAAAAAATATATGGGACCACTATGAAATATCCCCTACCAAACAAAAGAAGAATCATCCAAATCCATCCATAACTTGCGGAGTTATCGCGCAACAAACATACAAAAAAAAAAAAAACAACATACAGACGAATTGAGAACCTCCTCCTTTTTTGAAGTCGGTTAAAAAATGCACGTGTCCCTACAGTGCCGCTGACAGTTGTCACGCAAACATGAAATGACAAGCGGCGTCATAGATTTGTTCCGGACGTTCCATCAGCCTTTGTTATTTAATCTGAGGCTAAAACCATCACAGTCGCGTCATAACTAGATATGGCCGTTTTCGTTTTTATTCACAAACGGTTATGTAACCGATATACAGTTTTCATATCGATATCGAAAACCGTTTTTAGATATCGATATAAATTAGTAAGGTTTGCAAACGTTAACATGATATGGGCAAACTAGAAACGAACTCAAATTGTCTTTCACTCCACTTGTCGATCGCCTGACCAACTATTTAGAATTTTGTCTTTGTTACTATTAATTGTTACTATAAATCAATTTGACACAATTGAAATTATTTGTAATTATTTAGTCAAAAACAATTTTATCAGAAAAAAATTGTTAAGCATATTTTTTAGTATCTTGATTAAAAATAATAATTTACTTAATATATTATTTCCTGATAATATTTTAAACTTGGCAAACTTTGCTTAAATGTCAAAGAAACTAAACCTTATTCATAACCTTGTAAGTTATGACATATTCGCTTCATCTCTTTTACACCAGTACACTAATATGTAATTAGAAAGAGATATAACGAATATGGAAGTTTTATATCGTTTGTGTTTTGTTCGTTATGGTGGTTATTGAGTTTTAATATAACTTATTATCATGTTTTCGCGCGCTAGTTATGGTTTTGACAAGTTTTGATATATATCGATATGGTATGGTATGTAACACATAACCGTTATAAGTTACGTTTTGATATATCGAACTCATGTCTAGTCATAACACTGCGTTGAGTCGGTCGAGTCATAAAATTACTTTTTTTCGTAACTATGCCGTACTGTTCTATTTTAGAGCGTAAGAATGATAGCAGAAGGAAAAGTCTTAGTAACGGAGGTGTTTCTTACCATCACTTAGTACAAATTTATATATTTAATTTTATCTTTTATATATATAATATATATATATTATACCTACTATAATTTAATCTTAAAATTTCAATGGTTCTCTGTCTTATTCTCCAACTGTCTCTCTCGAACTGCAATACTTTTCATGATTTTTTTATTTTATTTTCAAGGTTTAACAACCGAATTAATGTCTGGCAAATTAATTTCAAGCTTTTATTATCTTTAAATAACATAATATTAAAATTACAGACATTCTAAAATACTTTGAAATTTTTATAAAAAATAAATAAAAAATCGCGTATGGCACATAATTAGCAACGTCAGAAATGTCTGGCAATAAAAAAAGTATGTCAGGTAGACTTATTTAAAAACAAAAAATTAAAAATTACGCGTCTTAAAATGCTTTTAAAATCCAGAATTATCACCTGACAGGTAGGTTGCGCACAAACGAACGCAACCGCTACCGACTGCCAGACAGCCCAGACTCTAACCGAAAAAGCAAGATGAACGACATATCACAAAATCAGCTGACCTAAAATTCTTACTTTCCAAACGTTGCAGGCTCCCGGACCATCAGCTGTTATAGTATGAACAACATAATAACTTAGGGATTTTACTTTCCAAATTTCGTCCAAATCCAGTAGTTCAGTCATGAAAACAAAACTGATAAGGTAAATATATGACGGGATAGACTAGTATAGCGACACTAGCCGGCTGACAAAATTTTGGCTACCGTTTTGTTTTATCGTGTTTTAATCGAATATCTTGTTGTCTTCCGGGTCTAACATACACACACTTAAAACTCGACTTCTAATGTCAGACATTTTTCTCGATCGAGATATCTTGTCTATTAAAGTTGTCGATGTCGAGATATTTTATATCTTGTCTTCTTTCGTCCGCGAGATATCTCTTGTTGGTCATGCTAGGCGGGCTGCAATGAACACTACTAACTTGAACAAGTATATTTTAAAGTACCTTAAAGAGTTAAAAATTTATCACATTTTTTCTTTGAACTCTCTCTGGCGAATAATATTCCTTATAAAGTTAGTGCAGTGTTCATTGCTGGTGTCGAAAATTTAGTTTGTTTAAATTATTATATATCCTTACATATACATAACTACCTCCAAGGTCTACGGAATGAACAAAAAATTCAATTCAGCAATTCTTAAGTTTAACAATTCAATTTATAGTAAAATAATTAATTAATTAATAATTTAAAGAATTTTTTGCAAACAATATAACTAAAAATCACATACTATTTTTTTGTTTCACTAAAACATTTTTGTTTTGCAAAGTTTCGCATATTTGTGCAAGGCAAGTTACCCAACAAATTGTTTACACTTATTTTATACAATGTGGTACGATTTCATTCATAAAAATATTTTTGTTAATGAAATTGGGTATCTTACGCACTTAAGCAGTTATAAGATCTTGACAGTTTTTTCTTAATTTTGTAGTATTAACCAATTAGCTGTATAATTATGTAAGTATATTCAAATTATGTTTTGTCTTGAAAATATTTGATATTTTTGAAAAATTCCCAACCGGGTATCATGGCAGCTAATAGGCTAATAAAACTTGTCTTCTATTACAACTTGATACTCGTTTATAAGGCCTATTTCAACATAGTCAATTTAAAGTTTAATAAATATAAGTTAACTGCATTTACATAAGTTACTTAACTTTGCAATTTGTTACTTGTCACTTTACCTGAACGCTTTTGAAATTGTCGTTAACTTGTATACAAAAAAAAGTAATAGAAGTATCACGTAAAATGTAATTTAATACCTCAATAAAATATCACCAATTCATTTTACTGAATACCAATAGAAACGAACAGATGTAACTATTGGTTAAGGAGGCGAATAGGTGAATTTTCGGTAATACTCGAGCGTGGCAGTTTAAGATATGAGAGATTTATTAGACCTAATAGAACAACCTTGTAAAGTATTTAGCTCTATATGTAGTGACGCGCGCCTAGGATAGACGATCAGATTAGTAAAAAAAAATCGATAGTCTGAAATACTCGAGCGCGTCAGATTAAGATATTGGGGGTTGATTTTAGTGTTTTAAGACTAAATTTAACTAATCTGACGATAAGTCCTTGACGCCGCCGAGTTATAGGGTCGCGAACTTGTAAAAAAAAAACGTTAATCCGGCATTCTCGGGCGCGATTTTTTTATATTTTATTTTGAAGAATATAATCTAAAACTTACTAAAAATACAAAATCTGCCGGTTTCCGCATGACCGGAAGTGTGGAGGAGCCATTTCGTCTTCCGAAAAACGCGTTGCGGCATATAAGTCGCGAATGATACATTTTACAAAAAAAAAGTTTAAATAAACAATAAAGGTAATTTTATTTTACACAAAAAAGGTCTCTTTACATTTTTGTCCAAAGTTAAAACTTTTTGACTAGAAGCATCATAAAAACTCAAACTCCCGGTTTTTTGAGTATGTCTCGAAAACTGAGGGTGTTAAAAAAATTGATATGAAATAACGATGATTAAATTATGTGACTTTTATTAAATCTTAATTTTTTTTTCTAAAGATTCTCGACAATTTCGTGGACTCGGAAAAAGTTACGCGTATCTGTATACAATAGTATTATTAACATGTACAGTTTCATGTATGTATATTAATTCAATAGCCTGTTGATCCTCAAATTGTTTTTTGGACGTACCGTAAGCAAAACGAAGTGAAGAATTGAAGCAAAAAAGAGGAATTTGCCATAAACATGTAATACAGACTGAGCGCTTCGTGGAAATATGCCATCCTACCAGTATTTTTCCTTAATTATTTCGCAACATTGATGGTGAGGAAAGAAGTGATGTGGATGAGGAGCCACAATATGAGAGTTCCAGTAAAGAAGAAGAAGATGAATTGTATTGAGCAAAAATGTAAAGGTCATACATAACAATACAATTATAATACAATTTTTATATCATTTCATTTTTTTATACAATAAATAATACAATTCGTACTACATTTCATCTACATTTACGTTGGTTGTATCTATCGCTATATATATATTATTGTCATTCTTAAATTCCCCGTTTTATCAAGGAGAAAGAAAGGAAGAGAAGGAAAAGAAACCTTTTTCGGTCAGATTAAGAGAACCCACCAACATTTTTGTCAGATTAAGATAATATGCTTTCAGGATACCGAGATAAACCTTCCCTATAAAAATCTGACGCGCTCGAGTATTTCAAAAAAACTTTTTTTTTTTGCATTTTCAAAAATTCATCGTAACTTATCGTCACGCCTAAATCGTCAGTTTTTTTAAAGGGAGCTTCCTTGGGGCCTACGTAACACCCCTTCCGAAAATCTGACGCGCTCGAGTAAATTTTTTTTTTTTGCATTTTTGACTACTTTAAATGCCTACCCCCACCACGCAAACCGGCAGATTAGTATACCGTTGTTATCAGAGGTACTTGGGGCATACGCAGTATGAATATCTGACGCGCTCGAGAATGCCCAAGTAACTGTTTTTTTTAACATTTTTGAAAAACCGTACACGCCAAACCCACCGCTAAAATGGTTTTTACCATACGAGCTTTTCTTTTCGAAATTATTTTATCTTTCGATTTTGATAGGTCTCGAATTACGCCATTTGAATTACGCCATTTAGCTACCTCGCCTCCCTAGCTATATAGATAGTGAATACGTAATTGAGTTAAATGATCAACTTTACAGACTGAATTTGACATAACAAGCTTTTATCCAGTTTATTTTTTTAACACAAAATAAACGAAACAAAGAGTAATTTAAATAAAATACTGTATACCGGATTAAAACGCGATTTATTATTTATATTGTTTAAATTATTTATCCCAACGTTTCGGATGCTTTACAGCTCTCTGTCTCCCGCGACCACGGTTGCTGTAAAGCATCCGAAATGTCGGCATAAATAATTTAAACAATATAAATAATAAATCGCGTTTTAATCCGGTATACAGTATTTTATTTAAATGTGTGATACTCGCGTTAATAAAAGACAAAACAAAGAGTAATTTCAAGTTTCAAGCGCCAGATATTTTAATATTTTTTTTTATGTCAGATATCGACAGACGAGCATGAGATTCGCTTGATGGTAAGTGATACCTCAGCCACAGAACAACAGTCAATGATGCGCTGTCGACCTATTTTTCTTTTTACTTCGAGCATTCGGAAATCCATAGACTGAAACCGAAACGCGCAATGTGCACTTCACGGTTTTTCCATCTATAAACGGGGGTTCGTTACCCGGTCGGAATTTCGATAATCCTCCCAACCGTTCAATGCCCGAAGTTACCAGATATGTGGAAGACATCCTTACAGAAAATTATAAACATGTCGTCCCGGTGGGATTCGAACCCACGACCCATCGATGCGAACGGCAGGTGTTCGACATAACGCGCCAACGAGCCCGTCAAATATAAACAGTACATAATTTCGTCACATGATAAGACTCATTTAATATTCATTCAGTTATTAATATTTCCATCGCGTCGACTTTTAATAGAGCATAAAAAATTAACAGTCCTGTTAATGTGAGCGTCAAAGTTTACATAAGAGCCCTCTGCGATAAAATATCGTTATTCGTTACATATGCAATGAGCATTACTGCCGGATAACTAACAGTAATGTGATTTTGAGTTTAACTCTTACTGCGAGGGCATTACTGTTTATTTATCTACTAAATAAACTTTCCTTAATTTAAATAGTACGTGGATTAGCAGAGTCATGCTGACGTTATTTTTTTGTCTGGATATTCTATCAATGAAGGATATAATACAAAGTTTTTGACGGGCTCGTTGGCGCAGTTAGTAGAACACCCACTTTGCACTCCGATGGATGGCGGATTCGAATCCCGCCGGGACGACACATTTATATTTATCTGTAAGCTTGTCTTCCCCACGTGTGGTCAATTCGGGCATTGAACGGGTGGGACGAACATCGAAATGCCGACCGGGTAAGTGGTAACGTACCTCCGTTCATAGATGGAAAAACTGTTAAGTGCACATTGCGCGTTTCGATCAGAGTCTATGGATTTCCGAAAGCTCGAAGTAAAAAGTAGGTCGACGGCGCATCTTTGACTGATGTTCTGAGGCTGAGGTGTCACCTATCATCAAGTGAACCTCATCATCGTCTTTCGATCTAACATAAAAACGGTAAGGTATGGAGGGGAGGAAAAACTGCAATTCAAGTAATATACAATTTTACTTAAATAAAAAGGATTGGGATTATATATCGATAACTTTTCAAAAGGAGTCAACAGTCGCAGTTGAACATGTATTATATGTATTTATAGACATACACATATAGATTTGAAGGAATTCACTTTCACTATCATCACAAGAAACAATACCGCTGAGAAAACGGTAACGCGGTGAGTACCACCTCCAGTTGCGACCCACTTACCAGCGTGTACCATCTGACTCGACAAACTACTTTATTATGGGTATTAAGTATACTCCAACAATATATTGGATGTATAATTTGTGTGTAATTTAATAAGGATTCAAAGTAATGAGGAATTTATTATTTACTTTTTTTATGTTAGATATCGATAGACGAGCATGAGGTTCACTAGATGGTAGGTGATATCTCAGCCACAGAACATCAGTCAATGCTGTGCTGTCGTCCTACTTTTTACTTCGAGCATTCGGAAATCCATAGACTGAAACCGAAACGTGCAATATTCACTTCACGATTTTTCCTGCTGTTTGCCGGGTTGTTTATGTATGAGGTTAGATATTTGTCAGTGATATATGATAGGCTTTTATTGTAAGGAGTTGCCTTGATATATGTATAGCGTAGTCACGGCGTAGTAGCGATGCGATTTAAGTACTTTTAAAGCGCACTATAAGCGGAAATAATTCAAGAGTAAAACATACAGATAAGACGTCACGGGAAGACGGTTCGCGTATACGCAGGACTTTATCATAAAAACAGAATAATCAGAAAACGGAAGTAAATATATATATACTTTATAACAAAATATTCAGTCCAAGAAATATGTATAATATTATACTCCTGGCATGCTTTACAATGCCACATAAAGAAAACAATCTCCTTCGCGGGCGTATACAGTACAACTCACCAAAATTTCATCATAATCGGATGAATAGTTTAGGAGTGCATAGATGACAAACATACTTACATTGATTTTTATTTATATAGATAGATACAACAGAAATAAAATAGGTTTAAATCGCCACTTTCTATCTACATAATTTTATTAAGTAGTTAAATGTTATTAAAATTACTTATGTTAGATGCACATGACATCATTACTTTGTAATGAAATATTTTAAAATCATCTTATATTATCTTAAATGTTCATTATCTTTCATCGTATCTTTAGAGGCGTTCATAAAGCCAGAGATAACACGCATACCGTTTTAAGAAAAGATAAGCAGATTGGAAATACAATTTAACATGGTTCCTCCATTGATACAATATATGTATTATTATACAAAATCGTAGTATGCGATACCTAGCAAATGAAACTTTTAATTCAGACATTCTAATCGAAAGTAAACACATCAGAAAGTTATTTAGACACCAATAAGCGCGTACCTGGAATTTTTAAGGCTCTTGTCGTTAAACGTAAAATACTTTTTGGTGGTTTTTCGTAAGTAAAAGGTCCGTAAATATTATTATATTAACGAAACTTACAATTTCGGATTTATAGTATTAGATCATTTTTGATTTTGAATTTGAATCCGAAATTGACGAGTTCTTAAGAATGACCGGGGAGTAGAAGTTACAAAGGTACTCTCGTTTACACTAATATTATATATATGAAAGATTGGTATTTTTGTATGTTTGTAACGAATAAATTCAAAAACTACAATACCGATCTTAAAAATTTCACCAATTTCTAGCTAAATTTTTTGTGTATAGTATACATTGCGTGCAAAGCCAAGGCGAATTGCTTGTATTAAATAATATTTTAACTACAAAAATATATCAATTCTTCTACACGTGATGACCACAGACCATATTATTTTATGTCAGATCTATATAGACGAGTGTGAGGCTCTATGCTAAGTGATACTCAGCTATAGCAATGTTGTACTGTCGACCTGGTTTTACTTCGTGGAACCGGACTTCCATAGACAAATCGAAACACAATGCACTTCACGGTTTTTCCATTTTTGACCGGTGAGTCTCACTCGTATAATATCCGAAGTGGCCAGACATATTCTTTTTTTATCGACAGACGAGCATGAGGTTCACTTGATGGTAGGTGACACCTCAGCCATAGAACATTAGTCAATGATGCGCTGTCGACCTACTTTTTACTTTGTGCATTCGGAAATCCATAGACTGAAAGTTGAAACCGAAACGCGCAATATGCACTTCACACTTTTTCCATCTATGAACGGTGGTTCGTTACCCGGAAATATGCTAACATACTGTGTACTACCCAACGCGCTATTAAACCCTTCAAAACATTAACTCCTCTACCAAACAGCAATAAAATGATCAGTCAAACATAATTTTTATTAAACAAAATGGCCGCGACCTATCCATTAACCTCGGTCTCCGCACGATATCTGCTGTGAATTCGTTTATAACATTCATATTTTCAGTTTATCACACATACATACATATATGTACAGTGTACACATTTCTGTATTATCAGTAACACGTACGTAAGTAATAATATACAGCCAATTATGGAGTGATTTGTGTTAGGCGAGCGTCAAAGCCGAGAATAAGGAAAATATCAAATTGAGTATATTACATACATATCTCTCTCAGTTGAATGCATTCATGGTTCAAGAGTAGGTAAGCGCGTTTTCCCCAAGTCGGACTTACTTACTTCGGGAATTGATCGGATGGGAGGAATATCTAAATTCCGACCGGGTAACGAACCACCGTTCATAGATAGAAAAAGCGGTGAAGTGCATATTGCGCGTTTCGGTTTCAGTCTATGGATTTCCGAATGCTCGAAGTAAAAATTAGTTCGACTTTGCATCATTGACTGATGCTGTGTGGCTGAGGTATCACCTACCATCAAGTGAACCTCATGCTCGTCTGTCGATATCTGACATAAAAAAAAAGAATTGAAAACGTATGTATGTATATCACATACCTACTAAACATTAATCGATGGTTTCACAATTGAACTGATTCAAATTTAAAAGCATCGGTACAGAGTAATATGATAGGGGGTTTTTCTATCCTAATATCCTCATGACTAATACCTCCTCTATGGTAAAAAAATAGTTTATTCTCTAGATCAATGTTTAAAAGGCTAGAGTTTAACAGCGGCTTGGCCCTCTAGTAAAAATGGAATTCCAGCGATAAACGAAGCCTATATTCCCTCTTCTATCCCTCAATAATTATTATTCTATGTTTATTTATTCAGCAATATTAACGCTACAGACAGGAATGATCTTTAAACTTAATAAAGTCGGTATGACCTTTGTAACTTCCTCCATGAATTGAGCGTACAAAATTGATAAACATTTGCATACATTATTAATTATGATCATTTAGTCAACATAGTATGTTAACAGATAAAATAAACTACCAAAAAATATAAAGAAAAAAAAGATAAGGCTTATGAAAAAAAATTCAATCCGTTGCTAAGTGTCTTCGTGAAACATATTTTCGTACTTCAAACAAGAATAGAGATAAATTATTTATTAGATAAAACAATAGCAGTAATAATAGACTTTTCTATAACCACCTGTGGCTTGACCATTAGTGAGGTTTTGCAATGTATCTATACTAATATTATAAAGAGGAAAGATTTGTTTGTTTGTTTGTTTGTTATGATTTGACTCACAATCAGAACTACTGGACCGATTTTCACCAATAGAAATATAGAAAGCGAGTAACATAGGCAAAACATTTTTTTTCTTACATTACATTTCCATTGCACCCGTGCTAGTACCAGAATCAAAAAGTTCTTAGAAGTGCATATATATGAAACCTTTTTGGATCAAGTTCGATATTCAAATTAAAGAGTGTCTATCACACTATATTTATGCAGACTGTCACTTGTTTTTGTCAGTTCGTTCGCATGTAATAAATTTTTTTGTGCAACGAGTTGCTAAAAAGTCAAAATTATGGATAAAAGTGAGTTACGTGCGGTGATAAAATATCTCAGTTTGAAAAAAATGTCTACGAAGGAAATTTTTTTGGACATTCAGCAGACATAAGGGGGTGATGCTGTACCCTATTCTACGGTTGCGTACTGGGTGGCTGAATTTAAAAGAGGTAGATCAAGTTGTAAAGATGACCCGCGTTCTGGGCGGCCTTCAACCTCCGTTACAGAAGAAAATGTCAAAAAGGTTGAGAATCTGGTTTTGGAAGACAGAAGAATGACTATAAAACATATAGCTGAGATCCTAAAGATATCTTTTGGTAGCGTTCAATCCATTTTAATTGATTCACTGGGGTTCAAAAAAGTGTCTGCAAGATGGGTGCCACGAATGTTAACCGACGAAAACAAAAAGCGACGTTTGGAAATTTCCAAGCGTAATCTCGAAATTTTCCAGCGTGATTCGGATAATTTTTGCCGTCGTCTTGTCACCATGGATGAAACGTGGGTCCACCATTTTGATCCTTAAACTAAAAGACAAAGCATGTCTTGGAAACGACCATCCTCTCCATCCATCAAGAAATTTCGAGTTGCTCCTACCGCTGGCAAAGTTATGGCCTCTGTGTTCTGGGATAGTGAAGGAATCCTTTTTATTGATTACATGCCAAAAGGCCAGACGATTACTGGACCCTATTATGCAAATTTAATCCCGAAAGTGCGTGAAGCGATTAAAGAAAAACGTCGTGGAAAACTGTCGTTGGGCGTGTTGTTCCTTCAAGATAACGCTCCTGCTCATCGATCGGAAGTTGCGCTCAACGCAATCCGCTGTGCTGGCTTCAATCTCCTTGACCACCCACCATATTCTCCGGACTTAGCCCCAAGTGATTTTCACTTATTTCCAAAATTAAAAGAGGAAATTCGTGGAACAAAATTTCACGATAATGACGCGGTTATAGCTGCCGTAGAGGACTTTTTCGAGAGTCAAGAAAATAATTTTTTTTCACAAGGTTAGAAACGCGTTATTCTAAATGCATTGCATTGGAGGGAGATTATGTAGAAAAATAAAATATTATTATTTAAATCTTTGCATTTTTTAATATTGATTCCAAGAATTTTTTGATTCACCCTCGTATGTAATATGATATAATAAGTTACTAAAAATATTTTCCCGGGATAAACTGTAACGTCCTTCTCCAGGGTTCAAGTTACTTCTATACCAATTTATCAAAATCGGTTCAGCTGTTTTGCCGTAACATAACAAATTAATACTCTTGCGTTTAAAATATTAAGGCATGCCCATAATTATAAATGTAATTACAAGTAAGATCGTGATCACGAAGAATCTCATCAGATTTTACGTGACTATTAGCAAATCGATAACATACAAAGTAAAGTGAAGATAACTAAAGACACGTATTAAGGAGTCGTGATATCGTCTCGTGAAAAAAATGGTGATACTGTCACACAAATTAAAAAAAAAACTCAATCGATTAAACCGATACATAGAGATGAAGTTCAAATAAAATTTTGCAATTTATTTCAATTTATATCATTCAATCTATACTAATATTATAAAGAGGAAATTTTTATTTATTTGTTACGATTTAACTCAATTTTATTCTTTCACCGTTAGAAAGCTACATCTTCATCCCTACTAAAACTTGAATAATGTAACCCAAGGTGTAAAAGAAGCTTGTAGGGAGTAATCTCTGGATCTACTGGACCGATCATACTAATTTGTATTGAACCTCCCAAACAATAAGAAGGTTATCAATTCAACGAATACATTCTAATCACAAAGTCCGTCATAATTTTACGGTTTCAATGCAAAATATTATATTAGCGGATTTTTATAAGTTGAAATAAGAGCATAATAATTGTAGCAGATCATGTAAGTGTCATAAAGCGCATTACCTGCAAACTTAAATGCATATGCTAATTGCGCATAATAAAACTGTCTATTATCTCGATACCTCTTAAGTATACTGAGTTATCTAACACATTTAGGTATTTTGGTTTTTTTATATATACGTACATAATAAACCATGAAACCATCATATCATCATCATAATATCAGTGTTAAAAAAATTAAAAAACAATAATTGAGGTTAGGTATAAATGCATTTTAAATCTCAGTTAAAAACAAGAATCAGCAAAAACAATTTTATACCAAAGCAAGAGATTTCAATCTTTGTTAAAAATATTTAATTTATTTTGAATTAGTCTGATATCAATAAAATCCATCTTCAAATCCAATTCTTTAAATTTTCTTTAAAATAGCTCTCCTGAACAATTACTGAACTGTTAGTTGACTCACTATGCTTATGAGGTATCGATCTGATCTCTTCATTTCTTCTTATATGCACTGTTAGGGATGGCTTTGAAATTATCTTAAAATGGAAATACATTTTCTTCCCGACATCCGATTTCGACAAAACAACCTATGTCTATGTTGCCTACTCCAAAAAAAAAAAATGACCGTCAGGTTCGCGTTTTGGAGTTCACAGGATCGCTTAGCACGCAACCGTGGCCCCGGCGCTTTATGCTATCCACCTTCACAGGCTTCCAACATCCACCAGTTTTTATTATCAACCTTACGTGCCGTCTGCGCAGTCGTCAAACATCCATCAATTTCTCAAACTCTGATGTTTACTCCAGGCTGAACCTAATCTAATTTGAAATGAAAATAATTTTGTTATATTTTCTTTATTATTGTATAATATTGTTATTACCTGTATTAAATCATCCCTTATCAGTATAAATAGCGTATAGGTCTCATTGTTAGTACAAATAAGTCCTTTATCGAATCATTTTACTATAAATACTACCTACCTCATATCTGCATTTAGAATGCACGTCTAAAATACGAGTTTATAAATAGGCTACGCTAGCTCGTGAGGGAGAAAATAGTGCAGTGTGGTTTAATTTGGGTCGCAATGTACACATTATTTCTACAAGTTATTTATAAAACATCCCTTATCTTAGGGTGACACCTTCGATTATTTAAGATGTTCCAATATATGTTTTCTAAAAATAAATTACTATCGACGAACCCGTTACTCACCAAAGACTCAAAACGGAAAGGTGATAGTTTTAAAATCGTTATCGTTTGTCAATATCGACTATAACTATAATTATAAAAACAATTTCTACAAACGATGTAGATTAAATTAATTCTTTAACAGAAAATATGATTTTTAGGGTAAAAATTGAACACAAAGAAGCGTGAATTTTTAATCACGAACAACAGAAGATAAATTGACGCGACCTTCGCGATTCAGTTAAAAAAACGACCACCAAAATTAATACTGAATATTATACAAGCTTATACCAAAGTAAGTAACGATGTGGTAACAGTTGGTGACCTATTTGCGTACTGATAAGAAACACGGAGTGCATTGTGTCGACTATTTAAAACAAACACAATATGAATAGTTACGTTGGAGTTGTTATTTTATAATTATGCGATAAACACTGCATTTTTGTTACACTATGTAGATTACGGTAACGGTTGAAATTCATTCAAAAACGCAAAAGTACGTACACAAAATTCGATAATACGAAATAAGAGGAATCAAAATTTATATTATGTAACTCAAAACCAATGAATATTGAAAAAAAAAAACTTTTTTTTTTCAGACACATTCACCAATTTTAAACAAACAAAAAACAATCGGGAAATAGTCTATAGGTGGGGTACGATTAATTTCTAAAAACAAGCCTCACTTTACCGCTTTCTGTACATATCTGTACAAGACGACATTACTTGCTTAAATTCTAAACATCGATGACTAACAGACAAAATGGGATTACCGCCATTTCAGAACTTTACAGGAAAATAATATAAATAATAAATCACGTTTTTATCCGTTATAAAGAAATTTATTTAAAAGTAAATTTAAGTTCTGAATAAACGAAAAATAATAATATAAATATATGTACTTATTTAAGCGACAAAAAGTTTATCATAGAGTCATGAAATTTAGACCAAATAAATCAGAAAAAAATATAATAAGAAAGAAACAGAGAAAATCTAAAAAAAAACAAATGTATATTTTGACAAAAAATGTCGCTTGGGTGAATATACGGTATTTGATTTTTTTGTGTCCCTGAAGGAAATGTAATCTGTTTCATTCAAAATTCATACATTCTCTTTTTGACAATATTTTTGCATTTGTAATGATGCGGGCCAGAAGATTTTTCATTTTTTTTTAATTTTATAAGCTCCAGAGGAAAATTTGTTACCAGGGGAGTGACACTATTGGCAGAGTAGTGACAAATTAAAGCAGGGAAGTGACATGCCATTGATTATTAGCTAAGAAATTGGACATATATTAAATAAAACATATATAAATTATAGTATTTGGATATAATTATATATACAAGATACATTCAGTCTTTAAAGTTTCTAAACACAACCTTATTTTTATTATTAGTAGTTTGTTAATGTCTAAGTATCAAATAACAGAATTAATATTTTCTACTTATCCAGTCTCATCTGAGATGAAAATTACAGTACATACTGTTTGATAGTTTTTAATTATAAAATGTTAAAAAGCTTACAAGCCACTTTTAAGACGCTTAAATCTGAATAAAATTTCTTAATGAAACAAAAAGATAAACTTCGTTTACAAGAAAAACAATAATACACTTATCAGTCTCGACGCTCTCTAAACAAATAAATTTAAAAAAATTAGCAATGCACTGTATAAATGAAAACTTTCATTTTTTGCAAAGAACAGAATCGATAATTTCTACTAATCTAAATAGTTTATACGTAAATACTAAACAATCATCAATTTACTTTTCAAACACATCAACTGGTTCTGGAAACTTGTAGAATACTCTGTTAAATACCCTTTATAAGTATATTTGGCACTGGCAATATGTTCCCATTTAACAGACATACCATTGTCATTAAATCTAAAAAAGTACAATCTTCATTGGAGTTCTTTAAAAAAGTAACACTGATCTCTCCTTCTTCTTCATCAAAATCTGACGAACATAAGCTAGCATATCAGTATTTTTATTATTTATATGATTTTCCACAAGTACAAAATATCCGTTCTTGACAGTCATAGCAATGTCTTCAATGTTTGAAATATGCCAGAGAAGTGACGCCAGAGAAGTGACAAAATCGCGCATAACCTACAAAAACAACATCACTTGCTTTTCTGACCACATTTTAACGTAATACATGACATCTACACACAATAAACATTGTATTGTGCAAATATAAAACTTCGTAACGACAAAATACAAAAACATATACTTACCAAAGGAAATACTCCAACGACTGGCACAACCATGCTTTCCTACAGTGAATCGAAAATGGACGCAATATTATTGAAGTTTTGCTCAACGTTGTTAGCTTGCTTCTAACTTCACACTGTTATACATGCGTAGTTTAAGGACAAAAATATACCTATGCGGTTTTAAGTCATATTTTAAGTCTTCGAGTTTTGCCAGATGAAGTGACACTATTGTAACGTCACGTGAATATAAGTCATTTTTTTTTATATTAATAAATGTTTTTTCAGTGTATTTTGGTAAAATATGTTTCAATGTTTATTAAAGCATATGATCATGTAAAAAAAAAACATAATCACATAAGTATATAAAGCATATGACTATAAAATCATTATAATCTAGTAAAAGGGGTGGCCAGAGGAGTATACATTTACAGGTATTTTTAACTATTTATGCCTTAAATTAAACAAATATCGTTAATAGTCTGTGTGGCCCAAATAAAAGACCATATTCTTTATTGTTTAAGCATACCGAAACAATAATATAATAAGTTTTACATACAATTTTTCTAAGGACCAATGGAATTCAAATAGCGTATATTCACCCGCTTATACCTTTTTGGCTATTTGACATAGATTTTTATTCGACGATTAAAATGTTGCATATCAATCGGAACTTAACAAAAGCGTTAATTAATTGCCAGACATGAAATAAGTAATTAAAATAATAACTATCGCGTAAGACATTACAAGTGCAATTCTCACAAAATTGATTCGTTCACACGAACGCGTAATATTAAAATGATTAACGCTTTGCAAATATGTACAAATGAAAAACGACAGGGACAGTTGCATTTTGTTGCATTGTGGGTGAGTACTGACTACAGTGTGGTAGGAGTGGGCGTAAATTTAAACAACAAGCAGCTTTTTTCAACCGCTTTTCTAATGTTAAGGAATAAGCTGTTTATCGTTTACCGAAAAAGCCGTTAAATATATTAACTGTTTCATTCGACGATTTACGAACGCAACGCGCGGATTAGCTCAACGAAGATTCAACGCGTAGTCGCTAACATCATCCGAAGCAGCTTGTGTATTACTAACTGTTAATAAAATTAGCTGCTTTTTTAACAGGTTATTAGTTTTTAATTAACAGTTTCATTTCGTTAACACAAAAACCGTCAACGACCCACCTCTACAGTGTGTGGTAGGTGTGTTGTTATACTATATTGTGCATGTACTCATGACTCATTAGACCACAAGCAGATGGTTCATAGATACTAATCTATAACTATATTGTGTTGATAGAATAGATTTGACGGGCTCGTTGGCGCGTTCGGTAGAACACCTGCCGTGCGCATCGATGAGTCGTGGGTTCGAATCCCACTGGGACGACATCTTTATAATTTTATTGTAAATATGTCTTCTCCACGTCTGGTAACTTCAAGCATTGAACGGGTGTGAGTAATATTGAACGTTCGGGTAACGAACCACCGTTCATAGATGGAAAAACCGTGAAGTGCATATTGCGCGTTTTGGTTTCAGTCTATGGATTTCCGAATGCTCGAATTAAAAAGTAGGTCAACAGCGCATCATTGACTGATGTTCTGTGGCTGAGGTATCACTACCATCAAGTGAGCCTCATGCTCGTATGTCGATAACTAACATAAAAAAAGCTATATTACTACATCACATACGTAGGAATATACGAATACTAGCAACACGCCTCGGCTTCGCACGGGTGCAATGTACTATACACAAAAAATAGCCTATGTTACCCGCTGATAATGTAGCTTCGCTCATGATCGCTTTCTATTGGTGAAATAATTTTTATAAATGCATCTGGAAAATTTGATGTGTCGTATGTGTTTGTATTATCTATTATTCATTATCACTTACCTACGAGACTATTCATCACATATTTCCATAGAAAGCATTATATTTATCACGAGATTGTAATATTCTGACATTCAATAGATGTAGGATCAGGCTTTTATAGCCAATATCGCTATGTCCATTAAACATTTTACGCAAAACCTGGTAGAAACGGCTGATCCGTTGATCGCAAAACCAATTACTATGAAATGGAATCAAAATTCACTTTCTTTTCATAATATTAGCACGATGAATTCGAATCGAACTCAAAGTTTAAACCAATTAATCGACGACAAACTTCTATAAGAATTGATGAATCGTCTGCTCTCTATTATTAGGTCCCAGATATCATTCATTACTCTAGAGGTCTGTGAACTAAACGGTCTAGTACCATTACTATGCGCCGATATAGGTATCTATTTCTAGAATACCATTTTTCGTAAAGAAATCTATACTTCTATACTCAATATTATAAAGAGGAAAGAGTTGTATTTTTGTATGTTATGAATAAACTCAAAAACTACTGAACTTTTAAAAATCCTTTCATCAATAGAAAGTTACATTATCAGCGATTAACATAGGCTATTGTTTGTGTATAGTACATTTACATTGCACCCGTGTGAAGCCGGGACGCGTTGCTAGTATTAATTTAAAAAAAACGTAAGCTTACAACTACTTTTGCTATTGATCGCAAAATATTACCATTTTAGGCTACAGTATTTTCTAAGTTAAAAATTGCAATTCATATGTATATACAATATACATATATGTATGTTTACTTTATGCCAGGTATCGACAAAGAGCCACAGTAAACCAATCAACAATGCGCTATCGACCTATTTATAAATCGAAACCGTAACGCGCTATCTGAACTTCACGGGTGTTGCATCTGCGACGTGACGTTTACATTAAGGAACAGAGTTGACATAGCTCCTATATATCTTAATCCAGACAAATAAGTTAGTCTAGATGGTGGTGCAGTCAAATAATTGTAACAAATAGCGGCAGAGAAGGAATCCGTCCGGCCGAGCGGCGAAGAACGACTGTTAGCGACTTGTAACTTGGCAGCCAGCCACGCTCGCCGACGGTAATATCTGAATCGTTTAGCTATGTCCCCAACAACGCAGACAATCCTTAAGATGTTCAATTTGCGATGTACTTCACGATTAAAAGGCAATAATACGATTAACAAACTTTTATTTGAGGGAAATTATTATTTTTTAGGGATTCCGTACCCGTAAGTATAAAACGGGACCCTATTACTAAGACTCCGCTGTCTGTCTGTCTATCCGTCTGTCACCAGGCTGTATCTCATGAACCATGATAGTTAGGAAGTTGAAATTATTGAGATTATGTATTTCTGTTGTCGCTATAACAACTTAATACTAAAAAACAGAATAAAATTTTACAATTATTTTTTGCCGTTTTTATAGATAATGGTTCAGAAACCCTGCGTGCGCGAGTCCAACTCACACTTGGCTGGTTTTATATTTTTATTTTCGTAAAAGGATGAATGAAAGTAGGAAAACGAAAAAGATTTATGAAGCTGGTGTGAGCCGAAGAGTCGGGAGTGGTCGACCTATGCGAACGTACCTCGATCAGATCGGGGACGTTCTGCAAAATGGCCAGGTCAAAATACTCGTAACCTACGAGTGTGTATGAAAGCATTGATGAAAGTAGAAGAAGCGAAAGAGGTATGCAAGGATCGGAGCATATGAAATTCCGTGATCTCTGCCTACCCCAATGGGAAAAAGGCGTGATGTATATGAATGTATGTTATTTAAGGGTCGTAATTTTCGTATAAAAAATATTAAATCAAAAATTTAATCTCATAAATGTTCTAGAAGGGCCGTGGAAAACGTAACTTTCATTAAAATATCTCTTGCTTACTTTCCAAGAGGGCGGATAAGAATGAGCAGAAATCGCATTGTTTTAAGAGATCTCGGAAAAGCCCAAGTCAAAGAAGTTTATTTATTTTAAAGATAATTATATTTTTAATTTCTTATTCTTTTTACTTAGATACTAGATCAGTCATTCTCAATATTTTTTATCGCGGCACACTTGACGATTTCACAATTTGACGGCACGCAAAGTAAGAAATTTAAGAATTTAAACTATAATATACATTTATTTCTATGATTTGGCGGCACATGGGTTGAGAATCACTGTACTACATATGTAGTATTAGAGATCTGTAAATATGAATTATTAAGGTTTCTGTATAGATTTCTATATAAAATAAAAATTACTTACATTTTTATTTGGATATAGATTATTATTACTATGTCGGGAAAATGAATCATTATAAAGGTAGTCTGGAAGAGATTACCTCTAGCAATAAGACCACCTCTTGTACCTTTTATTTTTGTAAATGTAGTTTCTTAGTTGTATTACTTCTGTGTGCAATAAAGTTATAAATAACTAAATAAATTATAGTTAATTACTCTTTAAGTACAAAAAGGGTTAAAAAGATGGGCATTATATTATAATGCTTTCATAAACATTTCTATAAAAAGGTAAGGTCCGCGATACTGTTCGAAATAAATTCGATGCGTAGGCGTTCATATAAGACTTGACATTTTAAACTCATAAACATATAAGGAAAATAAGTGTAGTATCCATACTAAGAAATAAATTTCCGTAAAAATCCTTAAACTTTACACTCAAACACTACACTACACAACAAAACGTTTGTTAAGATATCGACAGAGGAGCATGAGGTTCACTTGATGGTACCTCAGCCACAGAACATCAGTCAACGATGCGCCGTCGACCTTCTTTTTACTTCGTGCATTCGGAAATTCGTAGACTGAAACCGAAAAGCGCAATATGCACTTCACGGTTTTTCCATCTATGAACGGTGGTTCGTTACCCGGTCGAAATTTTTATTATTTATCCCGACGTTTCAGATGCTTTCCAGCACCCGTGGTCAAGGCAGACTTCTTTTGCATTGTATAGAATCTCTGTATACCTTGCATTATATAAACTTCTCAGCCGATTATTACTATTGTAACCGAGTCTTTGTAATACCATTGTTGAAAAGAGTGTCCATGGAGTTTCTTGCCGGTTCTTCTCCATGAGACCCACTTTTTGGAACCGTGCAACTAGACGTTTCATAAGAGCCTGCAAAGGCCTATTTGAAATAAAAAACTTTTGATTTTGAGACTGAAAGGTGACAGCTGACTGATCAATTTGAAATATCACAAAGTTACCATACCAACGCCATCTATTCCTACGGAGTTGATATTTACTGCTTTAAATATGTGATACTCGCGATAATATTACGAATGATACCGAATTGTTTCCGAATGATGTTGTTAATTTAAAGATTTATCAGATAATATTATCTTCTTTACACGGTAAATTTATTTATTATTACATATAAAACCTGGCCAGAGAGAATTTGTTTTATAAAGTGAAACAGATTAATCTGTTTTGCATAATATTCAGATTCGTACTCAGTTTTTTTCGTAGACTACACTATTAGAATTCGTGGAACTAATATAGATTCTAATCCACAAATCGACGAAGTTAGTTTAACTTCTACATAACCTTATATTAATACGGGTCGTCAACCCAAAACACCGCATGTTTGGGCTCTTCAAAGGTTAGAGACACAAAAAAATAACTCCACGCCGGCGCTTTAGTGACACCGAATAGGACATTTAGAAGCTTTTAACATTACTTCAATTATTTTGCCGTCATAAGGAAAAAGGACTTTGTAACGGAGAATATAGGGAGATGTACCTTTTAATGTTTCTGATACATATTACTTATACAGGGTGTTTCGTAGGTTATCACATTAAATTTTTCTACGTGTAGAGAACATTGACCTTAGATAATTTGCAAAATTTCACGTAATTATAATGAGCCGTTTGGCCACAGGAATTATTTTTCACTTTTAAAAATTATAACACCATGTTTGTTCTTAGATGCTTTCATTGATAATTTTTACGCGTAACCTTGTAATTTCGTAATACGATAGTGTGCGAAAAGGAAAAAAGATCTATTCGTTCTATTGAAGTATAAACAAAGCGCGCCGCGGCACAGTAAATATATCTAACAGTAATGCGACTCGGCCCTGTCCTTGAAATAATTACCTATGACCGCAAGGTACGTAAACACGCAATAGGGCCTTCAGTATTTTAATTTAATCTAGGATTACCTACTTGAGTTTCTTTCTCGTTTTGTGATTGTAAACATTGTATTAAAAAAAAAAATTTAGTTGTGAGTGAAATAAGTAGTGTAAGTATATTAAAAATACATGTTGTGTTCTTTGATTAGTAGATTTCAATATTTACAGAACACACGCTTACTGCTTACAAAACCGACGTTCAATCGCCATTGCGGCGCATTCGCAACTGTTCTAATATTACTGTGCTCCGGAAGGTCGTTGACTCGGGACGCTTATCGCTTTTTAGATTGAATGATTTCGCCAGGGTGTAAAATTTTGTGACTATTTTTACTTTATTTATTTTGTATGAAAACATCGGGTTTCTTAGTTATTGAGATATTGACTTTATTTTTACGGGGTCTTGTATATTTCCACCCATACTATTATGTGTTTGAAGAAATGTGATAAGGTACAAAACACGTTGTATATAGATAATTCAATTTCCGAATTCATAATTCTATACATTATTTTTTATTTTTAAGTTAGGAAAAAATACAAAAATTATAGAAAATACAAAAAAATTATAAATATTAAAAAAAAAATGAAATAAATTCGTCATGGAGTGCATTCGATTTTCTTTTATATAATCCTACAAATATTATAGATGTGAAAGTTTGTGAGGATGTTTGTTACCCTTTCACGTAAAAACTACTAACCGGATTTTGATGAAACTTTACAGTTTTATTGTTTATTCATCAGAATAAAGATAATTGTTAAGTTAGTCGGATAAAATCTTGCTATTTCGCTCAGCGAAGTAGGCACGGATCAGCTAGTATTTTCTACAGGCGCTTTTTCCAGTCGTATTATTTAGTTCTCGGCAAGGTTTATCACGAGATCCGCGTCAAGAATGAAACAGGACTAGATTTGGGGATGACGAATGTTTTTCCGGCGATGATAAAGCTTTATACTCTTATGTATGTCGGAGATGGAGACTTAAACATTCATTTCAAGGAAATCTCTTTGAATTAGGTTACCTTTCGTATAAATATTTCGGACGGACGTGTATAGAAATCGTTATTAATATCAGATATCGCCTATATTAGGATTAATAGGATAGGTCCTATTAATATTGTCGGAAGTGAAAATCACACATTTAATTTGTATGGTAAAAAAAGAGATTTCTGATTTTTAAAATATTTACGAAAAAATAAGAGTTTTTTAATACATTTAATTACACGTTAATTAAACAATTTTGTTCAAACAATTTTTTTTTTATTTTAAAAATCGGGTCTTTTAAAAATAATTAGTGAAATAAAAAGGCTCATAATGCATATTCGACAATTTAAATAAAGATAGGGGATATAAGCGTGATGGTAGGATTTGAGAATTCGGAAATTATGGAAGTATTTAATAGATAGATAATGACTAGCTGATAACAGACTTAAGTTTTAGCTGTTGTTTATATTAAATACTAAACAAACAGATCTAGAAGTAGTTGAACTTCCCAATCACTTCCGTTACTTGCTAAACTAACTTGGTACTTGCGTTTGCCGAGATATTATGCCCTCTGGCTTTGTTGGCAATCCGTTTTCGCAAAACGACAGTTGTGTATATAATCTATATATGTATACCTATATCTTATCTATGTAAAACAAAGTTCCGTTAATTACATAATTAATAACTCAAGAATCTTATTTGTTGCTACATGTATCCGATATTTAAATAACTATTAAAATATGGAAAATTAATTTTAAAATAAATTAGGTTCGGAACTTCGCTATCTTCCGCAATTGACAGCTCACGTGACCATTTATTTTCACAGAATATAAGTATTAAGCGTAAATGGTATCGAACAACGAGCATTTAAGGATATAAGAACCTTCTACCTCATCCCTCTCATCAAGGCAGTCTCAGTGTATATTGCATAGGGAAATAAAGGTCGCGTTTTGTTTTCCAAGCATAATTTGATTAAAGACGTATCGTACAGCACATAAGGGCCTTGGCCGCAGTATGCATGTGAGGACAGGTCGGCCTTGCATATATATACTTTATAATATATAGAACAAGCTCCATATGCAACCGATACGATCTGGTAACTTTCATGAAGCGAGCGTACTCCCATCTAAAAGGCCGGCAACACACTCACGACCCATGTTGCGGTTGTTTATAGACGGCGACACTGAACACGAGGTGATCGCTAGGCTCGTATGCATCCCTAGTAATATACACCACGCCTCTTCCAAATTGGGGAAGCAGAGATCATGAAATTCCATAATATGCTCCGATCCTTACATACCACTTTCGTGCCCAAATCAATTCAACATGCCTTTCTCAATTGTCGTCACTACATCGTCTTTTACTCCACAACACTCTCAAACTTAGCCATTTCTTATTCAATCTTTCAGATTCACACGGCACACCACACATATTTCTCAAAGCTCTAATAATAATATACCATAGTTACTATAAAAAAAACTACAGCGTTTTATGACCGTAACTTGTGATCTGATAAGGACTTTTGTCGACATTGAAGAGCCTGGTTGCTAATATATTATGGTAGGCGTTTCGAATTTGCTGTCGACGTTAGAGCGAGAGTTAGATTAACTGAGAAATTATAAGATAGGAATGTAAAGATATTGTATTCCTTAAGATAAATTCTTTTATATTATTACTTAATGAAACAAATAATACTAATATTATAAAGATGAAAGATTTGTTTGTTTGTTACGATTTAACTCAAAAACGACTGGACCGACATTTATCACCGATAGAAAGCTACGTTATCAGCAAGTAACATACGCATTTTTTTTTGTATGCTACATCTACAATGCATCCGGGAAAGCCGGGCTTGCTATCAGAAATAAAGTCAGACATAGGTAACTTTAGGCTTGTTAGGAGGTAGGGTATTATATTTATAGTATTATTAATACTAAGTAATTCACTAAATTTCCATCGGTAAATAAGAATATACTTTCTTATAAAAATATCTAATAAAAGTAACATATAAATAAAACATATATGGGAGTGATTTACGATTGTAAAGCTCGCTTTTTCGGTGCCTCGTAACTTTTTTAGTAGTAGGTATATATCACAAAGGACTACTACTACTTATTGTACTACCGCTTATATTTTCCTTAATTCAACACACATATACATATTATGACGTCTCTCAATTGCAACGCTGACCTAATAATGAACAAAGGATAATTTAAAATTCATATTACTAGTACAATACATAATATTAAAGCGCGTATTACAAAACACCTATAACCTATTTACAAATAATTTATTTTAGTGGGGAGTAATCTACAAATAAGATACTTCAACTTCTGGGGGGGAGAAGTCGAAATTATGTGATATTCTAACAAACTAAAGCCCGTATTCCAAGACGTTACTCAAGTCATAAGCTATTCTTGAGAACTGTCAATATGTCAAAATTCTATAGAGAAAAAATGGTTTGACAAGTCTCAAAACTAGATTCAAAACTGA
The DNA here is from genome assembly GCA_905404175.1 of Anthocharis cardamines. Classification (NCBI taxonomy): domain Eukaryota; kingdom Metazoa; phylum Arthropoda; class Insecta; order Lepidoptera; family Pieridae; genus Anthocharis; species Anthocharis cardamines. Next base: position 5,747,857 of record FR989971.1, on the reverse strand, counting down.
GACACGTCTTGGAATATAGGCCTAAAACCCTCTCGGTGGCCTTCGTGTGTATTATAGTGATCCGTGTTCTCCATAGGAACGCACCGGTGTATTTACAAATATTTAGGACAGAATATTTGATAATGTTTCTGCTTTAGAATTAGCACATACTCAGTGGGGTAGATCTTGGAACCGGTTAGCCACTCGTATCAGCCCGGCAGTCAAGCTAGTTAGCAACGCGTGCGCACTATCAATTAATTGCAACTTCTAACGAATAGGTAGATATCAGTAGGAAATGCTTCTATCAATATTACTTGACGATCGCCGTTGTTCTTTTACTACTGCTTTTTATGTATATATGTATTACATTTTTTTCTGAAGTTTGTATTATTTAATCTATTCGAGATAAGCAATTAAATCTTATTTCATGTATACCAGAAACAATTTATATTCCTGACGTATTTTTACTAACTATACATGAACATTTCCGGTTAGGATATTTTTGTTTTTTTTTTATTAGCACATTCAAAATCGCAAATCAAAGCATGAGTTGCGAGTTACGACAATACACTCATGATCGATTCGAATCTCATATAGTAGTGTTACCATCTTAACATCGACCTAAACACTTAATAATAATAGCGTTTTAATACATAATTTGGTAATGCTATCACAGTATCCGTTCTGGCAACACCTGTTTGGTTGTAATTAATTCTATAGAGGCCGAACACGTGAAGTACGCTTTACATTAATTAGCATTAATTATACTCTGGCCATACCAATAACCATCGTAACGTCGATATTAATGAGATTATTTAGTAATTAATACACTGACATCTTTGTACACAGATGATACTTTTTAGAATAATCCAAGTTTCGGCCGACATTACAAATGAATCATATGTGTGTTACCAGTTACCACACACTATCAGTGTATCAATAAATAATAATATTAAATTACTAATAATTACAATCAACCGTGCAAAAATTACTTCTCATCATACTCAACCAATATGTATATATAAAGAATTGACCCTGGGTTGTTATCAACAAGTAAACTAGGTTACCATTGTAGACTTGTATTGAACACTTAAGTGTAATTTATAACAATAGCAAGTAAATTATAGTATGGGTAAGTACTGTAAATGAATTTATTGTGCAATCGCTTGCTAAAACATTTTAACAGTTGCTAAGGTTAAACAAGAATCTACTCTTTAAACATTTTAGTGTAACAACAGGATATTGCAACTACAAATAAAAGGGAACAAAGTACAGTAGAATCTCACTAATCCAGCACATAGACCGACACGTCCAATAATCCGGCACACTCCGCCCACGCCTCTCTCGCAGCTCCCTACTCCACGCACCGCGTATGCGCTCCGTATTTTTAAGCAAGTTGCACAAAAACAGACCTCAATTAAGTAAGGATTATATAAAATCTATGTAATTATGTAGTTAATTGTGAGATATGTTACAGTAATAAAAAAACGTGTAGAACATAAAAACAAATACATTGTAATCCCTTAATATAATTGAATATATAGGAGAATAATACTACAATTAATCTCCTAAAATGCTTTATTTTTAAATACAATGTAGTAATCCGAACATTTAAATAATCTGGCACCCTACTGATTTTCGCAAATAAAGATTGATTTTTTAATAGTGTCAGATTAGTGAGATTCTACTGCATACATTTCTTAATAACTATATAATTAGATTGATATACTACGTCCACAACTACTCAGTTTAGGCACTGTGTTTAACACTGGAAACAAAATAAAAAAGAATTGATATTTTCCGATGGACAATACCTAATATTAAGTGACACACATGTGCCTGCCTACTGGGTGACTTGGGAATTAACTTGTTAGATATACTACTGGAGACATTGGATAGTTTATAAAGTACTGTATACCGGATTAAAACGCGATTTATTATTTATATTGTTTAAATTATTTATCCCGACGTTTCGGATGCTTTTCAGCAACCGTGGTCGCGGGGAGACAGTATTTTATTTAAATGTGTGATACTTGCGTTAATAAAAGACAATATTAGTTTATTAAGTCCTACAATATTATTTTATTTGATACAAGGTACTTAATGTCAATTATATAGTTACAATACTTATGTAAGCAGGTAACATTATAATTTCTATTAGAAGGGCATGAACATCTGATGAGTGAAAGTCTTTGATGGTGAGATCTTTCCTTTTTATTTCAACCTAATTCTAGTCTAGACATTTCTGTTCATATTTTATGAGGTTGGTCAAACAGATTCTGAAGTGGACTATCTAGGGAACAGTAGTTTCTGGATTACACTCTGTTAACATTTCGCACTTTGAAAACAAAAGTGACACTGCCAATTTTTTATAAACTTATTTTTATTCTAAAAACGCCACTTTATTCAGAGTACTTTAAAGTTAAATAGTCTAAATTGTTGAGTTTAGGTAGTAATTTCTAATATTGATTACGATTTACGAACCTCTACAATATCCCTGACTTCAAATAGCCATATTAAAAAATATTAACATTTGCATAATGTCATTTTTGTTTTGAAAGTGCGATTTTTTAAACTTGAAATAGAATTACTTTGTGATACGAGTGCTTTGTTTGTTGGTTTATGAATTTGATGGTCATTTAAAATATTTTTATTTGTTTTGACATATCAACTACACAATAATGTCTTATTAAAATAGAATAGACTCATAATATATTAATTATAAAATAAACTGAGGAAAAATTCATTATACTTTACTGAATTGGTTAGAATCTTGCAACTTCTAAACCATCTGTCAGCTGTTTAAAACGAAAACATTATACAAACAGGTGTGAAATGAATTAAAATTCGATATCTTCTTAAATATGTACTAAGGAAGGTGAAAAAAAATGTTAACTTCTTTGACATATCTTCTGATGTCAGGTCAAGGTTGATAGCTTGTTGCTGTTCAAAAATAACTGGTTTTCGTCTTACAATAAATGCCACATAACCGACTTGGGTATGAGATTGTATTATTCTACATCCATGAGCTAATACATACAAAAATGCATATAATTTCATGTTGTCTTTTCCATTGGGGTAGGCATTCATCACGGATTTCCATTGGCTCCTAATCTTGCATACCACTTTCTTCAACACTGTTGTATATCATTGTTTTCATATTGAGTACGGGTAGGCTTGGCTTTACATTATTAATAAATAATGGAGGTTTAAGTAAAAGTAGGTAGCCTTAGAAAATGTTTAGTAATTTACTTGTGTCATGGCTACCTAGCACAATAAACGTGATTCTTAATTAATTAATAGTGTTTTATTGGACATAATAAACACTTTCGCGTCGTCGATCTGATCAAGGTACGTTCATATAGATCGACCATTCTCAACTCTTTCACTCACACTAGATCCATCCTCTATGCATGCCCAAACCATCTCAACATTACTTTTCAAATTTTTGTCACTCTAACATCATCTAATACTTACATAATAATACTGACTTAAATTGCCTATTAACAGATGATCATCTTAATGAAGTAAGAATTATTAAATTGATCTCCAGTATCCATACACATCAAAATAACTTTGGCATTGCTACAATTTTACAGTAAGTTCATATCACAATTGTTCATAAGGATCTTGTTGCCATATACACTTTCTTCCTCTCTCAAAAGTATAAATGGCAATAAGCTTATTATAAGAGAATGTAAAGATACACAATACCATTCAATTTAAGACATTCGTAAACAGAGAACTAATAAAATATAATAATTGGTCAATAAAAGCCAATGTGTCTTTAAAATTATATTGTAACTTTAAGTCAATTGGATATGGATAACAAGTCAATTGATTGTTATGTAGACTTGTGCATCAATTCTTATTAGGTATTATTGTTTTTATTACATCCTTATTAATAATATTGCGATCTTCTTCTGTGCCTTAATACCAATTTCTTAGGACAAGGATTTTATATCCCATCAGAAATACCATGCATACCATCTGTGTGTTTCAAAGCCCGCAACTGCCTGAATACTGACACTTTCTGCCTTGCACAACCATTGTGTGGCTGCGGAAGGCAGGAAGTGCTTAGGTGTGCCAGCTATCACTGGTGGTTTTTCTGAACCAATATGACTTGGGAATCTTATAGCATTGAGCCTATACTTTCCTTAAAGGTCTATGGGTGACGGTGATCACTTACCATCAGGCAAGCATCTGCATGTTTGCCCCCTATTCTATAAAAAATTTAAACATAGATGTGTAATAGGATAGACAGAATTATTATGGCTGAAATTTCACCCAGCAATCTTACAGTCTTCTATCAATATCTCACATAAAAAGAACAGCAGCAAATGTAAATACTATAGTGCTTGCAATCTTAGAGGAACAACTATGGCAAAAATTTAGCACCAGTGGTAGTGAGTGAGTGAGTAAGGGTGGTCAAGACACCGCCTCCACCACCATCTTTCTCTTTTAATTAAAGGGTACTTAATATGTTTTGTCTTAGAAGTATTAATGTCTTATTATCTCCATTCAGGAAACTAAAACATTTCTTGACATCCAAGAAAGAATGAATAATAATTTTAAGTATGTACTAAATGAAAAGTTGTACAATAAAATAAAATATATCAAACATATCCTAAGTTAATAACACTGAACAATGAGTTCTTATATTCATTTATTATTATCTTACTTTTAAGTGTAATTGGTTTTCATTTATTCAATGATTATTTGATTATTAATAATAATGAAGTTAAAATTGTATTCACGAAAAATAAGTAAAGTTTAGCAACTTGCTGTAAAGGTTAAGTTTATCTAAACAAAAAAGTATGATAATGTGAACATCCAAAACAGCAGTAACTCGTATCGCCATCTCGCTCTATTGCACTGATGATACCATCGCCCTATCACTCTCACTCCCTTCACTTCATCAAGAAGAGAAAGTAATAAGAGAAATAATATATCATAGCTCCAAATCATGACTACGGCATCCGGGTACACGATACATAAGTATATCTTGAATTTCTAAACATTTTTAACCCATAAATGAGAAATTACGACATCATAAACAACTTTAGTTGAATCATAACCTATAATATCAAAGTTATCGAAGCAAAACATTGCTTTACTACTGGTATTAATTAAACATAAGTTACGGACGTAGAAAATGTCCATTTAAGAGCTTACAAAAAATATTACTCTATACAGAAAACTAAACAAATAACATGTAAACTAACCCTTTCTTCATGAGCCACCTCTGATGGCCCCAGTTGTGTTAAAATTGTTCCACTGCAGGAAACGCTCATCCATTTTAACACGCATCGGTTATCACACTGTAATTTACTTATGTTTTCACTACTTGTCACAATCAAACTTTAATTCTACTATTCGTTGCGCTAAACGCAGACGTCATTGACAAACAACCAAAGTGACGAGTTATTGCACGGGATCACATAGTAGTTGTAGACAAAAACACTGTATATTTTCATAGCTATTTCAAAGATATATCACAATTCTTGTCACTACGCGTTTATTTATTACTTATCACGCCATTTTAGTCGATTATTTACAAAAATAAAAGCATACAAAGCAAAAACTATTTAGCAGTCAGCACTCGCGACGTTGCACACTGACGCAGTCGTGCGATTTCGTTTTACACTATACACACACGCACACATTTAATAAACAAATACAGATAATAAACGTCAGTTCTAATTCTAATAGTAGTATGGCAACATTTTACGTATTCGTTTTTATTTAGATTCAACGAGATTTATATTATCTAATTAATAATTTTAATAATATTTATAGGAGAAATTTTAAAAAGTATGGAAGATTTGTTAAAAGAGGCATGCCTCGCGACACTATTTTTACAAGAAATATTTCCTGAAGATAATATACGGCTGCTATATAAATATTAAGTATAGGAAAATATCACCATAAGGATGTTTCTAAAATATTGTCTGACATAACTAGGGAACAAAATCGGCCGGGATCCCGGCCGATTTCAGGTCCCGTAAATCCCGGGACTGTACTGATCGGGATTTTCAGGAATGCCACAAACATGTTTAGCTCGCATTCCGTAGTCCGTTGCGCCTTGATAATAACCTTGCCTAGATTATATTAATAGCATTTATTATATAACGACAAAACCAACCCTTAGATACGCTATACGATACGTATACGTCCTACAGAGGTACACCCTAAATAATAATGTTTGTCGTAACTCGTAGAACTTAGAAGGGACTTCCCATCATCACTGAATACTTCAATTCGATAATCTTTAGGTAATTACCCAACGGGCTAACAGGGGAATCACCCGATCACTTCATATCATAATATTGTATATAAACTACGAAGCAGACTTGGAAGTCAAACATTGGATGCTTTGATATTTCTGCGATTGTATTTTGAAATTCTGAATAGTTTTTTGTGTTGTCGTTTTGATTTCTTGCAAAAGTATAGCTTTTATTGTTTGGTCTATTTTATTTTCTTACTACATATATATTGTGATGAGTGTTGTGCAACGATATTAAAAACTTTTTTATAAAGAAATTATTCATTATTTTCCATTTGAGCCCAATTAGAAACCACATAGTCTAATCCCGGGATTATGCATCAAAAATCCCATAATCCCGGGATTGTATTCCTGACCTGAAGAGACTTATTACCACTTGTAACCATAAATATTCTTAAATATCTTAATATATATAAATCTCCTGTCACGTTTGTCCGCGATGGACTCCTTAACTACTTAACCGATTTTAAATTAAATTGGCACACCGTGAGCAGTCTGGGGGCCTAGACATCGAGACATTCTATTGTCGAATTCGCTAGTCGATAACTCCAAAAATGTATGGGATTGACAGCTGCTTTAGAAATGTCACGTGGTCTGTCGTAAACGAATAGAAATTAGGTAGTCAACGTTAATAAGATTCGATTCCATCAGCGAATCGATAGCGCCGATCGCTTAGTTTCATAGATGTAGCTAGCCAAATGACACTTTTGACAAGCGCTTTCGCTTAGTTTCGATTCGTTTGATAGAAAGTCTAGCGAATACTAAAACCCTGTAGAAAACGAATCAAAATGGTGGTTGCATATGTTGTATTGTAGAGTGTATTGTGCTTTGAGTGTTTAATTTGATTTATAATGCATACCCTTCGTCGCATAATGAAAGTGTTTGACTTAAACAACAAAGATACCGTGCGCGGACAATAATTGGAAAGCGTCATCATAGTCTTTTTAGATGCTTTTGGCAACAGGGTCTTACGAAATAATTGTAAATATTATGAACACCTAACTCAAAGAACAACAAGTCGTTCCATTGGAGAGGTTGCACTCAATTTAGTTAGCAGTAAACGAAAACATCATAAAAATGATCACAAATTAAAGAAGAGTAAGTGAATATTTTCAAGATTATTGAGATATCCAAGAAAATTCTATGTTTATTTAGGATAGATTCTATTTTATTTGTATAACCACTATTCGTGCTTTTTTACAGGTATCAAAGGAAATACAACTTGAATAGAATAATAGGATGTTTGGATTCCATACAGTAAAACGATTTATCTTTGTTGCACTGCTTTTAACAATAGCTATGCGGTAATTAAAAAAAACTGTGGTGAAATGAGTGCAGACTGGTCAGAAAACTGTGCTGTTCGACAGCTTTATGCTGATATTGTCACAGCCAATTGTTTAAGCCTATTATTTTGGTTGGATTTAGTGTATTGACTACTTGCGATAATACAGTTTGTATTATTATTATTATCATTTTCATTTGTGATTCTTTGTTACTTGAGACAACTTTGCATATTTGTAATCAGCTTTTTACATAAATATAATATTTGGTATTTCAAAGGAAATACAATTTGAATAGCATAATAGGAAGTTTGGATTACATAAAATAAAATAATTTATATCTTTAATTTTAGTTGAAATTATCCTTTATTTTTATCTTTGCTGCCTTGCTTTTAACAGTAGCTATGCATTAAGGAGTATATAAAAAAATCTGGTAGAAGGACTGGTTGAAAATCAGCACTGTGCAGACTGGTTACAAACTGCTATTGGAGCGCTTTATGCTGACGTCACAGCCAATTGTTTAAACCTATTATTTTAATTTAGTGTATCAACTACTTGTGACAATAAAGTTATTATTATCATTTTCATTTGTGATTCCTTGTTACTTGAGATAACAGCATATTTGTAATCAGCTTTTTACATAAATATAATACTTGGTATTTCAAAGGAAATACAATTTGAATACATAATAGGATGTTTGGATTGTATAAAACTTCAATAGCTTTTAACAATAGCTCTATGCAGTAACAAGTAGTGTATTGACTACTTGTGACAATCAAGTTCATATTGTAATTTTTTATCATTTGATTTGTTACTTGAGACAACTTTGCATAATATTTGTAATCAGCTATTTACATATTATTTAATATTTAGTATTAGACATCTTACAATTTACATTTACTTTCTATAATATTACTTAATAAACCTTTAGACTTACTTAAATAGTAAATAATAGAATGGAAATAGAAAAAGTTTATTCAGGTAACCACTTAAAACTATTACTAGTATTACATTATAAAACAATATTACAAATATATAAAACATTTCTGAAAGTATACACAATATGAAATACAAAACATTAATGTTGTAAAAAGTAAAAAAAACAAGTGATGCTTGAAGCAGAAGACCACTCAGTATAAGTTGGGACAGAAGTCCTAACAATGATTTTCAGTGGCTCCATTGGAAGGGCGCGCTGGCACAAGCGAGCCAAAAACAATAACATTACTAATGTACAAATAAAAACACACTGATCTATTCCTAAGCAAGTTAAAGTGAATGTTTAATAAACAAAATAGAATATTCTTATAAATTATAAACTATATTCATATATCTTAAAATTAAAGGGTATGCATTAATACACTTCATTATTTTATTACAATACATATAGTAATTTCATATTGAATTAAGATTTACAAACTTTGGTATATCAAAGTTTGTAAATCAGTTTGAAAAAGTTTATTCAGGTAACCACTTAAAACTATTACAAGTATTACATTATAAAACAATATTACAAATATATAAAACTGTTCTGAAAGTATACACAATAAGAATTACAAGACATTAATGTTGTAAAAAGTAAAAAAAAAACAAGTGATTTTTGAAGCGGAAGACCACTCAGCGTAAGTTGGGACAGAAGTCCCAACATGATTTTCAGTGGCTCCGGTGGAGGGGCGCGCTGGCACAAGCGAGACAAACATAATAACATTACTAATGTAAGAAATAAAACACACTAATCTATTCCTAAGCAAGTGAATGTTTAATTAACAAAATAGAATATTCTTGTACTTTATAAAATTAAAGAGTGTGCCTTAATACACTTCATTATTTTATTACAATACATATAGTAATTTCATATATTTTAACTAAGATTTAAAAACTTTGATATACCAACAAAAACAATAAGTACATTTAATTATTTCCTATTCTTAACAGCTTTTGCCTCACATATTAAAACATTTCTTTAAATAAAATAGTAAAATATGTAATCAACTTATAAATTATATCAGATACAGGTATAAACATTTAACTTGTAACAGTCAACATGCATTAAAACAACCTTAAAAATAATCATCTTTTATTAAAATAATATAATTTAAAACAAAATTGAAGAATTCTTAATAAATTTTAAACAAACAAAAACAACATTTCAGTCTTATCAGTTGAGGGATGGTTGATTGAGCAGTTGTTGAATATGTTTGTACAGGGACTCCAAGCTCTGGCATTGGTGGGTCTGAATTGGGAGTATATCTGCAAAAAAAAATCAAAATTCAAATGTCTATCTTTGTTTGTATCATTACCTAACATCTTTGTTACATTTATTACGAGTATTAGGTATTATATTTTATAATTAAATTATTATGGTTGAATCATGGTTATTATAAGTTAATCAACACACAAATAACTATACCTCTTTCTGCTTCTGCTGACCAATGCATTTAATGAATTTTTTAGTTCCTGCCACAATTGGTCAGGCTTCCTCACCAACATATCCTTGAGCACCAGACTAAGACTTTTCAAGATCACCATTGCTGGAATTTTGAGAAAGAAAATACATTATATATGCTGGATATTATAAAGGATTTCAAAATTACATAATATTAAGTGTCTTTCATTTGAAGCAATAACATTGAAGCTTATAAGCTACTATGATAATTAAAGAAAAAACTCTGATTACAATTAATGATTAATATTGATATTTTACCTTTCAATAAACTCCAAAAGAGAAGCAAATTGCTATCCACTAGCTTGTGCTCTTGATTCCATTACTTCGAAAAAAGCTTTATTTGCTTTTTGACAAGAACGAAAATAAATATGAATTACTTATCAACATTTTAGTTAATAGATTAGTTAGATTTAGTCACAATAACAGCAAAAATTAATAAAATTACATTTTAAAACGTTCAAAACATTACGCGTATTTAATTAATAATTTAACGTTTGATGACAATTGACACTTGACAGTACAATTGTAGATAGAGCATAGACTAAACTCGACTTTTATCGAACAAACGATTCGCCTAAGCGATCGATAAACGAATGTTACTTTAGCTACCAATCCAACTTCGCTATTGTTAAAGCGATGACTATTGTAGATATGGAATCGCTCCGAAGCGAAAGCATCATGTCTAAGCCCCCTGGTCCAACTTAAGAGATAGGATAGCTTAGAATTTCTGACCATCTACATTGCACCCGTGCGAAGCCGGGGCGGATCGCTAGTTAATTATAATTTTTCGTTATTAATTACAGAAAAGTATATGTAATAGCTTCTAATAATTAAAGAAGCAATAATCAGAATTCGGACTATTACCATTCTCGGTATTACCCATAAGATTAGTTACTTCATGTAGAAGTTATCGTTTATAATATCGGATAGTTGGTTGATTCTATCTTGTCATGTTCTATTCGGACCTTAACCCTCATAATTTTTTTGCTTCTGCAATGCTGACATTGAAGTGATTTGAATTTATTGTTAATTCCATCTGCACCAAGTGACAACAACGTACCCTCAAACAAGGGTCCTTGATGATACAGTGTTAAGTGTTAGAATAGTGTTTCTGCGCCACTCGGAAAATTGTCGAATGTTTTTTAATTAATTTAAAAGGAAATACATAACCATCCTTATTTACAACAAATTGAAAACATAGTGGAACGACTGGCTAGCTGCTTATATAAAATCAAAAACAGCTATTAACTGTATACGATCTTCTTTCATCTTACTTCTATTTACGCTAATTATTATAACTTTTTAGTGGACATCACTAAAAAGTTATAATAATAGCGAATAACTGGATTAAAAATCTATCGATAATAAGTTGCGTTTTTACAATGCAAGGATCAATACTGATTTTCCCTTATTTGTATGACCCTATAAAGGTTTATTTATTTATTTGACAGATATATTTTTTTAAAGTAGTGCAAAAGGTAGTCTTATCACTTTCAAGCGATCTCTTCCAGGCAGCTCTTAAATTGCCCTTCGAATAAAATTATGTTGTGGTAACCACTAAAGCTAATATATTTTTATGTTACATTACGTTTTTAAGCTATACCGTCTGTTGGCATCTTTCTTTTTATAATGATACAATTTCATAAATCTTGTATGTATATAAAAAAACCAAATAAGTTTTAATTCTTATATTGTGGACACAGAGAAATCAGTTGGTATACTTTAAAAAACATAAAACAACAACTTTGTTGGTAACCCCAACTTACGTGACAGGTATCGGATATACTTCTTATATTCATTTTCTTCTTCCTGCCCTGTTCCCTTTTTTTTTTGATATACATATAATTTATTACTGAAAATAAAAAGGAGAAAAAAAAACAAAGCAGGTGTAAATACAAGTTTTATTAGAAAATGAAAACAAAATTCCTTATTCTACCTAAATAAGGCACAACGTGTCGAAATAACCGCACAGCACAACTGATAATAGAGCGAAGCGGAACAACGGGTTATATAGTTTGTTCAATTAACATACTTTAAACATATATTTCACGTGATTCTATTGTATTAAGGTTTAATTTTTTTGCTAGCTGTTAGCGAGTATTGTATTTTTTAAAATAAATTCTTAATTTAGTTATCTGGTGAACATTATGCTTCTATGTCATAGAACCCACATCTAAGAACCATGAGAGATGGAAACCATGGAGACCATAGAGTATCGAAAAATATTTAGAAAATCTAGAATATTATCTGTCAATTGATTTATGCAAGTGACAAATAGAAGTAGTACGAAATTGTAAAATAGTAGTTTAAAAAAAAATAACTATACATTGTCCAAAGTATGTAGCAAAAGTTATTCGTATGCCCCATTTAATTAGCTTGAACCTTATATGAAGAATAACGTTTAGCGGAATTGATGGACAATTTTTTATTCAATTATTTTTTACTATTATAAAATGGCGGTAGCTGGTAGTGCTGTAGCAGTGATTATGGGATTACAGCGAAAGCGATATTATATAAGATATGATGACTGGAAAACGTTTATTTATTGATATGTCATAATAAAGAGGCAACATTACAGATTAAAAATGTATATTAATAGCAACAGTTTTTACACAATTTACAACAAATTTACATAAATACACGTTCATATACAGAGTGAAAAACAAGTATCGCAACTAAAAAATTTTGTTTTGAATGTTGATTTGTGCGTACATTTTCGTTTTACTTTTCATATTATTTTAAGGAAACGTTAGTAAATACTTGTATATGATAAATTTTACATTTAAAGCGAATTAATTACACGTCCCTTAACGTTAAATCACTAAGAAAAAATGCGAAGGTCTTAACCGAAATAAATAACTAACCTTGATTTATTTTACGTTATTACAAATTAGTTTTGTAAACACGGGAGTACTTAAAATTTATAATATAATATCTTTGTACCAAATCGTGGAATAGGTGGAGTTTTGGAGACACGCAGAGAGCAATTTTTTAGTAAACATAATTTCTAAGAGGTAGAAATATCAATATGCCTTTCGGAGGATGAAAGGTGAATTTCTATCCTCAATGATGACACATAGCAAAATTTTCTACTAAAAATTTTGAATGCCTTATTTTTTGATTAGAGAAAGTAAGTTAAGGCATGTTCCCTGAAAAATAAGTAAATACAAAATAAAGTTTCACCAATATTCACTTTTTTGATTGATTTTACTATTTCAGCATTACCTATTCACTATTCTGCAAATAGATTAAAAAGCATTTTTTTTAAAGAAAAAAAAAATCGAAAATCGATTCTTTATCTTGCTAGTTGATTGTACAATAATACGGATAAAATATGAAATGAAAAACAGTAAAATTAGAATTGATCATGCATCAATTTATTCTTTTTTCCCATACCCAATTACATAATTTTTTCATACTTTCTCTAATCAAACTAAATATTTAATATAATCAATTAATAATCAAAACAATCGAGTATCGATCGTCTTAATTACACATTTCGAAAATTTCCAATAAATTCACAAAACCTTAAAATCGTCTATAATTGGTCTAGCGACAACAGCGACAATATCGCCGCTTTTAATAATAATAAATATAAAAATGAAAAAAACGTTACAAAAGTTTCGTGATCAGTCGTGTTATGGGTATACTATAATTTATTTATTAACTAACACAGTATATAGGGCACATGGCCCTATAGATTGGCACATTAGGTCAATACTGGTCGACATCAGCCGTCGGCGCTACTGAGTATACTGATGGAGGCCTGGGGAAATAAAATGAGTTATATGGCCTAATTCTCGAATGCTAATCAACATTGAGGTACAAGGACTGAATACCGGTTAATTTACTATGTGAGTTATACCGGTATAATGAAGGTATTTGTTAATATTCTTTCGTTTTTATTCATATTTATTGAAAAAAATTACTTGGTCAGTTTAGTGTGTATTACTCTTTAAAATTAACATCATGGTATCTCAGTCCGACACGTATTTTGGAAAATTAACCGGTTTCAGTCCCTGTTAGGGTGTACTTAAAAGTATATCTAACCCTTTCATTACGAAGGTAAAATGAAAGACAGAAATATTTTAAGAAAACCTCAATTTTTTTTTATTGTTTCAGTATTCCGCGGATAGTCTAACGACCTTATTCATATACGTAGTTGCTTTTCTTTCATATGTCTCTTTATATTCGATAGAGCGAGACAAAACATACTTTAACTATATCAAGCTTATAATACGTTTATGAATAGGCCGTAAAGGTCATACAATAACGGTTTTCAACATTTTATTTTGACCGCCTCCGTGGCTCAATTAAGCTGGGTAGGCAGGCTAAGTCCTCGGTTCGAATACCGGGAAAACAAGAATTAAAATAAATTGTTTCGGTCGAACGAGTAGATTGATCACATACTTGCCAGTAAATAAAAATGTCCAGAGAAACAGACACAGAAATGTGTTCGCATAATACTGGGCTTGTATGGTTGTCCCGCCGCTGCTAATTACTCTATTGGGTGACTTGGGAATTCATTTTAAATAAAGGATTAATGCGATGTTACCTCAGCATACGCCTGGGTGCAGGCAAACGCGAAGGTCTCGGTAACGCGGAGACACGGGGTTCGATCACCGTATGCGACCTTTGTGGCTCCGCTTGAGAAGGGACTAAGATCATAAAAAAACTTTAATTAGATATTTTAAAAAAAATTATAAGAAGAAAGCTTTAGTAACACAATACTGTAATTGCTTTCTTCCTATATTCTGATAATAAGTATGGTTCTTATGATAATAATTATTATTTCATTATAAGAATATGAATTTATTAGTCACCATACATACATTAAAAAAATACAATATCTTTTAAAATATGGTAAGATTACTTAGCTTGTGCTATGACAAAACATACTTGGCATAGCGCTCGCATAATAATTGTGCCTAACTATAACTACAAATATAATTTACCAGCAACGCGCCCCGGCTTCACACGAGTGCAATGTAGATGTACCATACACAAAACATAGCCTATGTTACTCGCTGATAATGTAGCTTTCTATTGGTGAAAGAATTTTCAAAATCGGTCCAGTAATTTTTGAGTTTATTCATAACATACAAAAATACAAATCTTTTCTCTTTATAATATTAGTATAGAAGTATAGATAAACAATTTAAAAGCTATAATCATAACCATTAATAATAATATGAGAATTTAAATACATGAGGGTAGTTATAAAATTAATGTGTAGTTCACCTGGTGCTGCGCGTTGTGTTGGAACAGAAGCCGGCCTTGAAACGCGCAGTTGTGAAGCGCCCGCTATAGAGGAAGGTCGTGTTGTTGGTGGCTAAAAGTGTGTTTAACAAAAAGAGCTTTCAGTTTTGTGTTATAAAAACAAAATAAATTTCAATATCTAATTAATCAATTTTTTTTAATTTATTATATAATCCCTTAATTAATTATATATCCCTTTACCAAATAAAAAATAAGCCCAAACAATACAGTAAACTCCCAATTCGTCAAAAGCTGATATTTTTAATTATAAACCTTGATTCCACAGATGAAACACACAATAATTAACTATCGAATACCATTAAATGATTAATTTGATTGGAGAAAACGAAAACTCATATTTATTTGATTTCAAAAACTGGAACTATTGAAATATCAATTTAATTTCAACTGCAATTTTTTTCAGTATTGTTAGCGTTTCTAAAGACATCGTTAAGACTACATTAATAATCGGAGATATATTGAATAGTAAGTGTTCGTTTTCTCTTACTATCACCGTCCTTAACAAAAGTTTAAAGCACCTATTTCAAACAGTGACCTCACAGCTATATTTTTATTTAGCTCACCCCGTTTGTTTTATTTATTATTCTTGTTTTTGATAAAAATATAAATTGAATTGCTAATTATTGCTAAATATAGCTAATTAAGCGGTGCGGTGTTAGTGTAAAATTTCCCAGAGCATATAGAAGCGACCTTTTGTCAAGAACGGTAAGACATTTGTATGTACGTTAGTGACTCACAGGCGCGTAATGGTTCCGCATCACAGGCACGCCGCACGCACTCGACGCCGTCGGGGCCAAACGCAGCTTTCAACACAATATCACCATATAGCGAACACGAATAGGTGCATTTCCAACAAAGGGACCATCCAAGTACGTCACACATTAAGGGGGGGGGAGGGGATCGACGAAGTGTGACATTGTGTAACAAGTCCTAAGGGGTGGGAGGGGTCCTAAGTTTCGTGACGTCACATTTCAAAATCTTAGGCCCATATTCCAAGACGTGTCTCAGTTTTGAATCTAGTTTTGAGACTTGTCAAACTATTTTTTCTTTATAGAATTTTGACATATCGACAGTTCTCAAGAATAGATTACGACTTGAGTAACGTCTTGGAATACGATCCTTAGACATCTAAGTGTTAAAATGCCGAATTTGAACTATTAACGAAAAACTTAAAAATATTTTCAATTCTACCCGTAAAATTGCAAAATATGCACACTAGGGAGGGGGAGGTCTCACAAATGTGACCGACTATGACAAGGACAGGGGAGAGGTCAAAAAATCACCAAATTAGAGTGACATACTTTATGGATGACCCCAAAGAAGAACAGATCAGAATCGGAATATATTTTTATTTAAACTTTTATAAGCTCTATTGAATAGTCAATTATTTTTAAATATCACTGGTTCACAATATTGCTAATTATGGATATATCGACTAATTGAAAAAAGAACTATCTGATTTGGACTCCGCTTCTCATTTCTAGAAATGCACCATATGACAAGCAGTAACTTAACTTTGATAACAGTAAACACGCATACGTTTATGAATAAGGCCGTTAGAGTTGAGATACTGCTTGTTGAATAACACCAATGGACATTCATCAGTAAATAGAATAATAATTGGTTACATGATATGACTAAAAATATTGTTATAGTTGCCGAGACGTAACTTGGAAAGGTTTTGGCGTAGTGGGGGTAAGTTCGCGCATGTACACTTCGTGCCAAAAAATGGTCACCTTTAAAAGGCTTGTTGAATAATTATATAGTATTTTATTATTTTTATTTATTATTATCAGATATATACATTTTAATTTATATTTTAGAATAATTAGTTGGATTTATTTATTTAGTTATTTCCAAAATTTATTTTTAAATATGTCTATTTGGAAGAAAGTTAAACAAAGGATAGTAATATATTATTTGTTATAAATAAAATATATACAGTTAAGTGTTAAAAAAAATTACTATATAGAAAATGAAAACAAAAACGCAAAAAACAAAAGGGTCAAATTCTAATGCACGGAGGTGTACTGGACAGCGAACGCAACGTCAACACAGTGCGAGATACAAGTGTCAACTGAGCAACCAATCGCCGCTCGGAACGATGCTAGCTTCTTCCCCGCGTCCCGCTACATAACCAAAGAGACCTAAAAAATGAACTCTGCGCATCTAACGACGCTTGCCAAGTTACATCTCGGCAATATATATTTATATATTTCCTTAAAAATATTAATAATTAAAAATCACAAACCAATCACACGGACAAGACATTAAGCACAATACTCATTTCGTTGGTTCAAAGGTAAAATAATAATCACTAAGTGTAATTTTGAATAAAAATAAATGTTGCTAATATTGCTTATTTTAAGCGTACATTTACGATAAGAACACTAATAAGTGTGTATGACGTTTCATAGTTTAGTTATGGACCAGAATACGTAATTAGTGCTTTGTTAGCGTAGGTTAACGCTTAAAATAAGAAACAGTGACAACTTTTTTTTATTCAATACTAGTGGACCCCGCAGACGTTGTTCTGCCACAATTTTGGCTTCGAAATTATATAATTAAATTGACTCTAGAAAACGTTTGTATGGGAAATAGAAAAGGGCTGTTTTTAGGGTTTTCCCGGAAATTATTCGATTTTTCGACCTTCCCTAGACCTCCACGAATATTTCAAGACTAAGATAAGATAAATCCGTTCAGCCGTTCTCGAGTTTTAATCAGACTAACGAACAACAATTCATTTTTATTTATATAGATGACAATGAGTTTTACCTTTGAACCGACTATTTCACAACACATAAATGAATAGCCCCACCACCTAGTATTAAAATTAAAAATAATCTAATTTCAACATTACTGTCCAAATGAATTTAAATATGAAGAATGTACTCCTGTTATAAAAAAAATGATTGTTATAACTTGTTAGGAAGGTGTATTCTGTGGGAGCTTTAATAAGCACTTTTAGCTCGGAATTCCTATTTAGGCAAACGAGCTTGTCATTAATACTGTTTTAATTTTTTAAATCGATTTACATAATATTATAATTCATCAGTGAAAAGTCAAAACTTCTAAAGCGCCAAAATGATACTTGTGTTAAATGAGGTTTAGAGTTTCTTCTTTATTTTTAAATCATATCTGTTATATTTTTCATCAGATTTGTTTAAAAATAACAACGTTGTTAAAACTACGTTCTATCTACATCTGCAAATGAAATATAGTATTTCTATACTGTGGCCAAAATGGCGCATTAGCAATTTTGCCTTTTCACTGACAATAAAGAATACATCAAATCAATAAATCTCGCTGCAAATTTACAACAAATTTAGGAAAGAGATACGATTATATCTTGAATAAAAACATAAAATTATGCAATTTACTATATTTTCTCTGGTTGCCTGTCGTTGCTTCTCAGCGCTACTTTGTACGCTACTTTTTAATTTTTAACTTTTGTATTTTTTTTTGTGTGATGTTCAATAAAGTGTTTTTGTTTGTTTGTTTGTTTTTTTTTGTATTACTTACATCTTTGGGTTGTACCAACTGGCTCTGCGGTCGTTCCCTGCGCAACGTCTCCGTTCCCTGTCGCACGAGGGCGGGCGGCGCTGTGAACGCGGGCTTCGATAGTTTATCTACGTAGCCATCACCGTTCTCTTCCCTCTGAAAAGTAAAAAAAATATATTTTATACAGGATTAAAACGCGATTTATTGTTAATATTATTAACCCCTAGGTTTCGGAAACATTTCTGTCTGATTTTAAATATCAAATGGCCGAATTCTCAAACGCTAATCAACATTGAGGTGTACTTAAAAGTATCTCTAACTCTTTCATTAAGAAGGTAAAATGAAAGACAGAAACATTTTAAGAAGCCCTCAAATTTTAATTATCGTTTCAGTATTCCACGGCAAAAGTAAAAAAAATATTTAGATGAAAAATATTTTTTTTACACAAATCAGAATTATACTATAACTTAGCACAGAAAATAAATTATACTAAACTTCCACCTCTCATCATAAACTGGGACTCAGCTTTTCAGCGCTGAGCTTGTGTTGTTGTTTTCACGCCAATAAGACACGATAAACTCTGATCTAACTGTTTAATATCAATATATAATAAGCACCAAAAATGCTTTAAACATAATTATAAATAATAAAGTATAAACGAAGCGAAAATAATGAAATACACAGTACCTGTTGTGGCGGCATCACGACGGACTGGCGGCGCTGTGGCAGATGTGTTAGCGGCGGTTGCGCAGACGCAGTGGGGCTCAGCGCGGGGTTGGATGCGTATACGTTTCGTCGCACCATCGTTCGACCGGGCAACCCGGGTATGGTGCGACCGCCAGCTATAACATTTATCTAATATATAAAATTCTCGTGTCACAATGGTCGTCACAACTCCTCCGAAACGGCTCGACCGATTCTTATGAAATTTTTTATGCATATTCAGTAATTTTTCATACCCCTAAGTGATAAGGGTTGTTCACCCTAAAATTTATTTTCTTAATTTTTGGACGGATTTTTTGTTTTTATTTTTTTATAATGTGGCATTAAAAAATACATACAACCCTAAATTTTCACTCTTATATTACCAACTCCTGCTTTTTAGAAATTATTTACATGGCAAAACAACGATTGCCGGGTCAGCTAGTTATTTATATATTTATACTTTATCGCAGTAACTAACAGAAATAATACAGATAATATACACATTTACATATATTGAAGCATAACTGGCGGCCTTATCGCTAAGCAGCGATTTCTTTCAGGCAACCATATGGTATATCTAACAGGATAGCAACGTATAATTAACAGGATAGCATTATTTCGGTTTCGGTCGCCTCTTATTTTTCAATGTATTTCTTTAAAATATAATACTTAATAACGGATAAATAAATAAATATTGCCATAATATAGAAAGTTACAGTAAATATCAACTCCGTAGGAATAGATGGCGTTAATATGGCAACTTTGTGATATTTCAAATCAGACAGCTGTAACTTTTCAGTTTGCCCGTGACCACGGATGCTGAAAAGCATCCAAAACTTCGGGATAAATAATAAATCTTGTTTTAATCCGTTATAAAGTACATATTTTATTTAAATGTATGTTACTCGCGTTAATAAAAGACAGTGTATATATTCTTTATTTTATACGCTTTAAGCCCTAAATATAGTAAGTCTTATGTTTTTGGATAAAAGTATGAAATTATTTGAGATCGTCATTCATTTCGAAATTTTATCAAGTTCTGGTAAATTTAATAAAAGCCCGAGCAATCATCTTTAAAAAAAATGAATTTTTGTACCTGGTATTCTATTAAGCTCTCGATGTGAGCTATATTGTCTCAATTTGGAGGTTGGAAGGCTCATCTTCCTTGGAACAGTGGTGGGAGGAGCCATTGCCATCGCTGTTGAACTTGCTAAAATATTAAGAACTCATTCATATAAATCTGTTAACATTGAATGCCAGATAGATAGATAGATATATATAGAACATTTATTTTGAAAAACACCACTGAAGCTAATACAAAAAAGAACTTAATACTAAAGTTGAACAACATTATTATACAAATAAATAATTGAAAAAATAACTTTTTAAATAGAGTGGTGCCCCCAAAAACGAAATACCACTCAGCATACGTTGGGGCTCAGTATAAGCCCCAACACTGATTTTCAGTGGTTCCGAAGCAACGAAGCAACAAAAAATAAAATAATACGGCTATGCTTTAGGCCGACTACGCAGTACTACGTTGAAATTGCCTGTTAGTTAAATATCGATATTGCCACCTTTTGACGTATAATTTTACGTAGTGCTGACTATGTAATATTTCAGCCACCTCTTTACATTTTTTTTATTAGATAGTTGCATCCGGCTCAAAGGACCAATAGAAAAATGTTAATTCTGACACCAAAAGAAGAAATAAACTGTATATTAATACAAAATAATACCTGTATACATCGGTGCAATTTTTGAAGGTATAGTTTTAACATGCACTGGGCTAGATATTTTCTTTTCCGGTGTAGATTTTCCAGCTAAGATATCTCGTTTTGGTGCGCTCTTTTTGACTAAAGTTGCACTGTTTATCACCGTGGTGTTCATATCATAAGTCCTTTCCATACCTAAAAATATTTAAACTTTTACGATTAGTTTTAATATGTGGCAATAATCAAAGTATCGTTTTCCTGTTTTGTTTTATAGAAAACACGCAATGTAAAATATTTTAAACCAATAATAGTAAGTAATGCACCATTAATATGTAAAATCAACGTTATTACAATTAATATGAACTCGAATACACACATGTCATAGCACCAATCGTCTTTCACCTTCAAAATAATTCTAATGATGACCATAATACAGTATACAGTATAGTAATAACTATTTTCAGCTTATAATACGTTTATAAATAAGACCGTTTGTATTTGGGATTCGCGAAGGATACTTTACCATTAATATCGGGTGCTTTCGTCACGGTATATGACTTGTCGTCAGCCACATCATATATGGGAGATATTGTACTGTGCAGGTTCAGGAGTTCATTCTTCGAGCCTTTCCTTAGAGACATTAGCGGAGTTGAGGCGACGTGCATACCTGAGAATATATGAGGATAGTATTTAAGTACCATTAGGAAAATTAAAATCATTGTTGATAATGCGCGATAATATAATATGAAATCGTATAATTTCTTCTTAAAAAGATATTGTATAACTAAATCGTGCGCTGATTTTCTTTGTTCGTGTTCTTCCTTGTAACGGTCGAAATCGAATGTGAAAATTAACGTTCAAACTTGACAATGTAGTAAGAAATGTCAAGTATGACATGTGATGTTTAAACAATAATCAAATAATTGTTGAAACTCGATATCATGTATACCATAGCTTAAATTGCAATTATATGAGTATTCTTAGACCTATTTTCAATATAATATTTTCCATGACACAGCTCTTAATCGGATTAATACAAAACATATGTCAGTACCTTTAATTCTACTTACACACTTTTTAATTCTGTAAGTATTTGAAAGAGACGGAACAGTTTGTAATTATGAACACGGTATAAGTTTGAAATAGTTAAAGTATGTTTTGTTTCGCTCTATAAAATAATAAATACTAAAACTTTAGAAAGAAGAAAACCAACTTCAATCCAAGCTTATCTTATACCACAATTATGTATGAACTAGCAACACGCCCCAGCTTCACACGGGTGCAATGTAGATGTACTATACACAAAACATAGCCTATGTTAATAGCTGATAATGTAGCTTTCTATTGGTGAAAGAATTTTCGAAATCGGTCCAGTAATTTTTGAGTTTATTCATAACATACAAAAATACAAATCTTTCCTCTTTATAATATTAGTATACAAGTATAGATATAGATAAGGGTCTTAACTTTAAGAAAGAAGCCTAATTACACTAATAGAAATGCAACGCTCTCACTTAAGTAGAAACTATTAATAGTGGGCTTAGATGCTTTAATTACCACAGGAGATGTGCAGAATATTAAAGCTAAAGAAAAAGAAGAGAAGAGAGTATCACTCACTGGGGTCTGCCTGATCCGGTGGGCTGCTAGAACTGAAGGTCCCTGTATCAGTTTCCGTGCTGTCAGTAGAACCAACCATTGCACGATCTTCCAAACCCCATTCCTGACAATATAAGAGAAGTTAATCACAAACATTCGATGTATTCTATTTAGAGTGGTTTTCTTTTGGAGGAATACATATAATATGTGCATTTAAAGAAGCCGACCAAAAGCGCGCGAAGAAGACCTAAGCCTTTTTACAGCGGGAT
Organism: Anthocharis cardamines; assembly: GCA_905404175.1. NCBI lineage: Eukaryota > Metazoa > Arthropoda > Insecta > Lepidoptera > Pieridae > Anthocharis > Anthocharis cardamines. The sequence goes on along the minus strand of FR989971.1, from coordinate 5,724,803 downwards.
AGTACCAAAACTGGTGGCAAGATGCATGTGATCATTTCTGATCTTAACCTTACAAGAAGAACAACCAACAAAACTGCTGAATATTTTTTCTATATTTACAAAAGGTACTCATATAAATAATAATTAATGCGATCACTTATCGGAGTCATTGTCATTTGTCCCATGGGAAATTTACGATAAACTATTGGAAAATGAAAAGTTTTTAAAAAGCTGACTAAATTTTTTAAGGATTACTAAAATTTTAACTGTATTTATATTATTTAAATAATTAAAATATTTCTTACTCCCATCTCCGGCTGCAATGTTTTCTCAGCGCTGTCTATCAGATTCATAGTCGCTGAATTGATATCTATAATGTTAGTCTCATTTGACTTCACGTACACTACAGTCGCATCCATTGCGTTAGCTTTAGGAGACGCTTTTTTGAACGTAGCATTCCTTTTTGGAGGTTCCCTTAAAGACTCCTCTTGTCTCATAATTCTTCTTCTCGTTAACAATTCTGCTGCGTTTTCCATAGTCTCTCGAGGCACTGTTATAGTCTGATTCGGTAGATGTATTGTTTTTATCGGCGACGTATCTTTCTGTGGAGACTTATCTGGTTCGGGTAATGCCTTTCTAGCTAATGATAACTTTTGCCGAGCTTGAATGATTTCATTTAGCTCCTGTTTATCCATCGTAACATTCAAACTAGTTTTTCCTTCCGGTTTCTGAATGTCCATATCATTGAAAAAGGCATCATCTTTCTCAAATGTGGAGTTGACATTTTCTTTCTCGGCATCGTTATTTTTGAATCTGTTGTTAGAGTAGTGTAATGTTATAGTTTCACTCATTTCACCATTTTGACGTTTGGGAGAATCTTTGGCTTGTAATGAAACGTTATCACAGTTTTCGTTTAATATTTTTCCGGTGTCGATTTGGCACGCTTCTTCCCGTGCTTTGGTGTAACTTTCAGAATTCTTTATGGAATCACGTTTGAAACTATTAAAAAGCTGACACCTCGGGCGGGCGGATAGTAATTTCTCCGATTGTTCCAAATGGGTGAAAGTAGCCGAACTGAATATGTTCGTTTCGGGATTATCGGCTTTTCGTGAGGTATTTGATACTATGTAGGAAGAATTAACGGAGCTAACTAAGCTAGGAGGCAAGGAGTCTAAGAGACTGTCATTATCTGGGTATGTTGTTTGTGAAAGAAAGCTGGTGCTCATATCTTTCTCGTCAAGAATGCTTAAGGTCATACTAGTCATCATTGGATCTATGCTCTCACGACCTGTTGTTAGTGGTCCTAAAACAAACAATAAAAATATTAATAGGGCTAAATATCATACCGAAGTAACTTTCAATTTAATATACCAATTTTATATAATATATTTAATATTGTATATAAAGTTTTACCTGATTCTCTGTAAGAAGGTAGCGATTTTTTCCCTTCGAGAGATTCGACGTTGAAGTTACCAGAATTTTCCATTACAAGTGACGATACTAAGCTTGGTGGAGACATGCGCATTAATGATTCGCCACTCTGGTACATATTGAGACTACTTCTCTCGTTCAATATATTTAGACCCCTGAAATTATTGTAATTACTTATATAAAAATTCCAAGACCGCATTTAAGCTCTTGAACAATTCTTCGAAATGTTAACTTATTGGAAACTATAACTATAATACTTATTGACTTTCATCTGTTTTTAACTACTAAAGTTTTTTTTTTTTCAATAGATCTTTACGTAATCGATCAATAGTTTACATAACACTTTGGCGTGTTTGATTCCGTGCTAAGTCATCCCGTATAATTGCCTAAAAGCCTGCAGCGATAATCTCTTTTATTTTGGCTTTCAATACAATTAGAAAGTAAGTTTGTTATGGCTTGGTGATAATTTAAGTTTTACGGATGGTTAACTTGAAGACACTAATTTATTTAGCATTGTATGATTGCATTTTATTACGCATTTTTTAGAATAGAATAGAATAGAATAGAATACGTTTATTCATCAGAAAGTACATAGTAAAGTATAAAATAAAAACATTAAATATAAATACACTTCTGATGAAAAGGCCACTGGACTCAGCATGGTGTGGTGAGGTTTTGGCAAACTCACCACGCTGTTTTTCAGCCGTGGCCTATTCACCTCACGGATGTTAAAACGCTAGTTAAATATTAACAAAAACCAAAAAGTAATTAAAAAACAAACGGTAATTAAAAGTATAAAAAATATCTACAGAAGAAAAGAAAACATAAAAAATATAAAAGATATCGACACAATATCAGAGCACATAAAGAGGAAAGAAGCTTAACGGGATAAAAAAATTAGTAATCAAAAATAATAAACACACCACAAACATACATGTAGATTAGAAATATCAATATATTAACTTACATGATTACGTTTTATCCTGACCCTAGTTATAAAGGCGTACACTCATTTAGTTGTCCTTGCAGCAAGTAAGCCCTCACTTTTTGTTTAAAGGTATATAAATTCTTTAATTCACGTAAAGGAGGGGGAAGGTCATTCCAGCATTTACTTGCTGCATATTTAAAACAACCTCTGAATGCCGTCGTTTTATACTTTGGCATAGTAAAAACACAAGAAAAAGATCGGGACTTATGTAGTTGTTGACTGCGTGATAAAACAAGCTTATTATAAAGATAAGATGGTATATGATGGTTTACTACCCCGTGCAAGAGAGTGTAAAGGTGAAGCTGTCTTTGCGCGGCCATATTAAGTAGACCTGCGTTATTAATAAAAGGAGTTACATGTGCACGCGGTGGTACATTAAAACAGTAACGAATGCAAGCATTTTGTAGTCTTTGGATTAGACGCTTACTCCTCGCTAGACAGCAACCATCGTAGACTACATCACAGTAATTAAACTTTTTTTATCAGCATATTAATATATATCTCGAATAGAATTTCAATAAGCTCTGTATAATCATAATACTCATCTATTAAGACTACGTATTCTTTTTTTTTAAAGAATACATTTGCGGGGAGGGGGGGCACGCTCCCCCCTCCCCGCGAGATGTTATACGGGGGGAGTGTGGGACTCGAGCTCACCGGGTGATACTCTCTGCTAGTCAGAAAGCCGGGCGTGTAATACCCACTAAACCCCTCTTGACCCTACTAATAATATACTAAATACATGCTTACTTGTTAAATGTATTGTGAATATTATGCGCCGGCTGCGAGAAGTCGATGTTGATAGGCTTGAACCGCATGTGCTCTGATGACAGTCTATCTGATGGCATATCCGCATCTTCTAGCTGAAATATAACTCTATTTCACTACAATTAACTATCTTTAGATATCATTTTTATTCTTTCTTTCTTCTTCTAGCTCTGATGAAAGCGAAAGTGGTATGTAAGGATCGGAGCATATGGAATTCCGTGATCTCTGCCTACTCCAATGGGAAAGAGGCGTGATGTACCTATATGTATGTATGTAGACATACATTTCAATTAAACTGATTAGCTGGAACATGATAAGGCTATAATCTAATATATAAAATTCTCGTGTCACAGTTTTCGTTGCCATACTCCTCCGAAACGGCTTGACCGATTTTGATGAAATTTTTTGTGCTTATCCGGTATCTATGAGAATCGGCCAACATCTATTTTTCATCCCCCTAAATGTTAGGGGTAGTCCACCCCAATTTTTTTTTTAATTTTTGGACGAAATTTTTGGTTTTTATTTTTTTATAATGTGGCATTAAAAATACATACAACCCCTGCTTTTTTTGTCAAAAAATCTTGACCCGTGCGAAGCCGGGGCGGGTCGCTAGTAATAATATAATAATAGTATTTATTTGATGGTGTTGATGATTATAGAAAACCATACAAATATCGCAATCTTGAGTATATAAAATATTACCTTCGATTCCTTTTGGATTGCAGTAAATAAGAAAGAAATGTAAAATTAATAAAGGTACTTAGTATATTATATAAACAATATAATTATATTATATAGGCCCCACAATATAGACTTCGGAAAAATATCTTTAAAAAACTGAGTAAAAACTAGTAAACAACTTTTCCTTTGAAATGTTTTTCGCCGTTTTACTTTTACCTACTGTACTGTACAAACATTTATATTATAACTAAACGACTTTAAGTGATATTGTTTTTTTTTGTGTAAGATATCGCCACATTCCATGATGCGCTGTCGACCTCTTTTTTTTTAAAAGCCGATACACGTAAAAATATGTACTAAATTACTTTCAAATATATCTACAGAAAACCCCTCGGATCCATATCTATCGCTATAAAGACTTTAAATTAGTCTCGTCACACCGTGCGATTGGTGCTAATGTTTTGATAAATCTTTTTATTAGCCGGCAATTTCATTAGTGTGACGCGACAACGATCGCGAACATATTGAAATCGAAAGTTTTCAGTCACGATAGCTATTTATGTAACTAAATAACATCCATAACTGTAGCAACTAATCAATTATATTCTGGATTTATCAGAATAAGCTTCGTAAAGATAAAATTATGCTTTGCTATTTTGAAAGGTTCGTTGGCGCGTTAGATAGAACATCTGCCGTGTATTCCAATGGATCGCGGGTTCTAATGATTTGAGAACTGGCGTTAAATGTAAAATTAGAAGCATTTAATATGTATTTTTTACTAACGTTCATAACCGTCACCAAAATGAATAAATGATTTTTAATTTGAATTTAATCCCGCGTGATGAAATATTTTTAATTTTCTCTAAGCATGTTATTTTACTTAAACCTCTTTATTTGTTATTTAATACGCACGCTTTGTTACAGTCAATCATCCTACATATTTCTGAACAAGATGCATTAGACAAACAATATCCGTCATAATTTTACCGTGTTACACAACGTCACGCAAACAAAACATTGACTCTTGGCATCACTTGGCAATGCATTTAGGATTCTACATCAGATTTACACCTAATATTCTCTGACATAATGCCACGATCATCTTCAATACCGTATCATCGTGACGCAAATGTGATTCATAGCAAGCAATTTTCTAAGATGCTTTGTCCACAAATTCGCTTCCACTTACATTCATTTATCCTACACAAACGTCAGTGTAAAGATAAAAATGTTAAAGCGCCAGTTTTTACAAAATAGAGAAATACTATTATATAATATTTCACTAGCGATCCACCCCGCATTCGCACGGGTGCAATATAGATGTACTATACATAATTTAGTTGTAGTTTTGCCTTTCCAATCAATTTCCAAAAACGTTTTCATAGTGAAGCAGCTGAATTTACTTATCATAAAAGAAATAAATAGAATTGGTATAGAAAAAAATATTCATTATACCTAGATAGCAGATTCAAGATTTTTGGTAATGGTATTTGAAACACTAGACACCAAATACGTATTTTCTAAATACTTTTTTTAAAAGGTGTATCTTATTACATTCATTATTATTATTAATTGCAGTCTTTGAATATCTCTTTCATAAATCTTCTAGTTTTCGTAGGTTTTTATTAAAATAAAATCTACAAGAGCCGTCTGACTCAAATGTATGTCACGGTAAGAGCATGCACTCTCGAGATAGACTTAAAAAGATTTTTCTTTAATAATTGCAAACTCTTCAATGGTGAAAATTAGGTATTTTTAGAATTGCTTTAAGAACCTTACATATACCAGAATCCTGATTTCATAAACTATTGCTAGTCAAGTATACTTCTCAATAAAATAAATCCTAAGCAACTATACCTATTTCGAAGAGACTAGGTACAACGTCCTATGTATTATTAATAGAACGAACTACGAAGACTAGTTATCACTTGCAAATTTATGCAATAGTCGTTTCGTTGCAGGCCTTCAAATATCTGAGAGTACCTATTACATAATATTTACAAAATATTTTATAGGTTATTGCAACATATAATACTTCCGTTAGTCTTGAAGGTCTCATCTGTTACTTTGCAATTGATGGTCTATATGGATATTTACATTTTTTTAAAATTATGATATGCTTTAACCTGCCTGCAAATAGGCCTAAAACGGAACCAATACAGCCATAATTAATCTTTAATCGCCCTAAAAGTGTCAATTTACTAAGTGGTAATTGAGGCACATAAGTCTTTTAAGAACGTCTTTTCTTCTGGTCTTCGTGTTACGAAGGTATTAATTACGAGACTTAATAAGTATATAATACGAGGGTGAATCAAAAAATTCTTGGAATCAATAATAAAAAATGCAAAGATTTAAATAATAATATTTTATTTTTCTATATAATCTCCCTCCAATGCAATGCATTTAGAATAACGCGTTTCTAACTTCCTTATTCCTTGTGAAAAAAAATTATTTTCTTGACTCTCGAAAAAGTCCTCTACGGCAGCTATAACCGCGTCATTATCGTGAAATTTTGTTCCACGAATTTCCTCTTTTAATTTTGGAAATAAGTGAAAATCACTTGGGGCTAAGTCCGGATATGGTGGGTGGTCAAGGAGATTGAAGCCAGCACAGCGGATTGCGTTGAGCGCAACTTTCGATCGATGAGCAGGAGCGTTATCTTGAAGGAACAACACGCCCAACGACAGTTTTCCACGACGTTTTTCTTTAATCGCTTCACGCACTTTCGGGATTAAATTTGCATAATAGGGTCCAGTAACCGTCTGGCCTTTTGGCATGTAATCAATAAAAAGGATTCCTTCACTATCCCAGAACACAGAGGCCATAACTTTGCCAGCGGTAGGAGCAACTCGAAATTTCTTGATGGATGGATAGGATGGTCGTTTCCAAGACATGCTTTGTCTTTTAGTTTCAGGATCAAAATGGTGGACCCACGTTTCAACCATGGTGACAAGACGACGGCAAAAATTATCCGAATCACGCTGGAACATTTCGAGATTACGCTTGGAAATTTCCAAACGTCGCTTTTTGTTTTCGTCGGTTAACATTCGTGGCACCCATCTTGCAGACACTTTTTTGAACCCCAGTGAATCAATTAAAATGGATTGAACGCTACCAAAAGATATCTTTAGGATCTCAGCTATATGTTTTATAGTCATTCTTCTGTCTTCCAAAACCAGATTCTCAACCTTTTTGACATTTTCTTCTGTAACGGAGGTTGAAGGCCGCCCAGAACGCGGGTCATCTTTACAGCTTGATCTACCTCTTTTAAAATTCAGCCACCCAGTACGCAACCGTAGAATAGGGTACAGCATCACCCCCTAATGTCTGCTGAATATCCAAAAAAATTTCCTTCGTAGACATTTTTTCAAACTGAGATATTTTATCACCGCACGTAACTCACTTTTATCCATAATTTTGACTTTTTAGCAACTCGTTGCACAAAAAAATTTATTACATGCGAACGAACTGACAAAAACAAGTGACAGTCTGCATAAATATAGTGTGATAGACACTCTTTAATTTGAATATCGAACTTGATCCAAAAAGGTTTCATATATATGCACTTCTAAGAACTTTTTGATTCACCCTGGTACGTTAAAAGTGCTACTGCTTTCTTTTATTTGGTTGTTCTTTTAAGATATTGAGGAATTATGCCTATTTACTGTATATATTGAATTCTGTGTGTGGCGTAAGTTTATCTCTGATGTTTTAAAGTGTATACAAAGACCAAAGTTTCCGATCATATACAAAGAATTATAGATATAAAGAATTATTATTTGACTTAAATCGTGATCAATCAAAGGAGCATTATAGGTTGTGTTTGGAGAAAAAAAGAGCTAAGAACCTCAGGATTGAATGTCTTTAGTAAGAGCGGTTTGACGAAGTAATGTGATAGCCTTCTTGGGCCCTTCCGCCATCTTTCAAAACAGTATAACAGCAAGAGTCCTTTATGATAGAACGAAACAGAGGTATACAAAATTCTATCACGGTCTCTCGTAGGACGACAACAATACGGCCCTCAGAAATCGTAGTTCAGCCACTGTTCCGCACAGAGGAAATATAACCTTCAACTTTCAAGCATTCTCATTTTCATCCAACACTTAAGTTACATATGTAAAAAAATTGTGAGGATGGTGAGAACTATTTTTTTTTTGTTTTTAGCGCAAATTTTGCACTGATGTATGTAAGACCTTAATGAACACCAATTAAACACTTCTTACGTTTGATTTTGGTATTAAATAATACAAACATTGTTAATTCGAAACATAATGTCCTTACTCGAGATTGCCCGCGCCCATATCATTCTTCCATTCAAATAATCACAAGTCGTCTGTGACGGTAACCATAGACACGAACTATTTGAGCATGACATTCAATACGATGTTATATAATCCCATAATTAGAGAAAATACAGAAATCTCCAACATTTATCAATTAAGTAGTATAGTACTACAGAGCCTAGAAAGTACTTTACTACATCTATCATCACCATAAGATTTTTTTTGATTGAGTCACTGACTCAGCAGGATCTGCCCTATCTAGGAGGTAAATCGCAGATTGAATTGTGAAAGTAGTCACCTCCCTTAGACATCTGTAACTCATGTCTTAAATGCGTTGTATGCCTTTTAAAAATGTATACTGTCTTCTTAAAACCAATGATGTCGTAATCAGTTGGTAACACTGAAGGCGGTAATTGATTCCACAGTTAATGTAGGTAAGTAGGTCTTATATCTATGTATACTAATATTATAAAGAGATTAAATTTGTGAGTTTGTGAGGGGGTACTGAAAGAGTTTAAAAAATTCTTTCACCAATAGAAAGCTCCATTATCAGCGAGTAACATAGCCATTTTTTGTACGAAGGCGTGTTGCTAGTTGAAAATCTTTTTACAAATACCTGAGGATCATCATCGGGCGCCGTACTGCGTCTTTTCATAGCATACTCTTTGATCACATGACTGTTATCTGTGTTCACATCAACATTGAACGTCTTCAGCCTCAACATCGGACTGATTGGACCCAACGGGTTGCTGTACTTGTTATACGTGAGATACTTGTTGGCCGGCTGGTTGATCGACTGGTTGAGCGACGGGTGGGGCGACATGGAAGACGGATTCGATTGTACTTCTACGATGCTTTGTATGCTTGGTCTTTGTGGACGTTTCTTTGGTCTCACGAAGGTTCTTGAGTCGAATTTATGCTTGTCTGGTACTGCAACTTCATCTGTAACAAATTTTGAGTGATAGATGTGTTAAAAACTAAACGTTCAACAACTAGTACTGAAAGTAGTTTGCACAAATACAGATAGCCGTTATTTTAGGTAGGCGTAGCTTTTATACTTGTTTATCTATCTTCCAAACTAAGTTAAATCGTCTTTGGGTTGGTTTTATTTTTAAATTTTACATAATGATTGTCATTTATCTTGTCGAAACGAACCTAATGCGAAGGACGACAAGATTAACGTATGAGAATGTTTTACATAATTTAATTACATTAAAACTACTGACTTTTCTCTATAATTTGTATGATTTACAATATTTTATGCTATAAAATAATATTTTATACTTCATGGGGGAATCATTAAAACGAAGGTAGAAATAACCTAAATAAGACAGATTATTTACAGTTTACACTAATCCTACATCTTACTATCTAATTAAATATATATATGTACATATTTTCTGAGGATGCAGGGCTAATATAAAATTATTTAAAAGCCAACGACGGGTATCGGGCAATTTTATCAGTAGGTACTCTTACCTAGAGAGTTCTCTAACTCTCTTCTGTTTCCATTTCTACTCTGTTATATGACGCTATTACCTACATCTCTCAACATAACATATTGCTTTCAAGATAGCGTGCCTAAGACTAAGATAATGTTTTTTTTAAATTGTAGCAACGCTTAAATATCAATGTCAATTAATACTTCCTTCCTCGCCAAAATAATGTTCCACGGTTAACATTTAACACGAAAGTTTCATTTCACGATTTAAATCTCATTTCAAAGACCGGCTTCGTATGTAAAAAGTATTGGATGTTGCAGATGATTAATGGTGGATAGTTTACTATGTACTATGTATGTTACGAATATTTAATGCCGAGAGATATGTACGGTGTATGGGTCTATCGTCAACGACGCTTCCAATACTGCTTTACAGCGTTAATATGTAATGTAAAACAAAAACATTTGTAAAACAAAAACTTGGCGATTAAAAAGAGTGGCGGCGAGTTTCTTGCCAGTTCTTCTCGTCCGCTCTACGCCCTTGATTTGTGAACTGGTAGTAAATGTAAAATTAGAAGCATTTAATATGTATTATTTTTTTATTGACGTTCATAGATGTACATTGTGTTACCTAAATTAATAGATTATTTTTTAATTTAATTGAATTAAATATGGCAACTTTGTGACATTTCAAATATCAGACAACTGTCATCTTTCTGTCTTCCCGCGACCACGGTTGCTGTAAAGCATCCGAAACGTCGGGATAAATAATTTAAACAATATAAATAATAAATCGCGTTTTAATCCGGTATACAGTATTTTATTTAAATGTGTGATACTCGCGTTAATAAAAGACAATATTATATTTCAATAGATAATGTACCTACGGAAATTACTATAAAAACCGGGCATTGGCCGCCCGTCAAGGTTATTGCAAGTGACAACTTATATATAAAACTAATTAACTATGTGATTGCCACGGAAGATAACTGCACGTAAGGTGAACGCACTCATTAAACCAACCTATAGCCAGTTCATTCATAACTAACTGTTGATCAGTGATATCAACTGAGCAGATAGCAATCTATGGGTAATGGGTGTCTCATTAAGTTGTACCTGCTAAATTACGAATTAAGATAATCTGTATTAATATCATGAGTGACTAATTTGGTTTATTTATGTTGATTCATCGCCGCCCATAAGCTGAAAAAGTCGCGAGTGTGTGGTCGATCTTAAAAGTTGGAGTACGCTCGTTTCTTTACGTTACCAGATTCTTTTCGGAATCAAGTCAGGTTAGGTTCAGGTTCAGGTTTCATAATATGCTTTTAGGGGAACCTAAAGCTAGATTTTTTTAGTACCTAAAGCGCATAAAAATATGGTTTGAATTTTGAATTATAACAGATCGTGCCATTTTTACAGTATATCTATACTAATATTATAAAGAGGAAAGATTTGTTTGTTTGTTACGATTTAACTCAAAAACTACTCGACCTAATTCCTTCACCTTAAAAGCTACATTATCAGCGAATAACATAAGCTATTTTTCTTTTATTTTTGTGTATAGTACATCTAGATTGCACCCGTGCGAAGCAGGGGGGATCGCTAGTAGGTAAATAAATAATACACTCTTATTATTATCGATGGCATTACATATTAGGAGTCGTAGGTAATATAGAATCATGTCTATTAAGAGATAAAACCATAACAATTCTTTATTGAATGTGAAAATTCCGGACAAGGTTTAAATTATTAATAGATTAAAAAAATTATATGCGATACCCGATGTGCATTATAGGTATGTAAATTAATAAACTGTAAGTTAGTAGATGTCAGTTCATCGAATGAGGTGATCCTACGATGTGATTATCACAAAACTTAATTGCTGGGAATTTGGGAAAGATAAGCGTGTGTTAACCCACGCTAATGGATTAACGTCCCTATTCCAAGAGGTGACTCAGGATTGAATCTAGTTTTGAGATTTTTCAAATAATTCTGTATAGAAAGCAGAGGCAGCTCTCTAGAATAGACTTCCACTTGAGTTACGTCTTAGAATAAGGCAGTGACGGATTTACCAGCAGGCTGAGTAGGCTTGAGCCTAGGGCGGCAGATTTTAGGGGCGGCAAATTTGGGGACCAATTTTATTTTTACGTGTCTTATGGAAATCAATCAGAATGATGTGGAACGTTTTTATGTAGTCATTCAAAGAAATATGAAACTTGTATATCCTATAGCAAAACACCCAATTCGCCACCCCGTACCAGAAATCGGACTCTGTATATCATATTAATTTAAGAATAGACAATTGTAGACGGGGGGTGGGAGACTTAGTTAATAGCCTACACCTTGGAAATGTGTAAATCCGCCACTGGAATAAGGGCGTGAAACGCGTCCTCCAGTATTGTATTCCAGTATTCCATTTTTCATAGTAAAATTCCTTTTCTGCTATAGATATTGCAAGATGAAACTTGAATATTGATTAGTATACTAGGTGAATAAATACCCAAACCTTAATTTTGTGTAAGTTATGTATAATAAAAGCCACAATCCTTTCGGCCCACAGTACCTATCTTCCATACAAGCGCATGGCAAGATCCAAAACAAGAAGTTGTTATGACCACTCCATAAAGAATGTAGAACATACTCCATCGACACACAAATCGCAATCGGAACTCCATATAAGGAGCTTCATTTGACAAGCATCACGTCCGCTAATCTATTGCTTACGTACTGTGCTTGTTTATAAAACTATCGTTATATTTCGTTAAAAATAATAGGAATCCTTGTTATATCGTAACCGTAAGTATTATGTTTCTTAATCGAGGAAGCCTTGAAAATAAGTTAATTTTTTTTGAGGTTTAATTACAATGATAGTAAGTCCTCGAACATTATATCGAAACTACCCACATCACTCGAGGTTAGATATCCTTTTTTTTTTAATAACAGAACAAACAATCGAGCAGGCGGTTAAGGGAACCTGACCTAAATGTTTTAGATGCATTGTTGGCCTTTTAAAAAATTCTAGACTCATTTCTTGAAACCATCGAGGTCTTAATCAAATCAAATATTTTAAACGAACATTTGAGATATTGAGCTGCAGTGATTTTAAACGAATAGTTGCGAAGAAATTGGTGTCCTATATAGGTACTTTGACGGCTGTAGTGTCCGCACGCGACCAGAAACCTCATGAAAACCAATACGTATTCTGTGAAAGTGAAACCGCTACTCATATCGTATGCTAATCAAAGTGTGGGCATACATACGTGTACAGGATGACATCATTAATATTCAATAAAGAACCTTTGGGTCGTAATCGAAACCTAATTTATGTGTACAATTACTGATATGCTTTAAAAAATTTATACAATTACAATAATTTTAATATTAAAAGTACGAGCATTTTCACTTACAATTAGTATAATTCCCACGTTCTTACATTTGAACAATTGTATGGATTCGTAATGAATACAGTTACTGTATGCGATTGTATAAAGAAATAAAATATTAATTTAGTTTTCATATACCGTTAGGAAGAAACCATAAGGTAATATAAAGTCATACAAACACGGAAACTAGGAGGTAAGAACTTTTCAGGTATATTGTATTATCGTCAGATAATAAATTATTATTACTGATAATAATTAAAATATCGACCTAAAATAGGTTGATATAATTAATAATTGACTGCAGACTTTATAAATATTTTCGGAATCAATTATTATTATATTTAGATAAAATGCATTGGCAGTATTCAGCCATTGATTGAGATATCTATTGATAAATTTGTAAAGTGGTATTTACACACCGTTTCGATCTAGGTTAGTATATTTATTTTCCTTTTATCGAATAAGTTAAAAACTGACACTTTCAATAAAGAGAGACTTTGGCCTGAGGGTGGCATGAGATACATAATTTGCTTTTTTTCCTCTTTCGTTTTTCTTTTGCCCCATCTTTGTTTCCCTTATTCTGAAAATGAGCAACGATAGAACACGACGGATTCAACGGACTCGTTGGCGCGTTCGGTAGAACTGCTGTGCATGGACACGCACATGGGTCGTGGGTTCGAATTCCACAGGGACGACATATTTATAATTTTCTATAAGCATATCTTCCAAATGTAATGGTAACTTCAGGCATTGAACGGGTGGGAATTGATTCAGAGGAGGAAATTACGACTCATAGATGGAAAAACCGTGAAGTGCATATAAAAGTAGGTCAACAACGCATCATTGACAGATGTACTGTGGCTGATGTATCAACATCAAGTGAACCTCATGCTCGTCTGTCGATATCTAACATAAAAAAAATGATATAAGTGAGTAATATTAACACGTGAAGCGATAATTTGCCTACCCAAAAGTCAAGCACTGATATATTAATCACATCTTATAAGACTAATGTAAACAATAAATCCAAGTACATGCGTACAAAACAATGGCATTGCAACCGGATGAATACGAGAATAATTCATACAGGAATCATATTCTTGAGAAAATACTTGTATAACCAGTTCATTTCCTGATAAGCTTCCTACGTCTTTTTACCTTCAACTAGTATAATGACGAAAATTACGTTTTTACTAGTAGTGCGTTAGTTTTCTACCGCTATACGATGATTAAATTTCTATGTATTAATCATTTCACCTGAAGTGGCTATTAGGTATTGAAGTAGTTATAAATAATTGAATCGTATATTACGCATATGCGTAAGTGCTTATAGCAAGGTTACGCACGTGTACAATATAATATATGTAGATTTGAATAGTAAAGGTATTCAAAAACCTATTAAAGATTTGGTCATCCTTTTTAATAGGGTTACAGCCACACTGCTGATTGATGGATGCCATCAATTTTTATTTAATAGAATATTATAATTTTATAGTAAACTTGAAGGTTACCAGTTTATAGTAAGCTGATCTGTTTTGCAGCTTCATTTCCGGTTTTAAAGAATTCTCAGATTATATTTTAAAGGTTATTATGTTGGATTCCATAGAGAATTTGTGTATACTCACATATTTCATAGTGTACCAAAACTCTATTAAGAACTGAATGAATCGCCATTTATTGAGATGGGGAAAAATGTTGGTTCAAAGATCAACAAAAGTGTTCTTTTTAATCATATTATATATATTTAGAACAGGGTCAATATTTTACCAGTACCGCATACATTAAAAAATCTAAATTCTTAATTATTTTAATAAAAATTAAATAAATCTTCAGTAAAGTTCTATATGGAAAAAAAAATTATATCTTGAATCGAGAGAAAACCTTATTTACATTGCCTAACAAATTTGAATTAAATATATTTAGTATGAGTTCTATACATTGTGTTAATCAGACTTTAGAAATGAAACACAAATCCCTCTAGGAGTAAGGAGGTTTGCAATTATGGTGCTTAGTAAGAACTTTAAATGCACATTATTTCAATTGAATGATTGCTCTGGCATTGAAACTACTGATTGATTTAAAACAACACACATGGTGTCCTATATCTAAATAATATATTAAAATTGAATTTATTATTATTTATATGCTATGGTTGCTCATTCGTCGGCAATTATGGCACTTGCTACACCTTCCTTATTATTTATTGTATTAAGTAAATCAGACGTTGTTTGCAGTTACTGTAAAACTTTTATATTATTGAATATATTTTTTAATATTATTATAAAGTCTGGAATATAAAGAAAGAATCTGGGTTTCAGATAACAATCAAGTTTGAAACTGATAACATTATGAGGACAATTTATCAATATTTATATTTCCTTATCAGTTAATTTATTGATCCATTATAAATAATTTCAAATTCAACCAAAATTTGTTGTTTTTGAACAAAATCCATACTAATATTGATATTTATTCTTTGTAGTTGGAAAAATACATAATATGATTGTTATAAAATAACATTACACAGTATATAAATACATATAATTATTCCAATGATTGTACACAAATGTTCAGTCTTTGTTGTTAGTTTATGAGCCATAACTAATGTCATTGAAATGATAAGTAATATAATATAAACAATATCATCTATACTTGCATATACATAACTAGGGCTTGCTTACATTGAATATCTTGAATATTTTCTTAGTATTCTAAAAAAAAAATTCAAGTTTCTTAAATAATACCCTTTTAGTTTACCTGTAAAACCTTAATGGACAGGCTGAAAGTTATTTTCATACTTATAATATGTTGTATGAATAATAAGAACAGAACGTAATATTTATAAAAAAAATGTTACCTTATTTTTTATTTGCAAAATATTGCAATTATTTTCTAATCACAAGATTTATGACACATATTTTTACTTAAAAATATATATAAAATATATGGTATATTATATTGTTCAAGACTGTATATCAACTTAAAAAAAAAGTTAATTCCCGAGAATAGTGGGCCATAGGGCTGATACATTACTGTGTCTCATCACTGATAATTTTTCTTTACAGGCAAGTAAATTCAGTCAGTCTTCTGTGTCTAACTGGAACATTTTTTTAAATCCTGTAATTCCAATTCCCTGTGATTCGAACCCGAGTCCGGTTTCCCAGTGTAAAATGCAGCACACATATCTCTGAACCATCAAAGCGGTTGGTATATTAATGTAATAGATAGAAATTAAAATATATTCATGTAATACACTAGACAGTAATATGACTCTGGTTGGTGATTGTATAGGATCAAGTTATCATTTACAATGCTAACTTACAGAATGTACTATATTATCAAGTTACATGAACAATATTGTAACAGTGTGTGCTTAACCACAATTTCTTTAATTCAACTGAAATTTGAGTTATTTACTAGCCTTTAACACTTCACAATATGTATAGTATCTGCTAAAAAAAATAGAAGCCTTTTTAAAAAGGACATCACCATCATTTTACTGAAAGTAATCACTATGACTTTTTGTGTTAACTCATATTTCAAAAAAAAATACATAATATAATTAGAAATAATTGTAAGATGTACTTACTTTTGAGAACATTATCCAATATTGCATATAAGTCTTTTTCTGTCTTAAGATATTCTTCATCTTCATCAATTGGCCAGTCAAAGTTCAATTTATATTCAAATATATCTACTTTCTGTCCCGAGTCTTCTGGTATAGTGTACAACCTAAACAGAGTAAGATACTCTTCAACTGTATCAATAATTCTGCAGTTATGTTTAGTTTCAAAGGGGCAACTTATATGCTTTAGTCTTTACATAGTTTAAGATTACTATAAAGGGGACCAGCTGTTATCAATCTTAAGTAAAAAAAAAATGTTTACTTATGAAAATAAATCATACATCGAAAAAATAATCGATAAATAACAAATTGTGTATGAGCCATATTTAGAATAATATACTTATTTAGATCTTGTTACTCAATAAGACTAGTCGTATAAGTGGGTGTATAAAAGAAGTTAAAGAACTATTAAAGGTTCTTACAGATCAACTTGAATTTAACTTCAAGTGACAAAAAATATCGTTATAATATAAACATAGACCACACATGTTTCATTCAAGTTACTCTAAGACTAGGGTAGGATTTTTTGGCATGTTTGTGTCAATTAATACCATACCTATAAGAATCATATTTTAATTAAAATAATCAATTTACCAAGTCTGTTCATCAGAAAAATCCAAAGATTCCACGTCAATCAGATCAGAATCGATCATATCTTTGTTTATATTTTGATCAATCTGATTCATAATACCAAAACAATAGAAAACATTAATTTGGCACTTTTCACTAGTCACATTTATAATTTAACAAAATATTCACATTTACTATTAATAATACTGAACAAATTATACAAAAAAAATGAGTTATATCAGAATCAACACGAAAATGTCTCAACTCTCAGGACAAGTTTAGTTTGGAATTTGACATGACAGTTGTTAACTGACTCAGAAAGCTGCCAAAAAAATTACGACACTTCTAACGGTAAATTTCATAGACATAATAATATTGTCGTTATACGAACGGTGACAATTTTTGAAACAAAAAAGTATTACATAAGAAACAGGTTTTATATTCATAAATAATTGAAATACATGATATTTTATATTTTAATAGCTTTATATACTTTTTAATTGTATGAAAGTATACCATATTTAATCTATGGTCAATGACAAACATCGTTGATTATGGCAGCATGAACTTTTGGTTGTCATCAGTCATCTGTCAAGTTCTTTCTTTTTAGTCTACGGACACGTCGTGAGCACGTTGTTTTGTGAGTGGAATTTACGTGCCAATTATAAAAATGTCGGCGCATTTAAATTGGATGATCATCCGTAACAACAACGCTTTTCTTGTGAAAAAGCGAAACATCAAGAAACCCTTCAGCAAGGAACCCAACAATGTGACTAACCTAAACGCCTTCAGGTACAATGGCTTGATTCACAAGAAGGCGATCGGCGTGGTTGAGAATGAAAACCCAAGCAGGAAAGGTTTTACAGTTGTATACAAAAAGGCAAAAGCTACCAACAAGCCCGTAAAGAATCTAGTTAAGCGCACTTTCAAGGCTGGCGCTAGAAGATCACTGCACAAGGTAAAGAGGCTGCTTAAATGCAACAGCTACCGTAAAGACCTAACTAAAGCCACCTTACGTCGTGCTTCAGCGATTCTTCGTTCACAACGCCCCATCAAAACGAAGAAACCTAAAGCTGCAGCTGCCAAGGCAGAATAAACTTTGTATATAAGTCTAATAAAAAAAATTAAAAAATTAAGGTTATTTTATTCTGAACTAACTTCTGTTTTAATTAGAGACACATTTAATTCAATTTTTTTAAATTAATTTTTATTAATTTATTATAGAATTGTAAAGCTTTTTACTTTAATTATGATTTAAGTTGCTATATGTGATGATAGCTTGTTATTACATCATAGTTACATCTTTGTCAGGCTTTGAGAATTCACTGGCCAGTCGAGTCCTTAAGACAAGAAGATTGCAGCATCTTTTTCTGAATTGTTTGTATAAAATATAAATGGGTTTTATTTGTTCATATATATATGAAATATGAGTTTAAATAATGATTATGAAAACCAAAAAAAATAAGTGGGAGCTATTGGTATAACAATGGTTCAGACTAGGATTGCAAAAAAACTATTTTTTTCCCTCTAGCTGTCTTCTGGAAATCTAAATGATTTTTAAGTCGGTTTGCTGATGCCTTATAAAGTCTACAAGAAATCTCGTTATGACTTCCCTCTGCCCCTTCATTATACAGAAAACTACCATATTCTATAGTAAAATACCCAGTTTGTTGCCTCTCAACTAGTAATCGGCCTCTATATAATATTGTGGCAGTTAAAAAGTAAACAGTCATAATAAAATTATGAACATATCTTTTAAAATAACCAATAGTAGCAAAATCTCATTTTGCCTCAAAATAACATTTGAGTTTTACCTTCCACCTGACAGTAATAATTTACCTTTGAAATATATAAATCCACCAGTGCCTAGAAGATAGCTAAAAAATGACCAGGGTATGCGGGCTCATCTCTAATTAAAATCATGAAAATCCACTACAAGGAGTACATAGATTAATTAATAAAATTATTGTAAAGCCAATCTCTAAGATATTTTAGAATGTCAGTTTGATTTGAAATTTCAAGCCTCTTTCCTAATATAAAAGGTTCTTATATACAGGTACTTGTTAAAAATGTTTGTAGTGCATACAATAAAGGGCAATTTATAAAGAATGTTAATTGATTTTTAACTCTTCGTATTCTCTGTTGAAACGAGAATATACATACCTATGAAAAAATTATTTCGATATATGGTATAGTTTCCGAGATATGGAATAAGGAATTTCAAAATGCTGCGCTCGATACGGTGACGTCACAATACAACGCGCGCTCAGTCAGTTAGTACTCTCTCGTACCGCCTCGCGTAAGTTTTACTAGAAGATTTTTTTTATATTTGTGAAAATGTCCAATCCGAATACTAGAAATTCGTGTTGTGCCAAAAAGTACGAACACAACCACCAATGCACCGGAAAAGTTTTTTTTCGTTCCAATGGATATAAAAATGCGAAAGAAATAGCCTTATGAGATCCAGATGGATGGCAGCTGTCTGCAGGCGCCGAAATGAACGGTTTGCTCCATACCCTATTGGGTATTACCAAAACAGTTGGTTACCAAGGAGGGTCCATAATGGTTTGAGCTTATGAGGCTAGTACCGATGTGTATGTTCGATAGAGGCAGTGTGAACTCAAACATACTTGGTGGAAGTTCTTTAAGACCATACCTTTCGCATAATTTATTGGGGAAAACATTAGACTAATGCAAGAAAATGCACGTTGCCATTCCGCAAGAAGCGTTAAATGCCATCTTTTGTTTTATATTGAGCTGCTTCGTGCATTTTTGAAGTGGTTATACGCCCGTACTGCATCTCAAACCACAAATTTGAATCAGATTGGGCCATTGCTTTTCTTTTATTTGAAGACATATTTATTCCGTAATTTCGTTCTTACAAAATTTTATAAAACTACCGATGTCAAGATCCACACAGGATTTTTTGAAATGATTATAATTAAAAAAACCATTAGGTAATGAATAGAAATCTTTTCAACATCTTTTTTTTTCACATAAATAGATAGATAGAAGAAATAGAATGTGAGAGCGAACACTGTATTTGAAGTTCACGAAGTTTGAGTGTAAGGGAAGTTGTTTGTATTACGAGAGAATAAAGCTATATAGACACACAACTACTCAGTGACACACAGACACCACTCAATGAAAATAAAACAAATATTTATTATACACGTGTATTAATTGTAGTTTATATTTTTTTGCTAACTTCTTAAGTTTACTAAGGTTTAACTCAAATAGTACAAGATATGTTACGACAAAAACAATTGTTGGTGAAATCATTCCTTACTAAAAAATAACTGGCCAAGTGCGTGCTTCTGAAATTTTATTTATAATAAAACAATTTTTAAACACAACATGGCCGATTATGTATTATACATGGGTATTCTCAACACATCATCTACGCTGACATCAATGGACTACTCTACAGTAAGTCTATTACCAAAAAAAAAGAACTCAATGAACGGAACGAAACGAAAGAACAAACAACTTCGTATTTTATTAAAACATTTTCAACGATTATAGTTACGATCATAGTAATGTCAAACGAGAGACAATGTCTAATTGCGAAAGACGGATCGATCATTCATAATAGGAAAATGTACGATCCGTCAGCCGAAACTTTGATTTTTTTTTTTGGTAATAGACCTCCTGGCCCAAGCACGACCTTGCGAGAGAGTATTCACTGTTTTTTTAATAAGGGGCAAACGGCCAGATGGCTCACATAATGGTAAGCCACGAACGTCGCCCATGGACATCCGCAACACCATGAGACATGGACATGGTCTTGAGGACGCGTTGCCGCCCTTTAAAGTAAGAGTAGGCTCTTTTGAAGGTTCCCAAGTCGTATCGGTTCGGAAAACCGCCGGTGACAGCTGGTTCCTGAGTGATTGTGCGAGGCAGCAAGTACCTTAGGAATCGCGCAGTTGTTGTAGCAACATCTACAATCTGCGGCTACAATCAGTACGAAGACGTCAACAATCCTAGATTGCGCTATCAGTGTTTCCGAGCGCTGAGTGTATAAAAACCTCGATATCAAGCACTCTGTCCATCTTCCACACTGTCATTTGCATGCAATTAATCATGTGCAGAATGTGTCACTGATATGTATGCATCTTTTCATATATCGTATGAAGTATGTTTCGTTTAGTTCAGTCAAGTCACTGTATTGAGATGTCATCCCCGCGGGCACGAGTGAGTGAAACAGAAAATTATTTCAGTACAACGGAGCGTAATAAGTGATCATAACATAGGCACACGTGCTGATTGTGACTAATTGACTTAAATGAATTGTAACGGAACTAGAAAAAGAAGGATAGATATAAAGGAACTAGTTCAATTGAAGGATCCATTCGTGAACGATACACGGTTACATGCAACTATACTTCAGCAGATCTCATTGAGCAGCTGTCCAAACAAGCAGACGAATTGAATAATTTCTCACAAGATGTTCGTGTTGGACCTCAATAACTACTATAATAGTAGATAGAACGATAATTAATTATCGTTCCTAAAACTTACGCTAGACTATTGAGAGAGGGGTGAAAGCTTCAGGTACAAAATACACAATAGACGTGAAAATAAAAGGCACGAACATTTATCCTACTCAAAGGCACAATACACAAATACTTCTCAATAGATTACAACACATACTAATATTTATTTCATAGACACATATTTGGGCATATTTCTCAATACAGTCATAAATGGTAATTATTTAGGGGTTTAAAAAGGTCTCATATTTACCATCTACTCTAAACCGTTTACTTGTTAACAAGTGATATGATTATAATAAAACGGGTAATGTTTTTACTGGTTTGGTTTACCATTTACTGAGTATTGAAAATTATTCCCAAAACCATTTAAGTTACGAATACATTATCTTAAAATACATATTTAATAAACAGTTTATCAAATCATTAAAAAATAAATGCTGAATTGAATTGTGGGTAGTTGAAAAATAGAAAGGCTGTTCCTGAGATGATCTAGGCAGCTTTCAAATTAGTTCATAGTAGTCAAACTACGTTCCATAATATAAATATCCCGAAAAAAACACATGATCGATTCTAGTAAAACGACTTCTAACACTAAGACATAGTTTTTTGTAAAATTCGAGAATAATCGATTATTTGTGCACATAATTATAAGACTTACATAAAAATATTAATTATACATCTAAAAGCTCGTTTTATGCTTTAAATATTATGCTATTTATTTATCATACATTTCATTTAAATTCCTTTTAATTCCTAACATTTACCGCTCACCGCACATACGATACATTAAGCAACGTAGATTTGCTGTAACTTAAGTATCATATGTTAAGAGACACATATTTATGCATACCTTTAAGTTATTTAAATGCAAACAACGAATCTTTCGTCGTTTAACTGTTGTGATACCAGTTTACGAATATTATAAATAGGTAATTGAATTCACTAGAGTGTGGTGGTATTGTCAAAGCTAAAATTATTCCTTAATTATGTGTATTTAAATAGTAATACTGTGTTGGTAAAACTTGAAAATTTTCATATTGAATTTTTTATAAAATATTATGACTAATAAATGCTGTATTTGGTCATAAAAAAGATACAATTATTATATTATTTTGAATGAATAGTACTAAATTGTTACTACTAATTTCATCAATTTTCAGATAACTTGGAAAATTACAGATATTTCGCTAAGACTAAAATGGTTTGTGCGTTAAAAACTAAACTTATATAAAAAATTGCCTAAAATACATTGACTAGCTCAAATTAAAATTGTACGCTGTAATCGTTAAAATGTAAATTTAATCACATTTCCAAGACGTGATTCTATAAATTGGTTTTGAGGCTTGTCAAAAAACACTTGACTAACATCTTGGAATTTCTTGCAATGATATCGTTGAGTGTTTGTGCGTCTCAAATAGGTATACAGTCAGGTTTATTATCTGTGGTTTAATAGAAGGAATAGGCAAATGGTCATAGGGAGTTCAGGGTCTACTAAAAACAAATAAGGCAAGTTATGAAAATATCTAAAAAAAATACCGACTGAATGACAAGTATCCATGGTCATGCAATAAAAAAAAAAAAGATCTAAAAAAAGTGAACAAAATTTCCTTAAATTTATTAGACATTCGCTTATGTGACCATGTGTCATACCAGTGTCATTGTCAAATTTATTGGAATTTTACCGCCAATAATACTATCTAATGACATTCGATTAAAATTGGTCGTAAAATAGTATCCTAATTAAGTTACTTCGTATGTTCAGCGTTAATACGTTCAGGGACCATACCACTATTTCAGAGCAGTATTATTGCAGGATTTCTTGGAGATAGAACGAGACAACTATACAAAATATATCGCGCTGTCACTTTCTCTCGAAGTATGACTGCAATAATGCTCTTTGAGATCGCGGTACAGCCTGCCCTACTTTGTAACATCCTGCATAAAAAGGACTTAAAATAATATTTTTATCAAGCCCCAGATACATTAGGGGACATTTTGTCCCGCACTCAATCTACGTGATCTTTAATCGTTGCACAGTGTCCCGCAATATGACGCGATACATCTTACGTGACGCGGAACATCTTGTTGGTAGACAAGCGCATGTATCCCGCGTCATTGACGCGCCATTTGTCACCGAGTGTAGTCGAGTGCCTCTCAATATGTCTGTAGTATAGGGAAACAATAGCGTGCTTTTACTTCTTGACCTTTACCTGCGTCTTTATATGTTGTAGGATAATTCAAACAATGATTATCGAAAGAAAAATGATGCGTGGTAGGATATAGCCAAGTCGTTTAAATAACCGAGAAAATAAATAGAAAACAAAGTTACCACCACCCTATTTTTCACTTACGTTTCATCACTCCCGAATTCAGAGTGAACACAGCACTTATCGCCACAAACATTTACGTAGTTGTTGAGGGCTATGATGCGCTACATGTCGCTCCATTCATCCCCTAATGTATCCGGGGCTTTAGATAATAACCATTTGATAAGAGACAACAGTGGCTGTACAAATTCTTAGAGCAATATTTTTGCAGGCATCCATGATGATAGAAAGAGACAGCAATAATACTGCTCTAAAATAACACTTAGCCTCAGGTCTTATTTTCCTAATGCCTGTAATTTATTTAACTAATTCAATATTAACACTTAATCACATTGGACCATAAAATATTTCGATCTGCATTACCTGCTATCTCCTTTCTTTTTTATAAATCATTAAAAGAATTAAAAAATATAATGTGCGCTTTGTTTGATTTAAATAAATACACTACACTAAAACCATGATTCAATTCGTTAATTATTTCCAACTAATTTCATACATTAAAATAATTTAAACTAATACTAAATATTAACCAAAACTAACATTTACACAAAAATGGAATGTTAATCGTTTCAAATATAGGATAAATCATTAATTGGGATATTTTAAAGTCAAGGGTTATATTTAAGTGAAAACTGTGATATAAGACTATACAAGAAGATATTATTCACATAGAGTAAAATCACTGTTAGTTTTCTGTGCATGCAAATAGATAGAAAATATTTAAAATATCCCAAATTAATTTCATTTTCACTTATATAACATATTAAAATTAAATTGTTGATCATGACTTTCCTTTGACTTTTGTCATTAGTATGAAACAGAAATATTAAGATGAAGGAAAAAATCATTATGAACCCTTATATCTTATACTCTAAGGGCATAAATTTAACTATCAGGAATATCCTTCCTCTGTATTCTTTAGAATAAATGAGTCGTATAGAATCAAAGGCGGCTATCTGACTTATGGCTGATTGTTAGCAATTTAAAAAAGAAATCGTTTTTCTCCTTTATTTTTGTATTAGGTATCATTCATTGCATGTTTAAGGTATCTATGAATATTAACAATTAAAGATAAAACCAAATATATAAAAAAACATAACAGTCTAAACGACAAGAACTTATTTTGTTTTTGGTAGATTGCCGGACCAAAAATGTCAGATAGCCGCCTTTGATTCTATACGACTCAAATAATGTTATGTAGACTGTCCAAAGATAAATAAATGTTTAAAGTTGCTAAATGATATGTTAAAATTATTATTTTTTTACCAGAATTTGTAATCACCTAATTGCAAAATCGACTAAGGACAGAGAGTTCAAAATTCGATATTAAATGGTTTAGTTTTAAAATATAAAATTCCGAAAATCATATATCAACATGGTATCAGAAAAAACCTTAAAATTATTCACATGCCAACTTGCTATCAAATGAACTCAATGCTATACCAAAAGCCTGCAACGCACATAACGGATACCTAAAATCCATAGTAAACACATCCTCTGATATCCTCCCAAACTGCATTACCACATAATCCGGCTCTGAATCGTGAACAATCTGAAAATTCTTAACACTTGCCTGAGTCACCCGTCCGTGAAAATTCAGGACATATGACTGTGTCTCATCGTTCCAGACGGGTGTCTTATTGTGTAAGACCACTATGTCATCGAAGTTCTTGCTTCTGGAACGTTCTAGAAGCGTTTCTGAATCGTCTTGTGGAGCTATTGTGACCCTTTGTCTGTCAGGAGTCATGCCTGGTAATATGACGGTCATTTTACGTGGCCCTTTGAAGCCTAAGACGTTGGTGTCCTGGAATTATAATTGGATATGTGAGATCACCAAAAAATTTATCGATGGCTAACGTCCAAAAAGGGATGAGCGACATTTTATCAAAAAAAGACAAATTTTATTTTTTTTAGCTTTTTTCTGCATAATTTGGTTAAAATTTATGAATTTATGACGAACTTTTTGTCGCTCATATATTAATTATAATATTATTTTTCGTAGCTTTAGAATACGTTCCTGTAGTTATCCCATTTGGCTGTTAGCCATCAAAATATAAAAAGTATCTAATTAAAAATACTTTAAGATAAGATCTTTTCGTGTTCACAGTTTTACGACAAAGGATCATGAATGTTAAAAAACTTTGAATGAAAGAACTATGAAAAGTGAAATATATGAATTTTTTATAATATATGAGATACAGAAGAAAAATATATAAGTAATATATTACAATTTTTATATAACTTGTTGTTATACAAATATTTTTAATTTGGCTGAATCTATTTCTTCAAATTGACTTAGTTTTTGACCCAAATGGCCATGAATCGAACATCAGATTAATGTATGCAAAACTTATCAGTAATTATTAAGTGACAATAGCACTTACATAAACAACAGCAGCCAGCTCATGCCGTGGCGGGTCTCTAGAACTCTTCCTCCAGGCCTTTCCATTATCGTACACAGTAAATGCTGTTCCCAGCAAGTTGGATCTCAGCTTGCCTGCATAGCTATCCGCTTGCCGAGTTAGTTCAGTGGGATCGGTTGAAATCAAGTAGTTGGACGTTGTCGATTTCTTGCGTTTTCGACCTAAAAATTAAAGAAATATATGAAAGCCCCAAATCAATTAAAATGTTATTTGAAGCTGAATTGACATCCCCCATGTGAGTTGTGGTAATTATCGAAGGTGGTATATATTATGTTACGTTTTTTAAACTAAATACACTGTCCATTTTACGTCTATCTTTTTAGAATCATATAACTTAATATATCTTGTGAAAAATAACAAGAACATGAAATAAAGAGGCTTTATTATTATTATTATCTTGTGAATACATAGAAATTAAAACAGATGATATAATTTAAGAAAACACAATTTTTTTTGGGTACGACAACTTGTGCGAGGCATCGAAATACTTGAGAGATAAGCAAATTTCTACTGTGATATTTTTTTCAAAATATGCGTTCCGTCAAGTATTGCTTTATATAAATAAAAAAACAATTACCAACCTGCCAACAAAAACACTTTCTTTCCATAATCCTTCTCTAGATGCAAGAAGTATGTAGGATAGAGTCCTCTATCCATTCCCTTTCTGTCCCGTGCTATTCTACACTTGTATAAAGTGCCATGCTTTGCCGGAGTCACAACAAATGTTTCTACTGCACCCTCTACCGAGCCTTCTATTTCTGCATTCTATAAAGAATAAAAATATATTATTTTAAAGTTATCCACTCGCATAACTAAATCATCTAAATATAACACTCTTCTCATATGTGAAGTCTTAGTGGGGAGTGTGACAACACATTTAAATAAAATAAAAAATTTATTACAGTAGAACTCCAATTATCCGAATTAATGGGGACCGGGACCCATTCGGATAATCAAATATTCGGATAATCGGATTTTTTTAAAAAAAATTGCCATTGGAGAGAATAAAAGCTACGTTTTGATATTGCACTAATTTTTATTGAATTAAATGAAAGAAACATGAAATTTTCACAAGTTTTAAATATAAATAAAATGTACTTATGTACAAGTTTAGAAATAAAAATCATTGTTTTTTAAACATCTCCGTTAATGTAAGCTGTTTTGCGGTTTCGATTCGATTCGGATAATCGGCGATTCGGATAGTCGGAGTTCGGATAATTGGAGTTCTACTGTACTACAATTAACAAACTAATCATAGCATTTCAAGCAGATATTAAACACATACGTAAAATCTCAGAGAATCAATAGTAACAGAACAGATCTAAGTTAAGGTACTCACTTGGCTAGGTGACGTATCACGTTGCGGCCTTGACTGCATCGGCGCCACAACCGCATCTGCGCACAGGTCATCTGCACTCGCATCCCTTCCTACACTACACACTGGCTCGCACTCCCCTTCCTCTCCACTCCCTTCACCTGTCTCATCACCAACAGTAAGTACTTCTATTTGATTACCTAATTCTGAAATGTCAATATGTAGATTGAGATCAGGAATTATATAAAAAAAATAGTGCATCTTAACCATAGTACAATTACTATGGTTAAAATGCACTATTTTTTTTATAATGCAATCATCTAATAATTTTAACACATTCAAACTTTTGGCACAGAAAAAGTAGTTCTACTTTTGATCTGTAGAGGGCAATGTATCATTTAGACACCCACATATAAGCAGTCTGCTGACTCCTCTCCTCACGTTGTCTCATTTGCTCTTAAAAGAGAATGGCAATAATACTCTAAAAGCAGCTGGGTGTGAGAGAATGCGCGCTATGACAAAGCATCCGAGTGTTTCTTCACACCTGACACTAGTCATAGTGCTGCCAAGGGCACCTATAAAGCCTGTGCTTCTATGCACATCTATAGTCATAGGTAATACTATGATTAATATTGTAAAATATGTGATGTTTTTAGAATAAAAATCTCTATTTGAGATAACCGATACAGTATTATATGAATAAAATATAAATATAAATAAAAAAGAAAGATACAAAAAAAATTATAAAATTAACAAATAAAAGATATAAAAAATTTACACCATGTCTTACGTAGCATAATATAATATAGTTTGATGTATAATAACATCAGATATATCAGAGGGCAGGCGAATATAACTTTATAAACAAATATTCTTCTGATTATTATACACAGTGACTCTCAATCCTAACTTATCCTACCTATCTGTGTCTGTTACTTTTTCATGGCCAACTTTGAAAACAGTACATATTACAGAAATATAGTTTGAACCAGGGGGAAAAATAGGCTTGTTTACAGTATTATAAATAAATTTAAGACAGTTTATTAGGCATATATCTGTAATCTTGAAATACACCTATTCTCTTGTCATAATGTTATTATGATGTTTACTGTTTTAAGGCTATTTTACCTGGCCTTTAGGTCTAATCTAATATTAATAATTATACATGGGTAA
The DNA here is from genome assembly GCA_905404175.1 of Anthocharis cardamines. Classification (NCBI taxonomy): domain Eukaryota; kingdom Metazoa; phylum Arthropoda; class Insecta; order Lepidoptera; family Pieridae; genus Anthocharis; species Anthocharis cardamines. The sequence continues at coordinate 5,695,920 of FR989971.1, read as the reverse complement.
CACTATAAAGCAGACTAAAATCAGTATGTAAGCAAAATGATTATACACATAACAGAATACTTACCATCATAAGTGGATATTCTGTTTGTTTGAAGAGGTATTACTTGATCAGGATTTACTGGCGACATAAGAAATTGCATCGGACCATCATAGCCTGTCATAGAAAAGGAAATAATAAAACGCGTAACATAAAAGAAATTGCAACAGTCATGCATAACTCAACTAAAAATTTAGGGGCACTCAAAAGCACTAATTACATGTTATTACCATGAAGTTCTCGGGAGCGACTTCCAGAAATTGGACGCTTTGCAGAACCCACTCTCAAATCATTAGCCTGAACCAAGCCAAGACTTTGCCGTTTTTGCTTCATCCTCTGTTCCATGCGTTGACGCTTAAACAAAAATATGTTGTTATGCACAAACAATAAGACCATGAAGACGCAATAAGTTTAATATTGTAAGTGAATTTCACAATTCAAATAAGTGGAGGATTTATATTTACTTACTTGCTGTTCGAGTTGATCTCGTATATTTGTTGAAGCCATTTTTGTAACCAGTTAGATACGACAAAGAAGTCGTTCTTATATAATAAAACAATACATTTATTTAAAAATATTTCATTTAGATTTATTGTAAGTTTAAATGTTTTTTTGTTTATAAATCATCTTGCCTACCGTTGCCAGGAAAACGCCAAAACGGTTGTCACTGTCAGTGTCAATCAGTTCTTCATAATATCGTCGTTGCGCCTGCCAAATTCCATATGTGCATTTTTTTGAATTTTGGTTTTTGCACAAAAATTAATAGTCTTAGTTTTATTCTCTATGTGTTACTAAAATCCTTTTTGTGATATTCGAACTGGAAAGGAGTTTAACTAATTCCATATGTGTTTTGACCGTTAAGAAAAACTCCGTATGTGAGTCAATAATACGTTTTTCGTTGTTTCCGAAAACTATACAAAAATGCACATATGGAATTTGGCAGGCGCAACGACGATATGTAAAAATTATAACTTGATCAAGGGCCTGATGCGAGGTCTATAAAAATTGGTCAATTATGTTACATAAAATCGCTGGCGCAACAAAGTTTTTATGTGGAGGGTTTTAACTTTTAAGCACCATAAGATGCTTATGGTTCTAAAGTCTGTGTCACTACATAGTATAAAACAAAGTCGTTTTCTCTGTCCCTATGTATGCTTAAATCTTTAAAACTACGCAACGGATTTTGATGCGGTTCTTTTTAATAGATAGAGTGATTGAAGAGGAAGGTTTATATGTATAACAGTTTTTCTGTAGTGGATTTAGTATCAGCATTGCACCCGTGCCAAGCCGGGGCGGGTCGCTAGTTAAGTAATAAAATTAAGCTCGATTTTTTTCCATTTCATTATTTTTAAGCGACCACTTACAGTACGTACATTTTAATGCTATTCTTTTTAAATATAATAATTCGTTTTAAATAATAACTATTTAGCTAGTAACAAGTTGGAATGTTTAATGTAATTTATTTAAAAATGAATTCTTACATTTTTCTGAATTTGACGGTATTTTAGGCTTCGAGTTAAGTTAAGTTTAATATTTGTAAGAAGAATTCATTCTATTGTCTTTTATTAACGCGAGTATCACACATTTAAATAAAATACTGTATACCGGATTAAAACGCGATTTATAATTTATATTGTTTAAATTATTTATAACAATTTTAAATAATAAATCGCGTTTTAATCCGGTATACAGTATTTTCTTTAAAAGAATTCATTCTACACTATTTTAGGGGGATTACAGGTGGGACATAATCATGGGGAAAGATTAATCCACTTAAGTTGCAGTAAAATTAAAATAATATTGATTCACCATCTTGTGTCACCTTCCAATTTTGTCGGCGACAATAAATTGGTCCAGATTAAAATATCCCGTGTGTCACTTATGTATAAAAGAGTTGTTGTCAATTGTTATTTTTAAATTGACACTAGGGTTTTAACTTGAATGTCAATTTCTATCATTTGACATATTGATATTCATATTTCTTTGAAAATGGCTCCGACTCGGAGTTTTATTGGATTTTTAAATCCGAGAACTTTTAGCTCTGTTTTAAATAGTAATTTGTCTAAACCCTCTTGTCGATTGCTTCATAAATGTAATAATTGTAAGCATTTTTTAGGTGGTCCAGTGATATCTGTACCATCCTTAGGACATAATAAATTTAAATGTAAGTTCTACATGCTGACATTACATCACCGGCTGTGAATATTATTCATAATTTTATTTATTTATGTTAATTATATTGTTTAAAAAACGAGAAGTATCTTTACTTACTAGTTTGCTTAAAATACAAATTAGTAAAATATATATTCATACATAACCTCTAATTTCATCAGATAATGAAGTTGTGAAACATCGGTTAATACATACTACAAACAGTTTTAACGCTAGAGCCGATTATTACAAAGTTCTTGGTGTAGCAAAAAATGCTTCGGCAAAAGACATAAAGAAGGCGTATTATCAGCTTGCTAAGAAATATCATCCTGATACAAACAAATCAGATCCAGAAGCTTCTAAAAAGTTCCAGGAGGTGTCTGAAGCATATGAGGTTTGATTATATTAATATTTTTCAAGATTCATTTATAAGTATTTGTATTGTAAAATTTAAAAATAGTAAAACATCTTGTAATCCAATTTTTCATTCTCAATTAAATATTTTTCATTTTCAAATAAATATTTTTCATTTTAGATCTTGTCTGATGAAACAAAGCGTAAACAATATGACACATATGGTACAACATCAGACCAAATGGGTGGTATGGGAGGTCCCAGCGGTAATGACGGCTTCACACATCAGTGGCAGTACAAGTCTACCATTGATCCTGAGGAGCTGTTCCGTAAAATATTTGGTGATGCTGGCTTTAAGAGTGAGGCTTTCAGTGACTTTGCTGAGAGCCAGTTTGGATATGGGGCTGCCCAAGAAGTTAGTAAAAGTTACATTATCAATTAAACTGAAGAAATCAATGATATAATGTAGATGATTTTCTTCTTAAATCTAATTTCAGTATCTTAAGTAATAAATATTGCTCTATAATTTTAAAAGATTTTTCATGTAAATATATACTATATTTTTTGTTTAATCTTCCAGGTAATAGTAAATCTCCGTTTTACTGAAGCAGCAAGGGGTGTGAATAAGGACATTAATATAAATGTTGTCGACACTTGTCCTAAGTGTCAGGGCAGTCGATGTGAACTGGGTACAAAAGCTATTAAATGTACCTACTGTAATGGTACTGGCATGGAGACCTTCTCAAGAGGTAATGTTTCTAATTAGGGTTATAATAAATAATCTGTGTTACCCTATAAAAGCATTATAAAATTATTGTCTTTCAAGTTAAATGTTCATTGAAACAGGCATAGAGATATTTTTGCCCTATATCCACTAGGTGATTTGGATAATTCACTTATTTTTCACACAGTTGAGAAAACCAAATTTGATTGGCAGTGTATTTAATAAAATAAGTTTTAAGTTTTCTGCAGTATCTGAATATGTGTCATGTATTTGTGTCATACATGTTTATGTCCATTAAGATATTATTCTGAAATATTTATTGAATTTATTAATCTTGGATCAGAAATCTTGCCTGTAAAAAAAATGATACTTTTAATATGATTTCTAATCATTGCATTTTAAGAGTTAATGTACTTTAAAAACTAATTAGCTCAAAAGTATGGATATGTTGATTGAAATTGTAATTGCCAACATTATAAATTGAATATCTTCTTCATAATCTGAATTAGAATCGGATAACTCATGGGAGAACATTGCAAATGTTTGACCTTTCCTAGAGCTGTAACTGTATTAATCCAAATTATTGTCCATCATGTCTTGACACGAGACGTGTTGTCACGTCAGACAAAAAAAAATCCACCTTAAGCATACTATTTTAGGAGTTGTACCATGATTTCTAACAGCAGTATTATTGAAGTCATACTTTACGTGAGAATGTGACAACAATACATTTGTATAGGTCTGTCTTATTCTATCGTCAAGGAATCCTGCAATATAACGGCTATAAGAGATGGAGGAAGACTCAGGCTTCATAAGATTATTTTTAATTTTAGGTCCATTTGTAATGAGGTCTACCTGCCGACATTGTCATGGAACAAGAATGCTTATTAAATTTCCCTGTGTTGAATGTGAGGGCAAAGGGCAAAGCGTAAGTAGTTGTGTAATTTATTGTTAACAGATAGAATCATATGCCAGAAAGCAAAAACATGGTAATTGACACTATTACTATTATAGTGAAAGTAATTATAGTATTCACCCGCATTATATGTAGATAATGTGGCTGAATACTATATTTAAATTCGAAAGTAATAATTTTTATTTGAAAACAAAAGATTTTCTGAACTGTGAACAATTTTGGATTCGTTTATACATTCTAGCGTCGATATAAATAATTACAGGTATAAAAGCAAGGTAATCAAAATATATTTATTTACAGGTACAACGGAAGAAGGTGACAGTACCAGTGCCAGCAGGTGTGGAGGATGGTCAAACAGTGCGTATGTCTGTTGGGAATAACGAGATATTCGTCACCTTTAAAGTGGAGGCTTCCAATTACTTCCGACGAGATGGACCTGATGTGCACACCGATTGTAGTGTAAGTTGAACATATAGTATCTTGTGATTGTAACTTAAATTACATGGAATTATCATTAAACGACAATAACGTTTCAAAATTTCAGTTCAAAGCTTCACCTTCAGCTTAATGTAGCTGTGAAAATTGCATGAAAATCGGTTCATTCATTTTTGGGATTAATGTAAATAAAATGTATAAAATTATTTTTATATATGCTGCTACTTTTATGATATTTTACCTCACCTGCTTCTTTGGCTGTCCTTCCATAAAGGTCCTTTTAAAATGTATGACATATGTTACTTATGTACATTGTACATATTATATAGTACTAACAAATAATTATCCTGGCTTCGCATGTGTGCAATGTAGATATTAATATGGTGTCAGTGTGGAGTGAATAATAATATATAATAATATATTACTGAGTCGGCTTTACTTCTTCCCATCTTGGTAGATAGATTTGAACCTATCTATTGATGAAGGCGGGAATCGACCTTGTTCTATACTATGTAAAGATATACTGGTGTTGCCACAATAAGCATCTGTAATTTTATATTTATGGTTTTATTCATAAACAGTAAAATAAGCTAAGTAAAATAGTATGTATGTTTTGTTTATTTCCTTTAAAATGTTTGTTTGATCTATCAAAACAATCAAACTTTGCTCTAGCAAGACAAAACAAACTTAAGCTATTTCAAGCATGTTTATGAATAAGACTGTTACACTTTCTTTTATATCTTATAATGTTCCAATAAAGCATATTATATCGAAACAGATTTAACATTTTAGGTTTAAAAGTATAACAATGTTGCACATGTTTACATATTTGTTATGTTATAGTTTATGTACTTTATTTTTAATAATCTATTATGTTTCTTTCAGATTTCAGTATCTCAAGCATTACTCGGAGGCACTGTTAGGATACAAGGGCTGTATGAAGACCATACATTACAGGTTTGTTGTTTGGTTACTAAGTTGACATTTTACATAACTAGCTTTTGTGTAGGGATGTTTGCTTTTCTGTAAAAAAATGAAGCTTAAATCAAAATTTCAGAAAATTTGGTTCAGCTGGCTTAGTATGACCTGGCGAAAAATTTTGTCGACCGTTTTCTCGTGTTTTAATCGATTATCTCTTTATGTCTTCCGCATCTAACATGACACACCGACCCGGCTTCACACGGGTGCGACGTATATGTACTATAGACAAAAATATATTGTAGTTTATGTTAATCGCTGATAATGACGCTTTCTATTGGTGAAAGAATTTTTAAAATCGGTCCAGTAGGTTTTGAGTTAAATCGTAACAGACATACAAACTAACAATCTCTTTATGGTATTAGTATAGACATATACCGAATCGTAAAACATCAACAACTATCGATTCTCGATAATTTGACACTAATTGTTAATTCGAATCTCGATAGTTACACTTTTTCCTAGTCCCTTAAAAATATTCGATAAACTGAATAAAATTAATATTAATTGGTAATTTTCAGATGAAATATTATTTAAAATTAGTTTAGTACTCCTAGATGTTATTTTACGATATATGTCGATTCTCGATATTTTGAATTTTTACTGGACATGTAAAATTTAAGTGATATGAAGTAAACTATTATCACTAAGCAGTATGTGTTTTCAGATTGTCGCGGGAACATCGTCTCACAGTACGATACGTTTGTCACGTAAGGGCATGAAGAGAGTGAGCCAACATGGGTATGGAGATCATTACGTGCATATCAAAATACAGGTAAGCTATTAAAAAGTTGTATTTGTGTGTATTGTATTTATATATTTGTAGACAAGATGTGATTGCCAAACTAATAAGAGTGGCCTCATAATTCTTTAATAATAAAATATGTTCCCTTTAATAGTATTAAACTCTAGTATTCAATTGACAGATTACCAAAACAAAATGTAGGTAAATCTAGGATGGAGGTAAAGTAGGATTGAGTTGGTGTAGCAGTGTCTGGGGGCATTTGATAGTTAAATATAGAAGCCGGTCCTAAACTAAATTAAAATAATTAAGATCTCAGTCATCAGCGGTACTCTATGCCCTTTGGTATTAAATTATACAATTCACTTCCATATTAGTACTAAACAGTACATTTTCTTTGAACAGGTACCTAAGACACTGAGCGAAAAGCAAAAAGCGCTTATCTACGCTTACGCGGAACTCGAAGAAGACACTCCCGGACAGATTCACGGCGTTTCCTTCGATAGAGATGGTAAGGAATCTTAAATAGTAGTTAAGACATTACAGAGTTGGTAAGACATCTTAAATACTAGTTTATACATAACACAGTTGATAATAAATAAATAAAAATAAAAAAGCCTTATATTTCCAGTTTTCAATTAACATAAATAAAAGAAATGATTTATCACTATGTACTTACTACTCCTACTTACATTAATATCTATACAAAGAAACATCTATATTTATACAAAAAAGAAAAAAAGAGTAATGGATTTAATAATATTATTAAAGAATAGATTTGTTTTGAGTAGGTAGGTGAGTACAAGTTTTTAATATTTTCCCACTGGAACCCCTCTCAGGTGAAGGCCTCCTCCAAAGTTTTCCATTTCTCGCGATCTTGGGCTATTTTTTGCCACTGTGGGCCAGCAATTTTTTTAATATCGTCTTCCCATCTAGTGAATGGTCTACCCCTACAGCGTTTGCCCAATGGGCCTTTCCATGACGTTACTGTTTTTGTCCATCTACGATCTTCAAGACGAGCTATGTGACCAGCCCATTTCCACTTTAGCCTTTGACTATGGCTGCATGCATCTATTGCTTTAGTTTTAGATCTGATTTTTGTGTGTTTTATCTTCTGTATTTTCCTAATGTTTAACATACTGCGTTCCATTCCTCGCTGGCATGTATTTATTTTATTTCTTATTTTGTTGGTAAATTTCCATGTTTGACACGCGTATGTTAGGCAAGGAATGAGGCAAGAGTCCATGACCTTTTTCTTTAACTTTATAGGCATTTCGCTTTTAAATATCTCTTTGTAGCTCCAATATTTATTCCATGTTTGTTTGATTCTTCTCTCCACTTCTAATTCATTGCTATCCCTATTGAATCCAATTTGTTTACCTAAATATACGTATTGATCTACATATTGTAATGGTTCGTCTCCAATTGTAATATTTGTTTTTTTAAAGTTAGTCATGATTTTGGTCTTTGTGATATTCATTTCTAAACCCACTTGCTTGCTTGCCGCGTATAGAGTGTCTAACATGTATTGTAGTTGCTGGGTCGATTCCGATAGCAAAACCAAGTCGTCAGCAAATCTTAAGTGGTTTAGATATTTACCTTGGATATACAAACCCCGGTTTTTCCAATCTAATTTGCTTATGATGGATTCTAATATCGCTATAAATAATCTTGGGGATAAGGGGTCGCCTTGTCTGACTCCTCTCTTGACTGGGAAGCTCGGGCCTATAGTTTCTAGTTTGACTCTGCTTGTGCTATTTCTATATAGATGTTGAAGTACTGTTATGTATTTTTGCTCCACATTTTGAGCTTTTAGAGTGTCCCATATACTTTTATGTGAGATCGTATCGAACGCTTTTTGGTAATCGATGAATATGATGTACAGTTGTCTCTGTTGCTCTTGGTATTTTTCGATTATCAGCTCTAATGTGTGGATGTGGTCTATAGTAGAAAAATTCTTTCTAAATCCCGCTTGTTCAATAGGTTGGTTTTTTTCTAGTGTTGTACTTATTCTTTGATTTATTATTGTAGAGAAAAGTTTATATATGCTTGGCAAAAGGCTTATCGGCCGGTAGTTGTTGATTTCTTTTGGGTCTCCTTTCTTGTATAGTAAGATAATGTTGGATTCAGACCATTGCGATGGTGTGACCCCGGTATCGAATATCAAATTAAATAAATTTGTTAATGGAGCTGCTAGTATGAAACATGCGGTTTTTATAGCGTCATTAGTGATATTATCTGGTCCTGGGCTTTTGTCTGGCTTTAGTCTTTTTATTATTTCAATAGTTTCTGTGTCATCTATTGGTTTTATGTCGGATTGCGGAGTTTCGACCCAGATGTGTTCATACTTAGTATGGTTGGTGTCTATGGCAAGGTCTGACTTACTATATAGATTTTTGTAGAAGTTTGTTGCAATGCTTATTATATCAGTTCGATTATAAGCAGTTTCTCCTAGGTTTTTCAGACTATCAATCCATGTTTTATTTGTCCGTAGTTCTTTGTATCCTTTTTTCAGACTACCCTTTTGTTCTAGATGTTTTTGAAATATATTGATTCTGTGGTTCTTATAGTCCTTTTTTATATATTTGCTTATAAGTTTGTATAGGGCTTTGAGTTCATTTCTCATTGCTCGCGTTTTATTTTTGGTTTTTTGTAGCTCCTGTCTTCGTTTTAAAAGTTTATTTGTATTATCTGAAAGTACACTGCGAGATTTAGTTGTATTCATAATTCTTGCAGTTTGTAAACTGTCTGTAATATAGTGTATGATTTTATCGTAGTTATCTTGTACTGTTTCGTTTGGCTCCATGTGGAATGATGACATGTGGGTCTGCAAGTTCTCCTTATATATTTGTATTTCTTCTTCGTTTTTAAGTGTACTATTTTGCTTATTTACAAACCTGGTTCGTCTTAGCACTGGTTTAGTAAGTGATATTCTGGCTCTGAGCGGTCTATGGTCTGATGTAAAATTAATACTTAGTGTCTCAATATTTTGAAATAGATGAGGGCGGTTAGATAGTATAAAATCTATTTCGTTTTTATATTGGCCATTCGGAGACTGCCATGTAACAACACAGTTGATAAGACATCTTAAAGACACAACAGAGTCGGTAATTCATTTTAAATACTAGTTTATATACAACAGAATTGTTAAGAGTTCTGAAACAGTATTTACTACACATAACAGAGTAGAAAATACATTTTAAACTATTTATTACACACAACAGAGTTGGTAAGACGTCTTAAATACTAGTTTGTACACATAATAGAGTTGGTAAGACTTCTCAAATTATATACGTTAATACTTATTAAAAAGTGTATTAAGATGTCTTATGTACTATAAGGAACTTTACAATACAAACTTTGATGATAGGAAAAGTTACTTAGGATAATATTCGAACATCAGTCAAAACGATATTTATTTTGCAGAAGGTACAAAAAATAGCAGTAGTAAAGAGACGAATGACTCACAAAATATCCACCCGACCAACAGGGACTCTGAGGGGACGAAAAGCGACACTAAATGGACGTTTTTCGATAGTTTAACGCAGGCGTACGATAATAACCGACCTGCTTTCGTAATAGGCTTCTTCATGTCTGTTTTCTTAGCTTGGTTGATAATAGTAAACGATCCGAAACGTAATATTCAGGTTGAGGATTATATAGAAACTAAACCTATGGACGTACCGTTCGGTTACCAAAGAGCACTTGAGAGGCAGAAGAGAGAAAATCCTGAATTGTATGAGGCTTAGGGCGTGGTTAATTTATTGGATTCTGTAACATAGTACAGTCAGCTACAGAAGTGGTTAAGCATTTTGGAGTTTTAATTATTTACCAATTTACATATTTACAACTCCAACTTGGAAGTTGAGCACTGCGCTTTCTGCGCAATTTTCTTTAACGCACTACGTTACTGTGAAGGGTTTTTAGTTAGCAACTTTTCTGAATCGATACGACTTGGGGACTTTCAAAAAGAGTTATTCCTACCTTAAAGGCCGGCGACGCATCTGCAATTCCTCTGGTGTTGCGAATGTTCATGGGCGGCGGTGTTCACTTTCCATCAGGTGAACCTTAGGTTTACCATTCTATACCTACTATAAAAAAAATGTAAAATCATTGTAATAGTCCAAAACTTCTGCACACGCGACTTAAACTACTCGTAAAAAACTCATTTTTTACGAGAATCATGAGAAATATGATTGTACCTATGTTCTAAAAAATGATGAACGGTCCTCTAAGCCAGTTTCATACTATGCTCGTTCTTTTTCCATTTTGTTGAATTGGGTCCCGAAGTTAGTTACACAATTATATCTACATACATGTCGATGGCTTACAGCTATAAAGGGATAACCACCATTACAAAACTTTACAGCAAAGTAATTTAAAGTTCAATATAAACGAAAAAAATATATAAATATCTGAGCGGCAAAAAGTTTTTCGTAGGTTACTAAATTATGATAAAAGAAAATAACTCTTTTTTGCCAAAATTATCGCTTATATCGCTTTTTGGTAGTTAGCCATCGATATTTTATGTTAGCAATCTTGTTAGGGACAGCCAGTTTTAATTGTAATGTGTAAGTTTCCAAAACGGGTGAATTGATATAGTTTATTATTTATAACGTAATTGGTACGGAGTAAACTAAATATAAACTTTTGTTTAAAACTCTTAAGACCCTTTTGCAAAGAATTAGTTTTCAGTTTTTAATACAGCTAGATGCATACCATGATGTTCTCAGAAACAGTATTTAATTCATTATTTAGTTTCAACTGCATAGTTTAGTTATGGACCAGAATACGTAATTAGTTCTTCATTTTAAGGTCTACTCTTACTTCGTAGGTTTACTCTTAAAATGAGTAATATTTATTCAAAATGTCACTTAGTGAGTTTTACTTTTGAACCAACGAAATGTAAAATAAAATTTCTATTTTATAGCGAACAACGATCTGTATTGCATCGATACTGTTAAAATTATCGATATTTGCATCCTCAGACGTTATTCAGCTATTTATTGCGTATATTCGAATGCCTCTTAAGTGTCTCTCTGTATCGCAAAAAAATACGTAGGGTACACTTATGTTATATCTGTAAGCTTATTACGTAGTATTAAACTTAAAATATAATCACTAGACACTCTTGGCTATATTTATTGTAATAAAATTCGTCGTGACTTTGTATTTACCACTCTGATAAGACTATATACTTCAATTTATTTTAAAACATAAATTAGCGATAGTACAATATTATAGTATGATGGTTGTAAATTATTTTCTAATGTAAATATTCAATGAATATACGATATGATATGTTGACAAATTGCTTGTTTTATTTAACTGTCCCTTTTCCCGCCATCATGCTGTAATTTTGTTGCTTCTTTTCCTGTGAATATTTCAATTGCATTCCCTTTCTTCTCGTAGGTAAGGAGGCGTAGCAAGAGAAGTGTTTTGTAAGTTCTTGAACACAAAAGACTACTTTTTTTTAAAATACGTGTAGTTATTAGAAAGTGTTTAATCAAGTGTTAGATTATTATATCTGTCGTGAGGGATTTTTATATTTCTTCGAGTAATTAAGTGTAGAATGATGATGAATTATCGTCCTTATAATTCCTTATACTTGTAAATAACAAAGTAATATTTTTTTTAGAACCTGAGTTCGCACACGTTGTTCAATATAACCTTTTGTATGGGCTCATATATGTATTTTAGTCTAGTATGCCATACAAATATTTGATTTAGAATTTTAAATACTCCTCAGAGTCAAAGTATCTGACATTATACTAGGTATTGTTAGGCCATCATAGCCCTTACATAGACAATCTGTTAGATGTAGAAATATTCAAGAAACGAGCCTATTCATTACTTAAAGGTTGAAAACGCACGACGTATTGCAGATGTCTATGGGTGGTGATTACTTACCATTACATAAGCAACCACTCTGTCCCCTATTACGTAGAAGAAATCTGATACGCAATACCATCACGATAGAAGTCTTTTTTTAATGTTAGATATCGACAGACGAGTATGAGGTTCACTTGGTGATACCTCAACCACAAAACATGAGTCAGTGATTTAACTACGACCTAATTTTTATTTCGAGAATTCGGAAATCCATAGACTGAAACCGAAACGCGCGATATGCACTTCGCAGTTTTTCGCGGTTACACAGTCGGAATTTCGATATTCCTTCCACATTTTCAATGCCCGAAGTTACCAGACGTCTGGAAGACATGCTTACAGAAAATTGTATACATGTCCCGGCGGGATTCGAACCCACGACTCCTCGATGCGCACGGCAGGTGTTCTACCGATCTCGCCAACGAGCCTGTGAAAAGCCTACGTATGGATACCTGTTATATATATTCAGTAGTCCGGTATCGTACCTTTGAAAACATTGTAGTGTAAAGTCACATTACACTCTCACGTACTTTACGCTCGGCTCGCATTACTTTTCACGACTCGTGATATCTGTGTTTGGGCGAAAGTTTATTTCACAAGTCAGACTCGTCAAAGTACGGCAAATGTTCTATTTAATTAACAATGGTTACATTTAAAACTAAGCTAGTTTAAAACCTACAGGTAAGAAGATTTCTGTATCAGAGACACAGAACATCGTGGATGCAGTGAAAGAGGCGCTAAAGAATAAGAAAATAACGGGAGTGACTGAGGATCAGGAATTAAAAGAATCTAAGCGAAGCAAGGGTTAATTTTCTTATTAGCAAAGAACATAGATGTACCTAGAAGCATAGGCCCATACAAACTTGGCACAGAAAAAGTAGTTCTATTTTTGACCTGTAGAGCGCGCGGCAATGTATCGGTGTGACACACACATCTAAGCAGTCCGCTGACTCCTCCCCTCGCGTTGTCTCGCTTGCTCTTACGAGCGAACGGCAATAACGCTCTAAAAGCGGCTGGGTGCGAGAGAGTGCGCGCTATGACTTCAGCGTCAGAGTGTGCATTCACACGGATGCTAGCAGCACCGCGGTGGCATATAGAAATGTACATCTATGTTCTTTGCTATTAGGTAGTCGCGTTCAGGTGGATTGGGAACGAGCAAATGGTTTTCTTAGATACTATTTTTCTTACTATCGATGGTTGTTTTTTAATACGATAATAGTTCTAACGAAGTTTTATACTCTATGGTATAATTTTTCAAAGTGGGTGATAGCGCCCTCCTGTGATTGCGGATGTTGCGTATTGTTTGTGCTATCGAATGCGTGGAAATTATTGTTCTACAAGCTCCATAGACCGCTTGAACGGACAAAAAAATCATTTTTTTCTCTGGACCTTATATCCGGCAATAACAAGCGGACGTTATTTACCACTTTGAGAACAGAATCCGAAGTCTTGGAGGGAAATTGAACATCAAAGTGTATAGGATTTTTGAATGGGATGTATTATGCTTGATTACATCTCCACACACTTAATCACGTACGATCGTGAACAAAATTCTCCTTTATATACGACATCTTGGTCAGGATGTCATAAAATCAAATATAGTATTTTATTATACCGTCGAAGATCCTTGGCTTGTAATGTGCTTTAATGTTTTTGGTAAGTATGCCCAGGGATGTGTTCAACTCCTATAATGATGTAGAGATATGACTGATCTGAACGCGGCTATTTTCTCGTATGCGGAATAAATGTCATTCTTTTGTTAGATTTTCACTATTGGCTATATACCTACCATTCGTTGATTTTCCTTTAATTCTGTGATATAATGGTTTATTTCTTTGAAGCTCAAACATTTTGTTTGAAAGAAGTTTTTTCTTTTAAGAATGCTTTGTAGTTTCAATTTGTCTAATATAATATTAAAATCCAATGAACGCTGTACATAGCAGTTGACTAGTTTGTAGGAAATGATAAATAAATAAATATAAAAATATTTTGGTTTTTTATTTTATACATGTTACCAGAATATAGGATGCATGGATGATAGATGCTAACGAAGTGTATAGGTCTGAAGATTATTTCATAAGAATTTCATTTACGTAAATTAAAAATCAGATATATGAGAATATGTAATAACAATTTTGGAAATTTAATAGGTGATTGAATTTTGCTTCTATTTGTTATACTAAACAGGGACTGAAACCGGTTAATTTTTATTTTACAAAATACGTGTCTGCCTGAGATACCATGATATTAGGTTTAAAGAGTAATTATTAATTAATATACACTAAACTTACCACAGTAAATTTTTTCATATGAATAAAAACGAAAGAATATTAACAAAAACCTTTATTATACCGGTATAACTCCCTTAGTAAATTAACCAGTATTCAGTCCCTGATACAAAATAAGTACATAGTGATGTAGCCAGGAGTAATAAATTTAAAAGCTACTAAAATTGACATTAAAAAATGGTTACGAACTCAAAATAGTTCCATTTTTCATATTATGTAAGTTTATTATGAAAAAGACAATAACACGCTGAGCTTTTGAGTATTTTATTTATTTTAGATATCGACAGACGAGCTCATGCTCTTTGGTATCACCTACCATCAAGTTAACCTCATGGTTCACTTGTTGGTTGGTAGATACCTCAGCCACAGAACATCAGTGAATTATGCGCTGTCGACCTACTTTTTACTTCGAGCATTCGTAAATCATTTGACTGGAACCTATGAATGGTCGGAATTTCGATATTCCTCGTTCAATGCCTGAAGTTACAAGACGTAGGGAAGATATATTTACAGAAAATTGTAAACATATCGTCCCACTGGGATTCGAACCCATGACCCATCGATGCGCACGGCAGGTGTTCTGCCGAATGCGCCAACGAGCCCGTCAAAACTCGTAAACTCATTGTTGAGAAGTTTGAGTATTGTTCATTATATATTTAAAATCCATTATTTATTATAGATTATTTTGACAATTATCACATTTTTCAGTAATTAGTAGTCGATAGTGTTCCGCAAGTTCTCTGATAGTGTTGCTACCATACCGGCGAACAGCTGCTAATGTACAAGCCAGCATACACATGGCGCCCTCTATGTACATACCATACAACACGCGTATGTAACTTTCTACCTGAAAAAAGAGATGATTTTAATTGAGTCTTATAAAATCAAAGGCTTAATATTGAGTTTCTTTTGATCTCTCGATTTTGCTTTTGTTGTTATAATATAAATACCTACGTAAGCATATCGCATATTGAAAATCAAACTGACACTAAACGTTTTAAGTTCTCGTAACGTGTACGCGTTCCGTAATAAAGACATAGCGACACTTGCACCATTTAGCGGCATATTTGAATTTGTGTTTGAATTAAGAAGACGAAGAATAATTTTACAAGATAGTTGACAGTTGAAAATCGTAAGAGTACGTTTAGTGTCTTTGATTTTCAATATTCATTTCATTATTATTGAGATAAATACAGTTTTTTATCACTTTGTGGGGTTTAAATGTCGTCTTATTTAAAAAGTGAAATTGTTGAAATGGTGAGTGTCTGTCATTTTTAGAGACATTTTTGTACATGTTAAACATACACATTGTGTAAAAATTAAGTATTGCCTAAAGATTTTAAAGAGGCATTATGTAACAAATGATAATAATTCTTAATATCTGGATAAAGTTTAAGTCTCGTTAATGTACTCGTTACGTCGTAGAAAGATGAAAATGAGAGAGATTTACGATGTTTTCAGACTTATGAATGATTTTGTAAAATTATGACAAATTCATTATTTACGTTTACAACATCTTAAAGTACTTTAGTGTCTTCTTTTACAGCGTTAATTTTATCAGCATTTAAGTGAGAATGTCTACGTTTAACGAAAATCTTTTCATGTTCAAGTACAGTAGTTGATTACTGTTTAAAAAAAAAAGTGGCGGATTTTAGGGGCGGCAAATATATGCTTTATATACTAATATACAATTCCTCTGTACGTGAATATGTCACTACAGTTCTAAACCGCTGGACTGATTTTGATGATTTTTTTTTGTTTATGTATGGCTGTGGAATGGCTAAATTAAATTAAAAACACAATGACATGCCTGTGTCTTCTGTTGCGAGAAAGAAACGGGGGATATAAACCATATCGAAATATATTATGCAAAGATGTTCATAAATTATAAGATATACCCACTAACATGTTCCAAGCCGCCTGTTGTGGTGAATTCCAGGGGAAAAAGGATTGTCTCCGTTATATCCTTGTTACGCATTACACCAAATGTTACCACACCAAGTAAGTAGTACAACAGTATCAGTAAAGGTAGACCGCCGGCCACGCTACACTTCCCCAGGCATGTCTAGCAACAAAAATATATTTTTTTTCTTTAAGTCTGTTAATACTCTTCTTCCTGCCCTGTTCCCTTTTTTGTTTTTATTTGGGGTCGGCGCAGTATGTTCTCTTTTTCCATTCTCTCCTTTCACTCGCCATATCATCAGTCATACCAATCACAATATATCATTATTCACACAGTCAATCCATGTTTTTTTGGCCTCCCTTTTCCTCTATAAGATTGTTCATACTTCTAGCAAAGTTCTATCAGTCAATATGTTAGGTATGATAGACTTACCGTAAGATTTTTATGAATAGTTTTACTTGATGGCTTCGGCGTTTTGGAATATCTGCTGCGATTCAGACTTCCTTGGGACATAAAACAAATATATTAACGTTTACGTTCTTTGTGATTAATTATTTTATATTCAGTGTTAAGATAAATAGTCGCATGTAGTTTGTTACGTATCCAAAAAATCAAGATTTGGGAGCTATCAAGCTTTTGTTTTACTAGAAAGTTAATTTTTATACCATATTTTTGTATACATATCAGATCAAACAGACGAGCATTCACTTGATTGTGGGTGATACCTCAGCCACATAATATTAGTCGATGATGCGTTGTCGACCTTTTAAGTAAGGTCATTCGGTAATCCATTGACTGAAACGCGCAATATATACGGTTTTGTCATCTGTGAATTGATTTTCCAAACGATTTGAGTATCCTAGGTTTATTATTATCATATCATTAATATGCTGAAGTTCAAGTGACTGAAATTAATTGTACTAAAATATGGAAATTAAATACAGCTTGAAAATTTGACAAATGGACAGATTTCAGTCAGCCGTATTGAGTCAAATGGTAGCGTATAGTACTACAGTCGTGAGCAATTTTTTAAAGGAAAAATATTAGAACAACGCTTTTATTAAACATTTTCTGTATTCAATAAGTGTTACAGCGACAGAACACTCATTATGCGGCGAGGGCAAATAACTGTCGATAGCAACCCAGTTTCGTCCCTACTGCATAACATTTTTTTCAAGTGCCAGTGACGTACTCGTCTATTATAAGGTCCTAAATGCTTATTTTTTCATTTACCGGCCCGCCTCAACAGAGGCATTGTTTTGTATTAAGTAAATGAAAAAACCTTTTTAAGAATTTCCAAACGTGATATTTTATCTATTCCATGATATGGTTGTTAAACTTAATTATGTAACATACATAATATATCATGATAAATTAATTATTTTGTACATGGTGTAGATTATAATACAGTCACAAGGATTAATTCAAAATGAACGTTGCCAACGTCCATACCACGTTGAATACACCGGTTCTCGTCCGATCACCGAAGTTAAGCAACGTCGGGCGCGGTCAGTACTTGGATGGGTGACCGCCTGGGAACACCTCGTGATGTTGGCTTTTTATTGAAAAAAACAAGCAGCAAAACAAATAACACCAAACAGTTATAATACAATTCGACATAAGTCTTCACATTAAATATTCAAATTCAGAATTGTTAACTAAATAATTGTTAATAGTGTATATTTTTCTATTAGTAATATCTTTTTTCAAGTTGGTTTAACAGTATAACTCCCTTTAATTAAGCTAACCCAGTAATTAAGCTTTATTTATATAATATTTATATTTCAACAGAAAAAATAAAATGAAAGCGAATATCCAGTCAGTTTTGTTACATCTCTGTAGTTAATATGAATGCGGTGTGAAATAGCACCGCAGAGCAATATTTAGCGAAAAGGTCCGTCGTAAACGTTAATACTGATAACACTACCTCGTTTACTTTTCCTGTTTGCGTTTCTAACCTTTGTCGTAATGGTACTGATGATAATGTTAAATTTACTACTAAGTTTGTTTTAAAGTACGGTAGTAAGCGTACGTCCTCCATTTGTTCAAACTTTTAAGGATTTTTTGTACCTTACATTTATTTATTTACTAGCAATTGCCCCCGCAACCCCCCTTGTGGGTTGAATTTCGTAAAATCCGTTCTTAGCTGACCTCTACTCGGCGAAAGGAATATTCCTACCATATTTCAAGTTGCTACGCCTTATGGTTCCAGAGATATCGTGATGAGTATCTATATAGGTGGGAATCTCTTTTATATATATAGATTTATAATATGGCCATCGTCACAGAAGACTATACGATCAAAATTAAAATTTCACAGAACGCAGGTGCCAAATCTTACTGTGATATTGCGACTGCACATGCGTTTTAAAATTAGCTCTTGGGGCGAATAAATCCTTCGCCATTGTCTCTTTTGATAGACATTTTTTAGAGGAATAAACATTAGGTACAGATAGCGGCACGAGTCGTGAGCACAATTTTCATTGGTCGATATGACGTTAACCACGCTGACGCTCCACGTGATTGGTTCGACAGTCGATGCTCGTCGTCTATTGGGTACGCGCGTATCTTTCGACTATCGTACACTTGAGTGCAATTTTAGTGACAACTTTTTAATTAGTGTATTTTTGTTCTTTTTGTTACCGATTTGATTGAACCTTAAAAATAAAATATGCAGAGCAGAAAGAATTCGATGTTAAATAGATAATCCCGACCAATGATCTTCTCAGTGTTTTGTTTCATGAAATAAATATGTATTACGAAAAACATGATGGACCTTTATTAACAAACTGCAGAGGCGACTAATGCAATTTAATCAATAAATTAATGTAATTTTCAATTTCCGATTGAAATAATAAGGGTGCCAAATAATTTTGCCCGACAGTGTACTTACGCTGACTCAATCCCCACCACGGTTCATCTGTGCTCACGACTCGTGCCGCTATCTGTACATAACATCTCATAATATATATCATTTATACCAATTTTATAAAGAGGAATGATTTCTTTGTTTGTATATTTGTTACGATTTAACTCAAAAACTACTCGAACGATATTAAAATTTCTTTCACTAATAGTAAGCTACATTATCAGCGAAAAGAATTGGCTATTTTTTTTAGGAAATCTAAGCAGCACCCGTGCGAAGTCGGGGCGGATCGCTATTAGTAAATATAATAGGTTGAAAATTTCAAAGCATGAGATATTTATAAAATAATATTAAATTTAAAACAATAACAAAGTATCTATTCTAGAACTTATTTCAAAGATATTTCTAACCTTTTTAGAAATAAATTCCTCACCCTTTGTATTTCGAAATTCCGATTTACTCATGTCCAATTGTAATTTTCTTTGTAACGTCGTCTTTAAAGACTCTACATATGCTTCCACGTTTACCACTACACATGTACTTGTATTTACCACTGAAAAATGAATGATAAAAATTAATTACCAGCACATATGTATATAAAAAGAAATATTCTTTGACATTTTTGCATCTTTTACAATAAATATAGAGAGACTCTTATAAGCACAATAACTTTACAGATAGAACATTAAAAAATTACAATCCCTGACTAATTATTTAATAGTTTGTAAAATGATAACTATGATAAAAAAACAAGCACAGAAGTGTGTCTATCTCATGCCTCACTAAGGACACTGAGCGAGTAGTCTGTTTAAAAAGAAGTTTCTATGGAGTGATTTTCTTTCTAAAATAGGTACTTTATGTTATGATTTTTCGTGATAGATATAGAAGTCATTTGATGATAGGCCTCTGCCATAGGACACTGAACCATGAAACGACACGAAATTAACTTTAGTTTCTCTCTATATCAGACCTATTAACAGTTTCGGCGTAAGGCGTGGGCGACGTGGGCCACCGCCTACGGCCTCGCGTCCCAGGGGGCCTCGCGCCTCGAAAATTTATGAATTACTTAAAAGCCGCGAGCGCGCCAAAAAAAATTTTTCCAAAAAAAAAAACCATCTTTTGCGCTGGCAGAGGGCCCCGCATAATGAATCTTGCCCACAAAAAATTTAGGTCTTACGCCGCCACTGCCTATGAATACAGGCTAGGCACTTACTTAGATAAATGTGTGTAGGAACGGCCAATATCGCATATATTAGAGCACATGTTCTCCCCCATACTGTGTGCGGAACGGGATCGCCAAAACCTTTAAATTAATAACAGCCATGCACTTACGTTCATGACATAATGTATGTTTTTATAATATATTGCCAAAGCAGAGCAAATTGTATTGTTCGTTCTAACATTGATACGGTTGTTTTAGCGAGTGCCGAGTTCTTACAGCAAGGCAAGCAAGGAAAACGCGTTATAACTAAAACCAGTTTTAACTATAACATATATACACCAACAACAATTTATTACCTCAATATGTTTAAATAAAATACTGTATACCGGATTAAAACGCGATTTATTATTTATATTGTTTAAATTATTTATCCCGACGTTTCGGATGCTTTTCAGCAACCGTGGTCGCGGGGAGACCTGTCTTGTTTAAACAATATAAATAATAAATCGCGTTTTAATCCGGTATACAGTATTTTATTTAAATGTGTGATACTCGCGTTAATAAAAGACAATATTACCTCAATATGTGTACAATGTACATATAATTTGTAATCGAAAAGCGGAAGTCGATTTAAATCGAGTTTGCGAACGTTTGAGTTTCATTAGCATTTACCGAGAGCTGTCATAACGTACACGGCGAACAAAAATGTCCCGGATAAGTTCCAGAATTGGCCCGGTCTCAATCTCGCCCCATGCCCCACGGCAGCTATTGTCAATTGCCGCTCGTCTTCAATGCGCCGTTCGATAGCGTTCTTCCATTTAGGTGAAAGCGGAGTGATCTGGAAATGTTTAACATATTTGAGACGTTTTAAATGAAGACAAAAGTTTTTGCGCGTTTCGGTTTCAGTCTATAGATTTTCGAATGCTCATTGACTGATGTTCTGTGGCTGGGGTATCGCCTACCATCAAGTGAAACTCATGCTCGTCTGTCGATATCTAACATAAAAAAAAGACAAAGTAAATTGAATTTTATAGTTATGAAAGATCATTTATTACTCTTTTATTAAATGAAATAACTTTTACCGAAGAAAAACGATTTATTTTTCTATACTAATATTATAAAGAGGAAGGTTTTGTTTGTTTTTGAATTTTACATTTTGTTTCTTCATTACTTATGGATACGTATATTCGCTAAATTAATTCGCCGCTGTGCTGTGTCTGTATTTCATCGATATTTTGGCACAGCTGTATGTACCATGATCGCGAGTAAGTACACTAATTTATTAGAGAATATATCGCTTCAGGCGATTCATCGTCTGTGTTCACAAAATGTCTGGGTAAGCACTACGAGTATAATGGTTTTTGTAGGTCTATTACTAAAATTGAATGGAACGAAACGAAAGAACAAACAATTTCGTATTTTAACTCATTAAATAAAACATTTTCAATTCTATTTACGATTATACTTACGTCAAATGAGAGACATAATGTCTAATTGCGAATGACGGATCGATCTTCGGATTCGTAATAGGAAAATATACGATCCGTCAGCTCAAACTTCGTATTTTGTTTTGGTAATAAGCCTCCTGATACAGAGTTCGAGTGATACGAACACATGACTTACAAGATCCTATGTATACAGAACTCGAAATAATCTAAAAATAAATTTAAGTTTGTGTATTTTTGAAAAAATCATCTCCAATTTAACCTCAAAATGTTTTCACAATCAACATAATTTATTCCTACTTTAGGGACTGAATTATAAAAACAGCAAAAATAACGATAGGCCTTAGGGATTGCTATAAATCTAAAGCTTTGAAGTCTGGGTGTAAACTGTGGTAAAAGTAATGGACCAACCGAACCGATCCTAATTCGTCCGAGAACTTTTTACCGTCGTAATTTAATTTAAATAGGTCGGTAAGTTTTCCTCCGAGTTCTACGCTTTTGATGATTTCTTGACAAATGAATATTTAGATCGAACTTGGATGGAATTCAAATGAGAATAAAATAATAAATTCAAAAAGCTTATTTAGATCAGGCAATATAGATGTACTATATTATACACTATGTTACTCGTTGATAATGTAGCTTTCTATTGGCTAAAGAATTTTTAAAATCGGTCTAGTAGTTATTCATAACATACAAAAAACCCAAAAAATACAAATCTTTCCTCTTTATAATATTAAGTATAGAAGTATAAATAACCTGAGCTTTAATTTCTCAGACTAAGTAGAAAATCAGTCTATAGTTGTGGAAGAAGATCTATAAAAATAATACACATTTTGGACTTTACTCACCAAACACGCTATATTTTCCCCTATTTTTTATTACTACATATAAGTTTTTGTAGTATGTATATGTGCAATAAATGATTGATTGTTATTATTATAAAATCAATTAATTTGTATGCTTCATCTAAAGCTTTATACACGTCTCTTTCTACATGAGCTTATTTTACAAATAGATAATTCAGTCAGAATTTATGTAACTAATTCTGTCGTATTCTGTTTAATCGTCGATGCTTAGCGTGAGAAATGGTTCCGGACTGTAGATCTTGGATTGCATGAGATTAAACCATCGTACTAAGAGGATTGCGGCTGATCGATGTCCTTATTGTATCTCTGCTGATTACTTACGTTTAAGCCATAGAGCGTAGATATACCTCCCACAAATCATACATATTTTATGATAACTATCGTTTGTAGTTTAGGTACGTATTGAGTTCTACAAGTGTCTAAAGGCCTATTTACACCATGCAAGTTTCTTGCCTATTGCATACAACTAAATTGTGGCGATAAATGCCTGATCTAAACAACACCGAACATTCTTGATCTATCATACAAGTTTAATTTCAATACTTTTCGTGGTGTAAACAGCACTTAAATTCCGCATGTAAACAGTTGCTTACATTCTTGGATGTCAATTATTGCATTAAATTATTGCTCTTATATATACCAGAAAAAAGGCATCGTGTGAATATGAATCTATATCGTGGCGCGTAGACACGTCAATAACTACTCGTAGCAATGTAGCTATATTGCGTAGCTACGTATGTAACGTCGTGCTACGTAGTTGTTAGCTTATATGTATATGCCCCGGCTTCACACGGATGCAATGTAGATGTATGCATGATGATAAAAAAAATAAACAATATAGCTTTCTATTGTTGAAATAATTTTTCAAATCGGTTTTGAGTTACATCGTAACTAAGAAACAAATATTACCTAGTTATAATATTAGTATAGATTATAATGTAAAATATTGAACTATGACGTCGTTCAATAAACACCGAATAAGCAACATGCATTTTAATTTGCCAAACATTAACCTTCTGATAACATAATCCAACCATACACCTTCGGCACAATAGCAACTCATGTGCAAAGTGGTCACACATCGGCAAAATATAATAATAGAGTTTAATCAAGAAAGCCAAAACACAACAGTGATTGGGATTATCTGGTTGGCTTAACATTGTTCCCTTTTTTCGATATTGTGGCCACCAAGAGATAGACTGTGCCTAGGGTTAATTGACGAAAATAATATGAATACACTAAACAATATTTTATAGTTTTAAATTATATTAATTGTAAAATTGTGGTATTAAATAATAATTATGATATTTGCCTTAAATAATATAATGAATATAGTTTATAAAATATATACATAAAAAGTATACTTGTGAATGATAAATAAGTGAGATTCTACTGTAATAACAATTATCACAAAATTGAAAATTATTATTATTACAAATTTTGGTTATTGTTGTTATACAAAAAATATTTTGAATGAAGAACCTATTAAATACGGAAAATCAGGCATATTTTACGGCATATGCAATTATTTACATTCCGTCATGAACGTTGCTTGATATTAGAATTTGGTATGACTCTTTTTATATTATCTACATTTAAAATTCATCTACATGTTTACAACATCGTACCGAAATAAAAGATTTTATTTTAGATAAAGTAGAAATAACATCTTGCACAAAGAACATTCCTGTAAATAAGATCTTATTATTTACCATAAGAAGCACTTTTTATGAAAGCAAACAAATATATATCAACGGCTAAAAGGTTATTGGGCATAAGCGACATTTTGGTCGAAAATGACTTATAATGCCTTCATCTCGCCTTCATACTTAAAATTTTACGACGACTTTTTTTATTATGCCAAAACAAAAAAACTACGTTTTCGAAGTGCCCTTTACACTTAGTGAACTTTAAACTGCTCTCCTGAACAATTTGGATTTTGTCGGTTGATAATAATGATTATGCTATTAATATGTGCTGGCTGCTTATTATAATTAGACTTATTATTGTAATCGAATTGTCCTGACCTGACTAGACCTTGACTATAAGACACCTTAACTTGAAAGTCGACCTTAATTTGAAAGCAGGATCCGCCCTTGATTAGCAGCAAGTAAAAATGTATAAAATGTATATATTAAAGGTAATAAGAATTCTGAAAATTGGATTAAATTAAGTATTTACATAACTTACTGTCGATCACTGTGATGATCAGATAAAATTATATCGCTAAAAGCAAAGGCGAACACAAACTACGTTAAAGCCCGTATAATATGCTCGATTTCTGCCTGTCAAACGATAAAGCTTTTAACGACAGAGATTGGAAGTGAAAAATTTAATACGAATCAGTGTCAGCCTGATTTTCCCTTAAAAGAACTTGTTTTCTGAACAAGTATGAGTTTTTTTATTTTTTGCAAGTATTTTATCTAAGGGCATGTGATTTCTGTCGTTCATGGATTATATTACAAGCTAATTTGGGGAGATACAAGCTAATTTGCGTATTTAAGTGTCAACGCAAAATTAAAAAAAAATCTTTATTTACACCGATAAGTTATGATAAGAAAAATAAGTTTAAGATAAGATTTCTTACCTAATAGAGGAAAAAAAATATGTTTTTTTAAAGATGAATGAAATAATTTTGGTAATCAAAATCTCAGTAGTTCTGCTATGGTATATATAGTACATATAATTGATGTATAATTTCTTAAGAAATATTTTACGGAGTATTAAGAGAAGCGTTTAAAATAACGTGTTGAAGTCCCATGTAAAACCCTTACATTTTTTTTATATTCTACAAGCGTACACTTTACCCCTTTTGTATAATATATTTAACACGAACAATTCAGTATAATATCTATCTTTGCATTTAAACCAACGGAAGTGATAAGAGAAAATAGCAAGATATAATTCCCTGCTAGCGTTTACGATGGAGTTGATTTGAATTGATTGAATCAATCTGGTGAAGTCGAACAAATTGATGTTAGTCCCTCAGCCCTCGGAATTACAACCTGAGATAAACGGAAATAGCGTTTTACGACTTACCTATACTTTGATATACATTGCACCTTTTTTGGGTAAAGAAAAAGAGTATGAATATTTGCTGCCAGCACTGTTTCGAAAACCGTTGACATTTTTAGGGTTATCTAGGTTTAAATACGAAATCATAATTGAAATTAAATGAAATGATATTTATTTGTAACAAACTAAAAAACAAAAACACACAGAAATACATTTTACAAACGAAAGTGTCACAAAAATCGCCTCAACTCAGCATTTTGCTGGCTGTTAACAACCAGCGCTGATCATCCGTTGGGACCTCTTGGTTACGTCACGGCACACAATGTATGTAACTACACCCTAATAACTGAATATAAATTAACTATAATTACATATTGAAAGCCAACTAAATAAAATAAAATTGAATCATTAAAACATACCTAAATAAAATTACTTAACAAAAAAAAATTTACTGAAAAGTGACGGCTGTCTGATAATTATGAATTTTCACAAAGTACTAACGCCATCTATTCCTACGGAGTTGATATTTTAATCACACAGCTATCACCTTTTATTTTGCCTGTGACCACATATACTGGAAAGCATGCGAAACGTCCGGATCGGGATAAATATTCCAGTAAAAATAAATTTTATTTAAATGTTTGATACTAGCGTTAATGTAAGACAATATTATGTGACCAACAACATTTTCATAAACACAATCGAGATAAGACAACCAATAAATAATGGCGATAAAATGCCTGCCTTTAAGCTCCACATTTTGCGAGGCAACCTTAAGATTACAATTGGGTAGAGAACTATAAATTACTGCTAATACCACTAGCCGAATATTTTATTTCAC
This sequence comes from Anthocharis cardamines, assembly GCA_905404175.1. Classification (NCBI taxonomy): domain Eukaryota; kingdom Metazoa; phylum Arthropoda; class Insecta; order Lepidoptera; family Pieridae; genus Anthocharis; species Anthocharis cardamines. The sequence goes on along the minus strand of FR989971.1, from coordinate 5,669,305 downwards.
ACTGAGTACTTGCCGTTTTAGATAAACGAAATAAAAATAATAATAATATAACCTACTTGTTCCTATATCTTCTTTTTTATTTTATTGCAATAGGGCCAGTCTTTCTATATGAATAAAAATCCTAAACTATTTATCCGATTATGATGAGACTTTAATGAGTAGTTCTGCATACGCCTACGAAGGATTTTCTTCTTCTTCCTGCCCTGTTCCCTTTTTTTATTTAGGGTCGGCGCAGTATGTTCTCGTTTTCTTCTTTCACTCGCCATATCATCAGTCACACCTCTCAAACACATCATTCTTCACACAGTCAATCGATGTTTTTTTGGCCTCCCTCTTTCCCTATCTACTTTCATTTTCAACGCCTACGAAGGCCAAAAAAAAGTCATGTATAATTCAAAAAGTATTCATTCTATTGGGTACATGTTTCAGAACATTTTCTTGGTAAATTACGTTGCTTTATGTAACCATAAAACTAGAATTTGCTTTTTAACTTTATTCAGGTACCGTAATATGTCCGTTTTATTGCTACGAGAGCTCATTTTTGTTCGTAAAATAAGAATTCATGTAACTATATACTTTATTCGACAACATTGTGGTTAATTATGGTCTATACTTTGTTTTGTTTTATTAAATACTAGCAACATGCCCCAGCTTCACACGGGTGCAATATAGATGTACTATACGAACTATGTTACTTGCTGATAATGTAGCTTTCTATTAGTGAAATATTTTTTAAAATCGGTTCTGTAGATCCAGAGATTATCCCCTACAACCTCACAAATTCACAAATTAACTCTTTATAATATTATCTATCAAAAACCATCTCCTTAATAGTTTGTAATTTTTTTTTCTCTCCTTTATAATATTTTTGGTATCTTCGTATTTATGTCTACTGATTTCATATAATATTCATAATTATTAATGTTTTTTTTTATTTATTTGATTGTGTATTTGGTCTTGATTGTAATTTTTCTAATTACGAGTATATTTTAAATACACCTTATCCGTGTCTATAACTTGTAACTTTTCCATATCTGGGTAACCTGGTAGAAATCGCCACTAGGCGATAAGGTCGCCCCTTGTACATCCAATATATTTATGTTAGTATGAAAGTTATTTGTATTTCTTTGTTCTTTTTATATTGTCTGCAATAAAGTTTTTTTATATAATAAACTCAATAATTTCAAGTATGACCACGGGATCAGATCTATTGTTATCAATCAAATGTCCCAGCCCATAAATGTCAGTCATCAATAGTTTAGATACTATCAAATCCCGGGACAGTCGGTAGCAACACAATTCCGACGCACGTATCCGAGGTCTAGCCAACTCGACCGCGTTCTGAAAGAGAAGGCTTTGAATTCCAAAGAATCACTACATTCCCTTCAGTGGCAATTTCATTTCAGAATAAATTGAATGTAAAACGGAACTTTAAGGGATTCCGGAAATGCAATTTTATGCTTTGATGCAACGTGTGATTCAATTTCAATGGAATTTGCGATCGACGAAAAATTGAATTTTTAAATGATTTATGGCGCACTTTGATGCCCAACTGGGATTTGAAGGTAGTGGTAGATTAATTTAAACTCTTTAAATCTGAGGTCTTACATCCTAATATTGTCTTTTATAAACGCGAGTATCATTCATATAAATAAAATATTTTATACTGGATTATTTTTTGAACTTTGTGAAAATTCAAATCAGACACCAGTCACTTTTCAGTCTACCCGTGACGACGTTTGCTGAAAAGGACTCGAAACGTTGGTATATTTAATAAATCGCTTTTTAATCCGGTATAAATTATTTTATATAAATTACATCCTCTTTTATGTGGTAATATAGTGGTAATAAGTGTTTTTGCATTCTTTTCATACTTATGGAGGACGAAACATCACAAAGATCTAATATTAGGTAATATTTCTTAACTTTAGCGGCCAACGTTTTCCATTTCTATACTCTACACTTGTTAGTATGTATAAAACATCATCATAATTTTTTATCATAGAAAAGTATCTTTCATATGATAAAGGTAATAAAACGGCGCGTCGCGTCGGCTGAAACTATGATATTTCAATATATTGTAATAATCAGTCATATTAGGAAAAAGCAATTAATCATCCGAAGAGGTTTTCCATTAATGTAGTCTGACGATGAAGAAAGTCTTAATAATCGTTACAAATCCTCTTATTTTTTCGTTTTTTTGATACTTATTTGGAGTTGAGCCAAGAGGAAAATTTTAATGAGGAATGGAGGAGGAAAGGGAGTAGCTTACCATGCATTATGAGTTGAAAAACAAATTTCTTTTATTTTCAGTTTTCAAGTTTCGATAGTCTTTGTATAAGTTTATGTAATTTGGATGCGAAAAATAATAAAAATGAGGATAAACGATGAAATTTGTTAGAAATGACGGACAAGAATTTATCAAGAATATCTTGAGTTCAAACAGGAAAATGTTACTTTGGAAACGATTTTCCTCGAGTAATAATTTTACGATATAAATTCTCTTAAGTTCCTTTATAAAAACTTAAATAGGCATCAGTATTTCTACTGGTTATTGTTATTATAGAGTTACAAGAAATTATTGTGTGGCAAATTCATGGTAACCCTTGGAACATTCTCCACTATTTTCCCCGTTTGGAAGTAGTATTAACAAAAATCTATATTAATTGAGATCAAATTGGACGTAATTTTATTACGACGTACATTATTAAGTAAATTTAAATAGCAATTTTTGTTTTTTTTTTACTGCAACAATAATCCTTAATTTCTAACTTAAGCAGTAAGTACGTCTAATATTAACTTTTTAACAAATTTCAATAGTTTTTAGTTCTGTAGGTTGTCAATGGGTCAGTCACCCGAACAGTCATAACATAACTATAACTGAGTTCTATTTTTGAATAAAATCCTTAGTTATTGTAAATGGAAGAAACAATGAAATTGCATTATACCACACCTATTTCTCTTCTCTTAGCACCCTGACTAAAGAATTATCTATAAATCAGTAAATAAATCGAATTTAAGCAGGCATTGTGCAGTTTATACTTCCCATTTTATATTGAAATTTGAGCCACATATGTATCATCGTATATATGAGATTTACGATGATACATATACATACTTGTATATACGAGTATACATATAAATGAATTGACGTTTGTTAGTCTCACAAAAACTCTAAAGAACGGCTGAACCAATTTGCATAATATTCTATACTAATATTATAAAGAAGAAAGATTTGTTTGTTTTGTGGATAGCCTACTGGGTATATCAAATCAAAAACTAATCCACATATTATAACAACTGTATTTACGATTTTACAATATTATTTGATATAAAAATTAATTATTAAATACGAATTTACGAGCACATTAAACAGAGTACAGAGCAAAAGATATGACATGCATTCGCCGTGAGATCTAGCCGCGCAGTGTCCCCGCCGCGGCGACCAAGTATTTTAGAAAGTTGTTTTAGCGGCGGCGGGGCGCGGGGTGAAGAGGCGGTGGTACAGCGCACCACTCGCGCGCTGAATTTGCTGCGTCATTTTCAATATTATTTTGTTTTGCGAAGATTCTTCTGACGCCACACTACTCCCCCACCGAGACCGGAGCCAGCTACGGTCGATAGTAGTCAGGAAAACGAACCACACGACCACTTCTTGTCTTGATTGGCTCCGCTGCTGACGACTTGCTGTTATTAATTTGAACTTCATTCTGTAAATTATTAAGCAAATAAGCAGGTTTTAAGCGATCGATTGTGACATAGGTATGTCTACCACACAAGTCGATCTTGAAGGTTTTCTTCCCTCGTTCCAGTACTTTATGCGGACCGGAGTAAGGCGATTCTAGCGATCTTTTAATAGGCCCTTTGCGAAGAAAAACATGCTTAGCTGTGTCTAAGCCCTTAGGAACATAGAAAGTTTTATTGGAATGCCAATGCGCCGGCTCTGGTGCAAGGTTTTTAATGTAGCTACGTAAGCGTGAAACAAAGTCAGTGAAGTCTGTGATAGTAGTAGCTTTAGAAGAGAAAAACTCGCCAGGAAGTCGTAATTGTTCTCCGTAAACCAGCTCAGCTGCAGAGGATTTAATATCATCTTTCCACACACTGCGTATACCAAGTAAAACAAGTGGAAGTACCTCTGACCATTGATTGTTTTTGTGACACATGATAGCTGCCTTCAGCTGACGATGAAAACGTTCCACCATACCGTTACTTGCTGGATGGTAGGCTGTAGTTGGGCGATGCACTGCGCCTAGCAGGGCAGCGATGTTGTGAAACAGGTGGGACTCAAACTGCCTGCCTCTGTCTGTCGTAATCTTCTCAGGGCAGCCAAAGCGTGCAACCCAGCCGGAGATGAAAGCTCGGGCACACGTTTCTGCCGAGATGTCTGGTAAAGGAATTGCCTCAGGCCAACGTGTAAAGCGATCGATGATCGTGAGACAATATCTGAAACCAGAAGAATAAGGTAACGGGCCCACGATGTCCATGTGGACGTGGGAAAAACGTTGAGTTGGGCTTGAAAAAGGAGTTAAAGGAGAGGAAGTATGGCGGAAGACTTTATTACGTTGGCATTCTGTGCATGAATTTGCCATGCGGCGACAATCTCTTTTCATTCCAGGCCAAACAAATCTTTGGGAAATCAATTTAATGCTTGCCCTGGCTCCAGGATGACTAAATCCATGAAAATAATTAAAAACTTGCTCTCGTAAATTCTTAGTTATAAAAGGTCTCGAGTTTGCCATTGATACGTCACAATAAATGTAACTTGAAGAATTTGGTAAATTTACTTTTTCTAATTTAAGTGAAGTTTCTTTCTTTAAAAGTTCTTGCAGTTCAGTATCTGTAACCTGAGTTCGTGCAAGCTCTTCAAAATTAATTACATCTGCGATCTCATTTATTCTAGACAGTGCGTCGGCTACCACATTATCTGTACCGGCCACGTACCTGATATCAGTAGTGAATTGAGATATAAAATCTAAATAGCGAAACTGACGAGGTGAGCATTTATCTCGATTTGAATTAAAAACATATGTAAGTGGTTTATGATCTGTATAAACGGCAAAAACTCTTGCTTCTAGCATATGACGAAAATATCGAATAGCATCATAAATAGCTAAAAGCTCTCGATCATATGGGCTATACTTAACTTGACATGGCTTAAGTTTACGTGAGAAGAAAGCTAAAGGTTGCCAGGTGTCATTCACACGTTGTTGTAAAACAGCCCCAATCGCATTGTCTGATGCATCCGTATGAATTGCGATATCACAATCAGTTCTAGGATGTGCTAGCGTGGTCGCTTTAGAAAGAGCCAACTTACATGCGTTAAAAGATTCCATTTCTACTGGGGTCATCTCAATAGCTTGTTTGCTTTTCTTTTTGGGTCCGGCAAGAGCTAAACTGAGTGGAGCTTGGATAGATGATGCGCCTGGGATAAAACGTCTATAAAAGTTAAACATACCCAGAAAACGACGGAGTTCTTGAATATTCTTCGGAACTGGAAAGTCCATCACTGCTTGTACTTTCTCTTGCACCGGACATATTCCAGTTGATGAAACCTTATGACCCAAAAAAGTTATATTAGATACACCAAACTCACACTTAGCGGAATTTATTAAGATGCCAAAATCTGATAGTCTCTGGAACAATTGATGCAGGTGATCCAGGTGCTCATCATAGTTCTGAGAAAATACTAAAATGTCATCTAAGTATCCATAACAAAAATGAAATCCTTTGAGCATTTCGTCAATAAAACGCTGAAATGTTTGCGCTGCATTTCGAAGACCAAATGTCATATATGAAAATTCAAATAATCCAAACGGTGTAGTAATAGCAGTCTTCGGTATATCGTCTTTAAAAACCGGTATCTGATTGTACGCTCTTACTAAATCGATTTTTGAAAATATAGTGCTACCTGCTATCAAATGAGTAAAGTCTTGGATATGCCTGATTGGATAGCAGTCGGGCAATGTTCTCGCGTTCAAAGCTCTGTAGTCACCACAAGGTCTCCAGCTGTTATCCTTCTTGGGAGCTAAATGAAGAGGAGAAGACCATGGACTATCTGACCTGCGTGCTATTCCAGCTTGTAGCATATCTTCAAACTCCTTCTGTGCAACCTTCAATCGATCAGGAGGAAGTCTACGAGGTCGAGATGAAACTGGCGGACCTGGTGTTGTCCGAATATGATGCACGGTATTATGCTTTGGCTCCTTATAAGTACCTGCTGGGCGCGTTATATCTGGATACCGACGTAAGATTTGATGGTAAATAGAATCTCCAGAAATTACCTTGATAGAAGTCACGTCACTTTCAGATGCCTTTTCAATTGATGTTGAAACTGCGAGTGATGTCAATCCGTCAATAAGGCGTTGCTGACGACAATCTACTAACAGATTATAAAAAGAAAGAAAATCAACACCAATTATCGGTTTAGAAATGTCGGCAACTACAAATCTCCATTTAAAATCACGTCGCAATCCTAAATTAATATGAATCTGAACCCAACCATAAGTAGTGATAATTGAGCCATTGGCTGCAAACAGCTGGTAGTCAGTCTTCGTTCGATGCTCTCTCAATGCTCTGCGTGGATAAACACATAAATCAGAACCTGTATCAATAAGAAATTTCATTTTAGTTATTTTATCCACTATAAAAATGCGGCCTGGTGAAATTTGGCAGTCGGTTGCCGCTAATTCCGGCTGCTCATGCCGTTTTCCGACTGTGAATTATAATTGCATGGCTTAATGCATTTATGTGCTCGATTTCTAAATCTCTGATGATACCAACAAAAATCTAAATTTCGAGACCTCGATCTCGATCTAGATCTGTGACGGTGATTATTGTCACGTGATGGGGTACGTGGCCGTGATTTATGGAATTTACTTTTCAATGAAGCTACTTCTTTCGTTAAACTTTCTAATTGTTTACTCAATTCTGAAATTTCATTATTTTTAATATTATTATTTAAAGTGCAAACTTGTTGGGAGGGTTGTACAATATCGTGAACAGAATCTGCCAAATCAGCAATTGCTTCTAAACTGAGACTTTTTTGTGAAGCTATTATTGTTTGAATATTTAATGGTAACCGACCTGTCCATAATGTCCGTAGAAATTCCTCTGGAACTGCTGGACCTGCCAAGTTCTGTAAATGTCTCAAAAATTGAGACGGCTTCCTATCTCCCAATTCCTCTTGAGCTAAAAGCTGCTGGATACGCTTTTCTTGAGAAGCTGTAAGCCTTTTTATTAACTCGGTCTTCAATTTGAGGTACTTGTTTTCCGAGGGAGGACTTTTAATAATATCTTTTACCTCCTGCGCAAATCGCTGTTCCAGTTGAGACGATATGTGGTAAAACTTCGTCGTATCCGATGTTATTCCGGCTAAATAAAATTGTCCTTCAATCTGAGCAAACCATAATGCGGGATCATCTGGCCAAAACGGAGGTAGCCGCACTCCAACTTCGTTAACTTCATTGTCTGTAGAAGCTTCTTGCGCCATCTTGTTCTCGAATGTTCTCGAACGTCGGGGTCACCAATTATGTGGATAGCCTACTGGGTATATCAAATCAAAAACTAATCCACATATTATAACAACTGTATTTACGATTTTACAATATTATTTGATATAAAAATTAATTATTAAATACGAATTTACGAGCACATTAAACAGAGTACAGAGCAAAAGATATGACATGCATTCGCCGTGAGATCTAGCCGCGCAGTGTCCCCGCCGCGGCGACCAAGTATTTTAGAAAGTTGTTTTAGCGGCGGCGGGGCGCGGGGTGAAGAGGCGGTGGTACAGCGCACCACTCGCGCGCTGAATTTGCTGCGTCATTTTCAATATTATTTTGTTTTGCGAAGATTCTTCTGACGCCACAGTTTGTTACGATTTAACTCAAAAACTACTAGTGAAAAGACTCAGAAGGACGAAACCTTTTGAGTAAGTGTAACAATATAACAATGTGTAAAGTGCAAGTGAACACTGTGACAATTATTAGTGTTAGTGTAATAAGACAATGTTTTAAGGACACTAATGGGTGAACTTAAATTAAGTAAAATACCCTAGAAGTTTAAGTTAGAATAGAACTGTTTATTAGCCTCTGTTGGCTAGATTACAGTAGTTTTAAAGAAAAAAAAAAAATAAAAAAATAAAAAGCTACATTATCAGCGAGTAACATAGGCTGTATATCTTACATCTACATTGCATCCGTGCGAAGCCGGGGCGGACCGCTAGTAACAAATAAAATTGTTTAAATAGAAATAAAGATAATATGAATTACCCCCTATCTCATATGATTACGATTCCACACAAAAGAACCGAATTTGCATTACAGTCGACTCTCGATAATTAATTTGACACTTGTTAATTTGAATCTCTCGATAATTTGAAAATTTATCCGGTCCCTTGAAAAATACTCGATAAATTGAATAAAATCAATGATAATTGGTCCCTTCGGTAATTTGAAGTTGAAAAAGTATTATCTTGCTCGCCAACATGCGATAATTTGAAATCCAGGCTTCCCTACTCTCTATAATTTGAAGCGTTTATCATGCACATACCTGTCGTTTGTTTACATACATGCACAGACTTGTCAATTGTTTACATAAATGAGGTATGAGTAAGTTCGCATTCCAGTCTTCTTTGAAACGTTAATGAGTCACGTTAATGTTCGATTTGTGCTAAATGTATTTGTATTTGCATTAAAATGAATCCAAGAAAGAACAAATGTCCTTCAGAATTTCCTTCAGTCGCCCCTCCCCCTCGTGGTTATTCAAACACTTGTTATTTTGAACTCTTGATAATTTGAAATTTATCTCTGGTCCCTTGAGTTTCAAATTATCGAGAGTCGACTGTATATGTTTACATTCCTTGGTGTGTCTTTTCTTAACGAGGAAGAAAACATGAAAAATCATGAATGTTCATCCGACTGTGCACATTCCATTTTCCTATTATTCAATTCGGTCCTTTATACAAAGATTATATACTTAGGGTTACCAAAGGTATAAAAATATTTTTTTTTTAGTGCAATAAAGTATTTAAATAAAATACTGTATACCGGATTAAAACGCGATTTATTATTTATATTGTTTAAATTATTTATCCCGACGTTTTGGATGCTTTACAGCAACCGTGGTCGCGGGAAGACAGAAAGATGGATTCACAAATCTAGGGCGTAGAGCGGACGAGAAGAACTGGCAAGAATATCGCCGCCTTTTTTTTTTTTAGTTTCTTGCCAGTTCTTCTCGTCCGCTCTACGCCCTAGATTTGTGAACTGGTAAATGTAAAATTAGAAGCATTTAATATGTATTATTTTTTATTGACGTTCATAGATGTACATTGTGTTACCTAAATTAATAGATTATTTTTTAATTTAATTGAATTAAATATGGCACCTTTGTGACATTTCAAATATCAGACAACTGTCATCTTTCTGTCTTCCCGCGACCACGGTTGCTGTAAAGCATCCGAAACGTCGGGATAAATAATTTAAACAATATAAATAATAAATCGCGTTTTAATCCGGTATACAGTATTTTATTTAAATGTGTGATACTCGCGGTAATAAAAGACAATTTTATGTACAATAAAGTATTTCATTTATTGATGTATTTTTCCCATATAGGGTGGGTCAACCTACTATGAACCTTCTTCAGCACTATTACAGAAGTGGAGGCGGAGTTATAAGAGGTTCAGGACAGCTACATAATAAGACTTTGGACGAGGCCAAGAACCACACAGGGTTGAGTTATACAAATATAGAAGCAAAACCTCCTCTTAAGTTTGTATGGCTTTGGCTTCATCTAAGCCTGTATTGATCAATAACAAGGGTAATTTTCTAAGATTGATGGGTTCGTTGGCGCGTTCGGTAGAACACCTTCCGTGCGCATCGATGGATCGTGGGTTCGGGTCCGACCGGATATCGAACCACCGGTCATAGATGGAAAAACCATGAAGTGCATATTGCGCGTTTCGGTTTCAGCCTAAGGATTAACGAATGTTCGAAGTAAAAATTAGGTTGAAAGCGCATCATTGACTGATGATCTATGGCTGAGGTATCACCTATCATTAAGTGAACCTCATGCTCGTTTGTCGATATCTAACACAAAGATTGATATACAATAAACTTTTTTAGCTATTTTGGTAGTAGTATTAATTATAATTTTAAAACGACGTTTCCATGTCCATTGTTATAGATTTATTAATGGGGAATAAAAAATTTCATTTGGACGAAATTCCGGTTAAGGCAAATCTGACGTGTGGTAACCCTAGCATGTCTCAAGAGGTTTCTACACGTTCAGATAAGGCTCGCATAGTGAAAGGAAAACACTGTTGCGGACGTGTGCTGACATTTATTTCACAGCTAAAATAAATGGTACCGAAAAAGGACTTCTCATGTCAGATTTTCGAACTTTGTATTTGTTTTGTACGAATAGTACTAATTTAGGCTTTTTCATAGTTATAATTAGACTAGTAAGAAGTAGTAGAGTAGTATGTCGATATCTGACTTAAAAAAAGGAAACAGGTCATTGAGAAGACGTTTGTATATTTCTGTACGTGTATACGAGATGTAGTAGACCAGTAATCTGCCTTTCCTGACTTTTCCTGCCTTTCCCGGGATTTGAACCCGGAACCTCCACTAGATACGTTTAATAACTAAAACACATTTCTTATCTAAATATAAACTAATATTGTCTTTTATTAACGCGAGTATCACACATTTAAATAAAATACTGTATACCGGATTAAAACGCGATTTATTATTTATATTGTTTAAATTATTTATTTATCCCGACGTTGACGTGATAGTCTCCCGCGACCACGGTTGCTGAAAAGCATCCGAAACGTCGGGATAAATAATTTAAACAATATAAATAATAAATCGCGTTTTAATCCGGTATACAGTATTTTATTTAAATATAAACTAATATTATAAAAAGGTAAGATTTGTTTGTTTATTACGATTTAATTCAAAAACTACTTGACCGATTTTAAAAATTCTTTCACCAATAGAAAACCAATTTATGTACATCTACATTGCACCTGTGCGAAGCCGAAGGTTGTTGCAAGATCATATTATTTTGTCGTTACTTCTTTTTCTTTTTGCTAGATAATATTTACATTACTGTTAAAAATACTAGGTGAATAGCTTATTAAAATTAATAAACTATTAAGCCTAGGGACAATCTGTTCATGAGAAACCGCGCTTCTTCCAACCCAAGTAATAATTTTGTACACAATTTCAAAGAAACAGAAAAATAAAAACAAGTCAGGGCGCACACTCTGAATGCTCTCTGCCTCAATTAGGGGACATACATAGGACTAGGAAGTAAGGAGGTCAGTTCTTAGACTGATCGAGAACCCTTTAGGTTAGAGAAAGATAACTTTAATACACATTCATTGTTTTAAAAAAGGAATTTATAAAAAGCTTGACTTTGACTTTGATACCCAGTTCATCTTTGATGGAAATTTTTGCTAAGTTCAACGAATAGGACAAGCGGAATGCATTCGTTACAATATTTGGGGTATAAGTGTTGAGATAGAAAGTAAGTATATATATATATATATATATATATAATATTTGTGACTGTTTATGATTGGTTGCATTTTGAGCCACCTGCTAAATGAAACGTTTTCTTTTAAATACAAAGCATTGGATTTTCTCATCGTGGGACATTAAATTGTGTAGGATATTGTAGATAGGTTAGTTAAATAATTATTTACTTGAATTTACTGATAGTTGAGATTAAATAAAACATGAATTACTTTCCTAAATGGCAAGTAAAATATTTAAATAATAAGCTTTGGCTACACGATTAAAAAATAAATAAAGGATTGAATCTACTTATCTGCCATTATGAATATGATAGAAATCTGTGATTTCATAAATACATCATCCCTCGAAAATATGGAAATTCAACGTAAAATCTATTTATTTGAAGGACCTCAAGGGTGAGTTTGATTTGGTCTCGAAGTGAAATTGCTTTCAGAAATAGGAGCTGCGGTGAAGAAGCCTTTCGTATCGATTCGAAAACGCGAAATTAAATTTCTTGCGAGTCCCTTCTTTCTTATTGAATCCTTTCCGATATTCAATATTGTAGCTTACACGTGTTTCACAACACAATTGCCATTTACAAGTTCGAATGATATTCTTCACGATAAAATATAGGAGTTGAGTAACATTCATACATAGGTACAGAATAATTATATAATATATGAAAAGTCATTGATCCCTATATTTGGATTTCCATTGGATATTTGATTTCAGAGAAATACACTTCTCATATATGATGTAAATAAGGCAAGTATTGTTTTTGGGTTTTATTTTCATTTTATATATAAAATGAATATATCATAGCAGTGCTACCCATAACGCTTCACAGGTGCATATTAGAGTGTAGTTACAATGACTAAAGTATCAGCATTTTTAAAAAAGTTTATGGGTCAAAAATGAAAATTCTCGGTTATGACAAAACCTCAGTAATTTTCTAAAGTTTATTTAAACATAAAACATTTTCAAAGTAAATATATCCCACCTGTTTAATGCCCGAAGTTACCAGACATGGGGAAGACATACCTACAGAAAAATGTAAACATGTTCCGGCGGGATTCGAACTCACGACCCATTGGAGCGCACGGCAGGTGTTCCACCAAATGCGCCAACGAGCCCGTTAAAGTTCTTCAGCAGTAACTAAAAACAACTTTAATCTGTCTCTTTGAGTTTCGTACTCAAGACTTAGAAGGTCATGTTTGAATATAATCGCAAAACCAATATCATTTCCCAAAAATATAAAGGGAAAAGGCAAATAAATGTCCCGCATGGCAGAGTGGAGAATTTTAATAAAATATTTATTATTGAGTCAATATCTTCAGCATTATTGCTTACAAAGACTCTGTACAATGAAACTTATCTGTTTTACTCGTATTTTCCGTCGGCTTCTTTAATATTGTCTTTTATTAACGCCTCAGTGATAATTTGTAGCGAGTTTCCACTTCTCGGATAGATAAATTAATATGGAAGTAACATTTATTGGTCACGTGACTCACGTTAAACTTAATTGATGTCATACACAGACTTGATATCATATTCATAGCGTGCTATAGTATGAAAATATACAAATACATTATATGTACATATGTATATGAGAAGCTGGTGACTATATAGTGACAGCCACGACGAAATAATCTTTAAATCACGATAACTTTTATTTCCGATATATAGTGTCGACGAAACGCTATTTACGTTACGCTTAATCTATGTAAATACTGCATGAAAATCAACGCAGTGATTTCAGAGATTAAAATGAACAAACATACAGACAGTAAAGCCTTTTGAAAATGATTTTAAGACATCGTCTCCGTGCCGACAATTTCTGGTAAATATATGAAATGTACAGAGTTACCCAATCTACTATTTAATTATTGTATAGATAGATTTTAGGCCATGACGTGCTAATAGACATAATCCTATTATTACTGACAATATCTATTACAAATGATGAGCCATTCAATACGTGTAATTAATCCGACGCAGAGGATTAGTTATCCCGCGATGGCTTTACACTCACTCATTAATAAGCTGTCAACGTGATATGTGATACTATTCATTATAGTAGGAGAGCCCGTGGGAGATCGTCCTTCACCGATCTGATAACCAGATGAGATGTATTTTTTATTAAATATTTTTTATAAACAAATATGCCTATAATTGCTTGCCTATCGAAAAGTGGTCATGGCTATTTTTAATTAAATTAACTTTTATCGATTTTTTTTTCATCACCTTCATACTTTTGATAACCAAATGAAATTCATTTGACTGATAGTTTTTCATACACAGAATATGCCTAGGTATGCTTGCCTACTCATTTCAGTGTATAACTACCTGGCAAGCAAGTGTAAACAGGTAAGTCAAAATAATAAAAATATAAATAAATAAATAGATAAATAAAATTAAAAATAAAAAAAAAATTAAAATTAAAAATTAAAATAAATAAATTAAATTAAATAGCCATGACCACTTTTCGATAGGCAAGCAATTATAGGCATATTTGTTTATAAAAAATATTTAATAAAAAATATGTCTCAACTGGTTATCAGATCGGTGAAGGACGATCTCCCACGGGCTCTTAGACCATTAGGTTCTGTATTTTAATTTATACTACACTCAAAAGGCATCGAACATTATTTGGGTCCAATACAAAAACATTTTCAGAGGCCCTTACAATTTGCGAGAGAGTATTCACTTCACTTGTATGAAAAAGTAACTTTAAAAGATTTGAAGTTCTAAGTCTACAATATTTGTAGCGACATCTACAATTTGCACCTACAATCAGTATGAGGATGTCAATAATCCTGGATCGCGCTATCAAAGTACAGAGCACTGACAACTTCTCGACTATCCTAGTGATTGATGATTGGAATGTAAATTTTGATACCATTCGCTTCCTTATGAGCTGGAGTACATATGTATTTCAAAAGAGGTATATATCATTTAAATCGTGTTAGTAGAAAACATATTGAAATAACCTAGTGGGCACGAAACTTAAATGGTTAGAATATTCAACAATAATTCACTAAATTTTATTACTTTGTTTGCTACCAAGAAATAAGATATACATTAATAATAATTACAAATTTATTAAAACTTCAAACTCAATTTTCTCAAAATGGCAACCATGTGGGTTGACACTCTGTATTGCTTAACAGTGTCCATTTGACTTAATCTATATTTATGTGGTGTATGCTTCGAGGGACAGTAGTTCAAGTAACAAGGTGAAAAATTCCATTTGCACGTTCAAATTCAATGAACCGTGAACTAGTTTGCTTGAAAAGTCTTTCGTGTGTGATAAAAACATTTCTAAATAAAACGGAAATATGTTAGAAACATTTTCAACTATCATGTCATGTCTATACTTTGTAGATTTTTGTGATTGACTAATGACCCGCTCCGGCTTTACGCGGGTGTTATTGTGATTTACTGTTTACGCGTAATTTTTAATCTGTGATATCTTCTAAACCATTGATCGTGCTGTAGTCGTTGTCGCGGCACTTTTGTACAAGGACTGAATACCGGTTAATTTACCATGGGAGTTATGCCGGTATAATAAAGGTTTTTGTTAATATTCTTTCGTTTTTATTCATATTTACTGAAAAAAAATACTGTGGTAAGTTTAATGTGTATTACTCTTTAAAACTAATGTCATGGTATCTCAGTCAGACACGTATTTTGGAAAATAAAAATTAACCGGTTTCAGTCCTTGCTTTTGTATGCTTAGTGTGCCAACAACTTTTAGAAATTAAGTTTAAATTAAAGAAAAATTTTAAAAACTTAAACTTCGTTAAAACTTTTAAAAGTGTCCCGCGACAAAAAAGGTTGACAATCACTCTTTGTTATTGTTTATCTAAAGTTTTTATTTAAATGATATTATATAAAATATTATTTTTATTTACAATGCATAGAAGATATTCATATGAATTGAAATTGAATACCTAAGTATTAGTAATTTCTCATACATATCTATTACTTAATAGTATCGTCAAGAAAGTTCTCACAAGTTGTTAATTCTCGTTTTTTATTGATTATTATTATTATGTAATTTGAACCAATTACATTAATCTTGTTACATTTAATTTGAAATTTACGCCAATATTTTGCTAGCTATAATATATTTTTAAGACTACTAGCTTTAAATATCCTATATTGATCCAAGAAACGAGAAGGAGAAATCTTTGTAAGCAAATTTTTAAACTCTAAAAGTACCTAATAACAATCTTAAGACTTAAACAATGAAAACTTGTAGTTATTCAAAGATAATTTACATTTGAAGTTACTAGTAGATCACAAGTGAATAAATTTCTTTTTATAGTAATCCTATTCATATTCAAAGAGGCAAATACGAGTACGTGGTAAATTCCTGCTTTGAATATTCAGATTTCATTTTCATGAGATATGCAAATTGGCTGAAACATATTTTTCTTACATCGTTTCCCTTGGGTTCGTGTCGAAATTAGCGGAAAATTGAAATTATTGAAACGTTTTTTATGGTCCTCTTGAAGGATTTTAAATGATCAATAGATTGCTATTTATATATTTAACAATTTATAATATATAAAAACAGTAATTAACAGTAAATATTAACAAAAAAAATATAATAATAGTATAAAATCCTTAATTTTTTATAAACCTATACAGATTAACTCTGAAACAGCCAAAGGTAATATCTGTAGTAGTATATTTTTTAGTAGGTTTATGTATATATTATATAGAACACAAGAATCTTAAAAATTGCATTTATGCATTCTGCTACCCTTCTTTTATCACCCCTCTAAATTTCTGGTAAAAATATTTGGTGAAGCGTAATTTCGATCCTACTCTTTTATTATATGTATAGATGATATAATCTTTGATCTTTTGATTTCTTTCCAATAAAGCAAATAAATAAATATATTTTTTTAAATTATTTCCCACATTCATGATTGCTATCTACTTATATAATATAATTTGAAAGAATTCTCAGTCTCCACCAAATAAAAAAATAAAGTGAAGAAAAAGTTAGCAAACGTTTTATAATTCGTTACAAACGAGATGTAACTGTCAAGTTTTCACTCATTAATATCTTCTGAAACTTCTTTAAATCTCGGTTTTAGTCGATAGTAAGAGCAATTTTTTTATGTTAGATATCGACAGACGAGCATGAGGTTCACTTGTTGTTAGGTGATACTCCAATCACGGAACCTCAGTCAATAATACGCAGTCGACCTACTTTTTACTTCGAACATTGGGAAATATAGACGGAGACCGAAACTTGCAATGTGCACTTTTCACGGTTTTTCCATCTATGAATGGTGATTCGTTAACTGGTCGGAATTTCGATATTCCTCCCACCAAACGGGTGCCCGAAGTTAACAAAAGTGGGGAAGAATTGTTTACAGGAAATTTTAAACATGTCGTCTCGTCGAAATTCGAACCCACGATCCATCGGAGCGCAAGGTAGCTTCTAACAAACGCGCCAACGAGTCCGTCAAATCTCAGAATTATGGTCAAATACTCAAACGCTTTTCAACATTAGGTTGTAGGTACTTTTAAAGTATTGCTGTCCCTGTTAGTAGCATACGTAAAATGAAAGATAGAAACGTTTTGAGAAGATCTCTTTAAATATAGCTTCAGTAATCTGCGGGTAAACAATTTTACCTGTCTCAATTCCGTAGCAAGGTCAATGACAAGTTGATTTTGTTCCTTTTCGAATTCTCTCGAAATTTTCATTTCTTGTGGTCCTGAAATATTATTAATCAATTAATACACAAAACATCCATTATTATTTAACATAAAAATTGTCATAATCACATATTGTGTAAAATTTATAGCTTCATCGCTGAGAAGCGATTCTTTCCAGATAGCTGGATTTTTATAAGGTAACATAGCAGTAGTGTTTAGATTCGTAATTTAAAGTATACTTTTTTAACACTTAAATTAGTATATGCGTGTTTATAATAATGATATGCATTTGATGAAAGATACCTTATAATTTAAACCTCAAAAACTATCTTATGTTTATAATTTACCTTCAAAAGTTTGTATAACAAATACTCCGATAATAGTCCACAGGATAAGAAAAGAAGTTAGTCCAAGTTGACAGAACACGCATCGAACGATCACAGAGCACATGGTTTCCCCCGCTATCTTGGGCGCTGGATACACTCGTAGCCATGTTTCCGGTGCCTTTAAGTTTTTAAAATTAGAATACATTCAAATACAAAAGTTGGTTGGCTAGTTTCGAGACGGGAAAGTTTTGACGAGTTCGTTGGCACCCGCAGGTCGCATCGATGGGTCGTGGGTTTGAATTCAACTGGGACGACATGTTTATAATTTTCTGTAAGTAACGTAACCTCACGTTTGGTAACTTATCGAAATTCCGACCGGGTAACGAACCACAGTTCATGGATGGAAAAACCGCGAAGTGGTTTCAGCCTATGGATTTCCGAATGCTCGAAGTAAAAAGTAGGTCGACAGCGCATCATTGAATGATGTTCTGTGGCTGAGGTATCATCTACCATCAAGTGAATCTGATGCTCGTCTGTCGTCTGTTGATATCTGACATTAAAAAAAACTTTGGAGAAGTTGCCACTAAATGAAAAACAAATAAGACATAAAAACCTTTGTTTTTTTTATAGAATATAAGGCTTTTTGTCGATATTTGATATAAAAAGCTTACCTTGTGAATAACTATCTTCTGACCACTTCTGGGTCCATCTAAATTACTAGTTGCCTTTTCCTCCATTAAGCAATACTTTTGCTTATCGGCGATCCCGTCATTTACTCGAAATTGACTATCCCTCACTGTTGTGTATTTATGTATTCCTTGTGATACATTGCTATGATTTCTATCTTTATTGTCTCTGAATACGCGTTCACTTTCACAAGCGCCCGGCAATGTAACACTATATTCTTTACTAACTTTACTTTTAACGTTAATGACATTTGCAGCATTCAAAATGGTTTTAACGTCAAAATCATCGCCACGTAGTTTTACTGTCCAGTCGCAATCCAAAGGAGTAATTTTATTGGATATTCGTTCAGTTCTCCCTCTCCTATAGAGGGGCTTCACGAAATTAATTTTGTTCTTAAACTTTTCGTGCAAAGATTTCTTCATTGTGCCGAAGTATTTCACTGGAAGTCTGAATGGGAACTGTTTGAGGGCTCGCTCGTAGCGTGTTTTAAACTTAAAATTATCTGCTTCCGATACTAAGTTAACTGACAAACGGAAGTGGTTCCTCATCAAGCACCGAACATTAAATAAATAGGTTAATTCTGACATAAACTGTATACAATAATCAACTTAAAAGCTTAACTAACTAAAAATTAAACCATTTAAAAAAAAATTAAAAAGTTGATATAATTTTTCATTTTTTTTTTAAATTCTAAAGTGTTTATATACACATATTTTTATTCCCAAAAGTGAATTAAATGGACGTTTAATTTATATATTTCTGCACTGTTTTGCTAATTTAAATAATTATTTGCCAATAACATAGGTACGTTATATATTACGTATTCAAAGAAGAGTTTCAATTATTCGTTTCAGCAGTTTCGGTAAACAAGTAATAAAGTGAAAACGTTAATTTTTCACGAATGACACTTGATGCTTTGTGGCTGTTGAAAACTCGTGTATTTCACGCGAGCATAATGTGGATCGAATTATTCACAAAAAAAAAATAGTAATTGTGTTAAATTATAAACATTACATGTTAGGTACTCCTCAACTGTAGAATATAATCGTATATAATATTGAATATATATTGAAGTTTTTTGCAAATGTACATTTATACTCGTTGCACACACTAGTACAAACATGATACAAAATTTTATTTAACGATTTTAATACATTACATAATACTACATCTTTGACGGGTAGAATACCTGCCGTGCGCATCGATAGGTCATGACTTTGATTCCCACCGGGACGACATGTTTATAATTTTCTGTAACCATGTCTGCATTGAACGGGTAGGACGAATGTCGAAATTCCAATTGCGTAAACCACTATTTTATATAAGCAATATACTGCCTAGAGGCTTTTTAGCTATTTATAAACGTCTGTACAATAAAAATTTTGAAAAGCAACACAAGATTATAAATTAAATATTCTTGATGAGCATATCCCTATTAATATTGTATAACAACTTACAAAGGAACAAAGTTAAAATTGAGTTCGTGCCAGCTGTCACTCAAAGTGTTCTTTATTCAGTTTTTACCCGGTAGGTGGCATTCGGTCTGCAGGAAAAAATAAATTTAAAAATTTTATGGGTTGCGTTTTAGCAAATAATACCACGGCTTCGCACGGGTGCAGTGTAGATGTACTATACACAAAAAAACCTATATTACTCGCTGTTAATGTGGCTTTATATTGATGAAATAATTTTTTAAAACGGTCGAGTAGTTTTTGAGTGAAATCGTAACTAATAAACAAATATTTCCTCTTTATAATATAGTATATAGATTATAATTTAAATTCCCCCGCTATAAAACTATCATATTATTTATATTCACTTTTATATATGTTCTCGATCCGTATATCGATGTTATTTCGATCAGCGAAGTAAAGTAATGTCGGGGACGGTCATTAATTAGACAGGTGAATTCGTAACCTTTTTGTATCAATATTCTGAAACGTTTGGAGTTTTCTTTCTGTTAATGGTTATTAAGTTTAAAATGATATCAACTAGAGATACACAATAGAAAATTAGTGAAATGAATATATATAAACAGTTAAACGACCTTTAAATATGTTAGTATTAACTGTTTAGTAAAAAAACTAAACATTTATTCCTTGTAGGTCTATTTAAAAAATAGAACATTGTAGTTCCGCATCAAAACAAAGTTCGATTAACCAGAACTACAATAATACTATGGAAATAAATATATTTATAGAGTTTGGAAAATAATGAACTAAAGACAAAATTTGAAATCGCAAACAGCGATTCGATTTTTCCTGCATTTTCCTTTTACCATGCGGAAAACGTACGATCATTCAGATGAAACGTCAACGTTCGATTTTGGTAATATACTTCTAGACAAGGACTTTATATATATAACTAAAGTCCTTGCTTCTAGACTTTACCCTGACTGACTGACGGGTGACGGTTATTATTGATTTCATACCATTTCCTTCCGTCATGCGCCGTATTGTGCGCCTTTTGCAATTTTCTAGCGAACTGCGCGCGCATCTGTCAAACTGTTTGCCAAATAAAAATAATCATTTCTACAAACATTTACATTTGAACCAAAAATGCTATTTCTGATGAAATTAAGAATCAAATACTTAGTATTTTATGTATAAATATGGATAACTGAAAAGCGAAGGAAAGATTGTGCAGGTTTCTGTGACTTTGTGTTGTGTTGGTGCAGTGCTTTTATTTTGTTGAAGTGTCGCTCTTTCTTCATAATTATACTTCTATTGGACAAAGAAAATGAAGAATTTGATAGCTTTCAAAGATGTTCATGCTGGTAATCAATTTTAATATTTCCAATACTATTGTAAATAAACAATGATAGAAAGCATGCCTATCAAATGAAGCTCGTGAAATACAATGAATTAGAACAATGTCGAGATGTTTACGGGTATGTGGCGCCTACTCGTATAGACTAACACGTAGACATTCAACGCTATTTCTATTTATTTCCTTTATTGTTACCTTAGCTGTGATATTTCACTTGTATTCCTATAAGCACCATGAGCAACCGCGCACTTTGGCACAAATCGGAGATTTTGAATATAGACCCGGAGCTTTCTTACGAGGTCATCAACCTAACGAGAATAAAAGCTATTGTGAATTCAATTATGGCCTTCCCAATTACATCGATTGGGGAACATTCCCAATATTTACGTCTCCAGAATCAGGAATTACTGGGCCGTACAGAGTCATATATAACGCAATCAGGGGAACAGAATATGCTAACTATAGCAAGTATGATGCGGTGACGTATGCGACACAAGCCACGCCAGAATTTATTTATCACGTTGTCGAAATCGCAAAATATTGGGACGGACCAATCAGTTTAGCGGTATATGTTCCCAGCTATGACATGGATATTACAGTTCAAATTATGAAACACCTTTGTGGATGCTCTCCTGCAATGTCCAAAGTATCATTACATCTGTTTTACCCAAAACGATATCCACCTAAAATAAGAAAACCAGAAGAATTAGCTGCTACCACGGAGTTACCGTCCACGGCCATGAACGTATCGGACAAGGAAATTTTGAAAAATAAAGTGGACAAATATAGGAGTTTGAGTCGCAAATCGAGGGCTGAATACGTACAATGGGTGAGAAAAAAGAAAATCGAACGAATGATGGCGAAGGTACATAAAAAGGCGGAGAGCGCTCCAAATTTACATTTTCCCGATTGCTCCGGGCCAGACGTATCCGATATAGCGACGTATCGGCGAGAACATAAAATGATATATCCTATAAACGTCGGCAGGAACGTCGCCAGGAATGCGTCAAAGACAAACTATTTTCTTGTGTCTGATATAGAAATGATACCGAGCTACGGATTAGCGCCGAAATTTCTCAGAATGGTGAGGAAACTTATGGGCGATAAGAAACGCGACGAGGGCTGTATATTCGCTAAGACGGTCTTTGTGGTGCCGCTTTTTGAAGTGGAAAGGGGAGAGGATATACCTCACGACAAAGACACGTAAGTTGATAAATCATGCTTTTACTGCGACCGGTAGGGTTGCCACCACCTTTATTCAACTTCCATAAATTAAATATGTCTACATTTCAAGTGTGAGGGATTACGGTAACGATCGCGTAGAATATTATATTTGCCGAAGAGTTTCTACTTCTTTGAACCTTATTTTTTTTATGAATAATGGGCCATCGTTATGTTTTATTTGAACAGACAAAGGGCAGCCTGAGAACGGTATATTGTCTGGAATAAATTTGTAAAATAGATATCGACAGACGAGCATGAGGTACACTTGATGGTATGTCTCAGCCATAGAACATCAGTCAATGACACGCTGTGGACCTAATTTTTACTTCAAGCATTCGAAAATACATAGACTGAAATCGAAACGCGCAATATGCACTTCACGGTTTACTTGACATGCTTACAGAAAATTATAGTCGTGTCTCGGTGGGTTTCGAACCCACGAACCATTGATGCACAGCTGGTGTTCTACCGAAAGCGCCAATTGCAACGAGCCCGTCAAATTGTATAATAATATTAATAATATTATTTTTAACATAAGAGACAACGGGTGTGAAATTTATGAACTTCACACATTACGAACGTTAATGAGGGTAACTGTAATCTTGTATCCAATTTTAAAAGAACACCATTTACTGTGCAAGCGGAGGATTTGCCACGGTTATAAATTTGTTTGGGTTAATTAACTTTTAAGGCTGAGATTAAGTATTGTGTTTTCTAATTAAAAAAGGATTTAAATATTTGAGAAAAGGGCCAAAGAGGTTTTAATATAGGAAGGTACGTTCTGCCGGGCTAGCATGACCGCCACGAGATATATCGCGGACGAGAGAAGACAAACTAAGATGTAAGATATCTCGATATATTATATCTCGACATCGACAATTTTGATAGAAAAGATATCTCGATCGACAAATATATCTATTTTTGATATTAAAAGTCGAGTTTTAAGTGTAATTTTCATGTTAGACCCGGAAGAAATATAGAGATAATCGATTAAAACACGAGAAAACGGTCGACAAAATTTTGTCACGGTTTTCATGCTAGGCCAGCAGCAGGATTGTTTTTCCGCAACATTTTGAATGAATTTTTTTCCATGACGTACCACAAAATGGAAATCGTGTGACATAATGGTGGGAGAGATATTCGGTGATAATACGGAACATCACATTATAATAAAAACGCTTAGTGCCAAATGCCTTACATATTTTATTCCATTTCTCCAAGTACGTTTTTATCTATCGCATTCACAAGATAGCCATAGAATATGGCGAATAGATGACGTAAATTTGTTTTACCACCCTTCTCCGTTTTATTATAAATTTTATAACATGTCGCGAATAGATAAGTGTAAGTGATGTGAGTGTGATGTTATCATGCATCACGCAAGCATTACTCAAAGTAATGCAAGGATCACTGCGGCCATTACTTTTCATTTTACTACAGAGTATTCAGTCGAGGTCATCATAGACATAGACCATAGACATTACATATAGGCTCGTTTTTTGACACTAATGACATTTTCCTTTCTCGTAAGTAATAGCCTAGCTATATCACTTCTTACCTACTACCTAAAACATATTTTCTTTATATATGAATGTTTAATATTGTCTTTTATTAACACGAGTTAAAGAAATTACTTTATACCGGATTTAAACGCGATATATTTATCACGACTTTCGAGTGCGAGATTAAATGAATTTATTTAAATACATTAATGTATTTAGCTCTACTTATAAAACAACGACTGTATGTTTAAATGTGGTTTGACATACATTATATATTAAAATAGTTAGTTTAAATTGTGAGTAGAAAATATATACATAGGTGATAACAGGTCAAACATGATACATTAAATCACAGTTGTTTTGTTATGGTGCTGTTACTAGTATTTGTTGAACAGTTGTTATTAACTATCGCATGATATTTTCAATAACAGATGTATCACAATTATTATCTTCCTCGTAATGTAACGTAATGTTGAGATTTAAAATCTTAGATTCTGATAATAGAAAGTGATATAAATATTAAACATTACTCCTTAGAGTACTACTTATTCAAGCCTTACCGCAGTATTAAGGGTCTCAACCCGAGTTTAAAGCTTTATGTAGGTATATAAAATACAATTTACGATGTCGCTTAGCAAATGCGTATCACATATTGTGGGAAAATAGCATATTGATGTAGGGTTCTTCAGAATTAGGTCTAAGTAAAACGTGAGTTTTGTGTTTTAATACTGCGAAAGTGGAAATGAATTGACGACTTCGTAGGCGCGTTCGGTAGAACACAAGGGCCTGGCCACAGCTTCTGGCGGTGTGGAGTGCGGCGCGGCAAGAGGGTCTGCGAGAGGCGCGGTTTGCGGTGGTATGCCACAGCTCGACCAGTTGCGACCGCGGCGGCTCAATGCGCGGTAAAAACAAAATTATTTGTTTCGGTCGCGCGATGTTAAATGCGTCGACCACTGCCGCCGCGCGCGCCGCTCTGAGCTGTGGCCGCCTCGATACTCCCGAGTGCATTTGTTTCACTCGCACGCCGCCGCCACCGCCGCCGCGCGAGTAGCCACCGCGCCCCAGGTCGCACCGCAATGCGCGTCGCCGATAGCTGTGGCATACTTCATACAATTTGCTCAATTTGTTTTTGCCGCTCGCCGCTTTGCGCGCCGCAAACCGCGCCGCAAAACGCGCCGCAGGTGGCTGTGGCCAAGGGGTTACCGTGCGCATCGATGGGTCTTGGGTTCGAATCCCACCGGGACGAGATGCTTATTATTTTCTGTAAGCATGTCTTCCCCACGTATGGTAATTTTGGAAATTGAACGGGTAGGAGGAATATCGAAAATCTGACCGGGTAACGAACTCCAAGAAATATTATTTCTAATTTAAATTAGACATTAAGACAACAGAGAGTCTCTCTGGCTTAAAATTAGGAAGTAAAATAAGTAAATTTACTTCCTAATTTTAAGCCAGAAAACTCCAGTGGGGGCCACACATAGAAGGTCTTTCGAATAGGCTAAGTTCTGCAGCGTTCGCAGTGAAAAAGATACGCGAACTTACTGACGAGAATACAGCAAAGCTCGTTTATTTCAGCTATTTTCATAGTATTATGTCATATGGTGTTATTTTGTGGGGTAATGGAGCTGATATTAAATCAATATTTGTGATGCAAAAGCGGGCTATAAGAGCAATCTGCGGATTATCCCCACGGGAGTCAGTCCGGAGAAAGTTTAAAGAATTACATATTTTGACTTTGGCAAGTCAATACATTTATGAGAATATCTTATATGTGCGTAAAAATATAGATATCTTTAAAAAGAATAGTAGCTTCCATAATTATAGTACTCGTAATAAAGACAAAATTAGTGCACCAACCACAAGGCTGCATAAACCGAGTAATTCTTTCCAAGGCAATTGTATACGTTTTTTCAACAAAATCCCTAGTGAGATACAAGTGTTGTCATTAAATAAATTCAAATCGTACGTTAAAGTAAAGCTACTTGCTAAGGCTTATTATAATATAAATGAATATTTAAACGATCCTAGTGCTTGGATATGATTTGCTCCAGTAAGTATAAAGAAGTAACGCGACTGAATCTCTCGGCTACATTTCCAGACTCGGGGGCGATCGTCAACATCCACGACTTTTTTAATGTAAAGTGGGAGCAAACCGTGATCCATGTGGTACGAAATTATGTCAGAATAATAACTATTATTATTATTTTCTTATGTAGCCAAGTTCACGTTTCAAGGATCGTCATGCTCGCTTAAATGTCATTGCTTGTGGCGGCGTCCATGCGTCGGGTTGTCTCTCTCCCTAAAATATGGCGAGGGGGCCGATGGCTGGCCATGCGTCATGCTCGTGAACGGGTGCTACTTGTGATGACAGGTCGAACTTGAATTCGTGCGTGCGGTGATATTAGTTATTTCGTCTATGTATTTGCGTGTTGTTCCCACTAGAATGTGAGTGCTCCTATTTCACCATACATACTGCTGATAGAGGACAAATCTTTGTTTTATTTTTTTTTATTTTTTCATTTATATAATATTTTTTTTTGATAATTATAGTTAATTGTGTGATGTCATGTGGAACATGGTGTAATGGTTGCAGCCCCTTATAAAACATTTGTAAAACAAAAACTTGGCGATTAAAAAGAGTGGCGGCGAGTTTCTTGCCAGTTCTTCTCGTCCGCTCTACGCCCTTGATTTGTGAACTGGCAGTAAATGTAATATTAGAAGCATTTAATATGTATTTTTTATTGACGTTCATAAGTGTACATTGTGTTACCTAAATGAATAAATGATTTTTGAATTTTGAATTTTGAATTTGACTCCGTTCATAGATGGAGTGCATATTGCGCCTTTCGGTCTATGGATATCCGAATGCTCGCAGTAAAAAGTATGGCAAAAGCGCATCAGTAGGGTTATTCACGATCATTCGAAAACTTTCCGTTCCGATATTACAAGATTTCGTACCGATATATCAAGCTTTCTATCATTTTATACTAAGATTTTAATCGGAAACTTCCGAAGAATGCCGATGCTCAATCCTATGGGAATTGTGAATACCATTTTCATATCCGGTAAATACGAAACAACTTTCAGTGGGAGAGCGTAGCTTTCCGGGCGGATCGATTTCGAATGATCGTGAATAGCTCTACTGTTTACTTTTCGGATGCTCGGTCTGCCGTGGTCACGGGTAAACACTCAATAAGCTAAACAATAAATCGCGTTTTAATCCGTTATAAACTTTATAATAAAAAAATTATTAAAATTTAAAAAATGTCATTTTTTAATGTAGGTCGTGACTGTGCTAGTACTAGCCAAGAAAACTGTGTTTGCCAAACAATAAGCAAACCTTTAAATTAGAAGGATTAAATATTTACTTGTGAGAACTTAGTAATTGGTAATTTTGATTACTTTAGACTTAGATCTCAGTTGAGTTAAACGGATTTTCTACACAAAGAATGAGTCTTACATTTTTATAAATATATTTTTAAGGACTTTTCAAGGATAAGTAAACCTTTTTATTTACAAAATCTTCTACGTAAAAAGGTTTTCTAATGAAAAGAAAATATTTTCTTTAAAGATTGATTAATATTTAAAGAAAATATTTTAGAACAAGCTTATCAAGTACTCGAGATGTAATATAATTTTGATAAATAATATCGTGTTTTCGTAAAACCACTAGCCAAGGTCTATCTTATATCTTTTTCAGATTTTGCCAACCATTTTATTAATCTATATATATATAAAAGAAAGTTGTGTTAGTTACACCACTTATAACTCAAGAACGCCTGCACCGATTTTAACGATATCTTATTTGTTGGATTCCTCTATGTCGGGAATAAGATATAGGCTATTAAAATATTGGAAAAAATCAGGAAAAAAATATATGCATAAAATTAATTATAAAATAAATTAGATTCGAAACTCCGCCATCTTGACAGCTCACGTCATGCATTCTTAGCTTTTTTGAAATAACAGATGTCTACTGCAAATCAGTGACATATTAGACAATTATAGTGGGTAAATGGGCATATTCAAATTTAAGAATAATTATATAATTTCGAAGCCAAAATTGTGGCAGAACAACGTCTGCGGGGTCCACTAGTATTATATAAGCATTAATTAATACGTAGACTATTATTTATTTTCAATTAAACAAATTAAAAAGAAAATCAATTAAACTGATCCATAACCACTTGCCGTAAGGCGCTTGTATTTTAGGAATACATTAAATATTTTTTTTATGTAAATTGTTCTATACAATTCAATGTCAATACCTTATGTATCGATTGATAAGATAAAATAAAAAATATATAACTCAATTGCTGCTTCATTCTTAGGTTAGTCGGGATGATCCTGTCGAACCGCGCAATGTACTTCCATCAGAAGGTATGCTCACACTGCCAACGGTTCCCTGGTCTTCAGACCTGGCTACTGCGACCTTCGCGTTCTATTCTTGAGGTTGGTTTTAATAATACTTATTCGTTTTGAATTATCGATTTCGTAAGTTGGCGTAACGTTTTTTTTATATAATATTATCTGTTTTCATCTATATTTTTGAATGACACAGCTTTATACATTTTGTATGTAAAAAATGTTCATAAATATATTGATTTTTTTAAGATATCGAATTATACTAATAAAATTCTGAATTCGATACATCTAACTCCTACCTAAAGAGTAGTTTTAGTAAGTTGTTTTATTGATATGATATCTGTAAGTTACACTTTACAGATAGATTTAGCCCAAGCGAAACAATTTTATTTTAATGCCTTTTTCCCGCGATTCAAATCCGAAACCTCTAGAGGTAATCACAACACGCATATCAAAGCCAGGACGGCGTTCATAATCTAAAAAGGTTCATTCTAAATAGTTTCTATAATCTTTTCATCTCTGTCATTTTCTTACCCGCCCTTTTCCTTTGTCTTTTGCTCTCCATCAAATCCATCATTCTCAGCCGTCATATTTCACTAGTTTGCGAGCGGTAACTAGCAGTTAGTTCAATCTTCGTGAACGCGTGGATCCAATTTCATCGCTATCTAACTATAGAATAAAGGATCCTAGTAATTGCCAACTAATTATTGTTCATTTCGATAGAATTCCGTAGATTAGAATCTAGGTCATTTTAGGGAACCATTCGAATACTTGATATTTATCGTGTCATATTTGAAATTTAGTGTTTAAGATAGAAAAGGAATTATTATTAGATAATTATCATACAGTAGTATACAATACAATAGGTTTATAATGTATACGTATCAAGTCTCAGCTGATTAAAGAAACCACACATCGCGAACCAATGAGGCACAGGTTTCCAATCCCACCGTGATAACCATGAACCATCGTTCATAGATGATAAATCCATAGAGACATTGCATAATGGATTACAAATTCGAAGTAAAAAGAAATAAGTCCATAGCGCTTTGTAGTTCTCTGGTTGAGGTGTCACCTACATTAATTACGCGATCGTCTGTCTAGTTTTCAGAAGTTACCATGATTGGAGGTGGAAAAGAATCTAAGCCTTATTACTTAATAATTTCTGTATCTGTATATACATATATCAAAGCGCAATTATTTTACTTGATGGTAGGTCTAGGTTCTACCGATTTTTTTACATGGCAGCATTTGGCCGCTATTTTATACCATAATTTTACAATGTTAAGACTTAGTAATACTTGGTTACAGTGTTACCCACAATACAATTTAAATGTAGACAAGGTAACAGCACTCGTGTTCTAAGTTTAATACATATACGCTTCGTGCCGAAAACTGGCAACATTTACTTTGTTAAACTGTTTAACTAAACCTAACTTGATTTTCGTAGCATGTATTTAAGCTACTTGAACTGCGAAGTTCATTTGATGAATGCTATTGTCTGTTTCTGCACTGAATGTTAGAATATATAGTGTTATGAAAAGCGATCAAGTCACTGCAAATATAATATAGGTATAGATTATCTTTGCTTCGATGGAAATTCTATATCGCAAGCCAAAAAGGATTAAGCGATATTTTGGGGTAAATAGACTTATTATTTTGGCTTTGCTTTCTTTGTTTCTTATTATTTGGCTTTTTTCTACGTTATTTCTTATTGGCGCTCATATATTTTTATCACTATATTTAATTTAATCCGAATTTTAAATTACTTCCCTGTTAAGCTATAACTGTTAATATATAAGGGATGGCTTAAGTAAGTTTATAAGTTATATTATATGTGTATTTCTGTCAAAACAAAGATTTTATTAATTCATTCATTCATTCGAATTACTTTCAAGAAAGACAGGCACATCACTGATTCGTGTGCGTGGTGTAATATCACTACCAGTGGCGTAGCTATCATACGGCAAAGTGGTGCAGTGCACCAGGGCCCTGAAGCTGAGGGGGCCCCCTGGGCTTTGGAAAGAGGGGGGAGAGCTCTTGAAGCTAGAAATTCGAGAAGAAGATTTTAAATGAGCATTTATAAAAATGGAAGCGCCGAACGACTTTGATTACACCGGTCAACACGATTTTTTGGTCTAACTTCTACATGTTGAATTTTGGTTTCTCCTACGACAAAAATAAGGAAAAAAATTTTTTTTCCGATTAAAGTTTGCTTTTGCAGAAACTAGAACAATTTTTCGGCAAAAATTATTGATTTTTATATTTTTTCTACACTTCCACTCTAAAATATAATTAGAAAACATTTTTTTAGATACAAGAGTCCTTTTTAATCAAGATTTGTGATAAACAATAACATATATGTAGATGTAAAATAAAAAGAAATTAATGTCTAAAAGTGAATATTTTGGCATTTCTTTTATGCTTGTATGAGTTCATGTAATCTCCCATCATATTCTCGTTATACTGCCCTTGATATCGCCGTAACACATCGTGGTGAAAACGTTCTCCTTGTTCCTGGGAGTAGTCCCCCATGTAATAAACAAGTTAACACTCACTACTGTGCCTCTTACAAATAACAATATAGTTTACTTTCGGGTTAATCAAAGTGTTGCCATCTTCTGTTTATGAAATAAATTAAATTATACTTATCGTCGTAAATCGGACCAAAGCAAACTTTATGAACTTAAATATGAATATTTAAGTGTTTTTCAATGTCTAGAATCAGAATTTAAGCAAGAGAACAGAAACCCAAAAAAAATATTTTTTTTTGTTGACCTGTGTTAGTAATAATTTGCAAATAATTAACTTTTCGCAGTTGCTGAAGAAATTTAGTCGGAATTGGAGATTGCAATATTTTTCTCTCGCACTGGGGCCCTTGTACACCTAGCTACACCACTGATAACTACTATAATTACCTACCATTAAAAGTAACTACCTACCTCTCGTATTTCGATATCTCATATAAAAATAAAATATATCTTGTATCTCATAAAAACACCGTAAATTTTTATGTGTCATCTTTTTTGATTATGTTTCAAGAGATATTTTTCGCAGCCAATGCTGATATCTCGAAGGGAGTATCCGTATCACCGTTGGGAGCCACTATACTTCGGCACTCACAAGGAGCCTTGGTATAGCGAAATGTTGTCATGGGACGGAAGACAGGATAAAATGACGCAGGTGAGATGACGTCATTTTTCTATACATTTATTATTATCAATTCTCTTATTACAAGGATCAAATTTCTAAGTTCAAATTTAAGGCGAATGCCATGTTTGTGCGACCGCGGACGCTTCCAGTGGGGGCGGGAGAAGTTTAGTCGCCGCGTTTTCCGCTGTAGCATGCCATGTTGAGGTTAAAAAGAGGATACGTAACCTCTTTTTATGCGGACTCTCAATTAAAAATGTTTATTTCTTAGTTGGAACTTTCATGTTTATAAGGTATTAGGCACTTTGAAAATAATATAATGCAAATTAAAGTGGACTTCATGATTTAAAGAATAAGAGAATATATTATCATTTTTCATTATTTTCTATTTGTATTATTACTGATGTAGTAAGTACGAGACATTATTCCACTAATAAAAATCTTCGTAATTGTGTTTTTTATATTAATCGTGTGGCAACATCAACACAATTTGATAAATATGCAATATGCGGTCTCCGGACGCGTACGCCAGCCACGCCAACGTGTATTCTCATTTTACCCGGTCATCGCAAATGCAATACGCGCGTCCCGCTAGCGTGGACAAGGCATTACGCGAAGCGCTCGACTGTAACGAGCCTGAATCCTGATGAAGATTTTGACCCCAACATGAATATCACGAGCCAGACAATATCATAGGTATATATTTCGGCTCGTATTGAGACTATTCTCGAGCATCAGTCTTGTCTGTTTAGCGCGTGTTGACACAACTTTGGCCCGAGTTTCATCGAGCTAACGGGAAGGTACGCTGATTCAGCAGTCGAATAACACATTTTATTTTTAGATTCAAATATCTAGCTGAACTAGTAGTTATTAAATAAAACTTATATTATTCAGGGACAGGACTTTCAGAGAATACGTTCAAGAAATGAAGCTCTATCATTTTATTACTGTAGATAATGATACATATGTAGGTACTGTATACAGTTGAATACCTTTATTAATTAAAATCTATACTTCCATGACACTCATACGGATGAGATTTAAACGTTTTTTTTTGTTTATTTAGAAAATGATGATTTCTTTATCTGAGCTCAGCTGATCTGTATGGCAACACAGATTGGTAATACAAACATACGACTATACATATATGAAGATATTTTAATATTTTTTTTTTATTATAGCTTGATACACACAGTTATAAATAAATCATATATATATACGTACTATACGAGTACATATGCATCACGCCTCTTTCTTATTGGGTTAGGCAGATACCTCGGAATTACATATGCTCAATACAACTTTTTCTTTTTCTACTTTCATTAATGCTTTCATACACGCTCGTCGGTTTGGAGTACTTTATTAAACCTTGCCCTTTAAAACAATTTCTCATATCATTTTTTAATTAATTTGTTTGTTATGTCAAGAAACCTTTCAAATCTAAAAATAGCGGAAGCTTTTTGAAGTAAATATATACCTACCTGTTTTAATGAAAAAAGAAATTTCTGTGTGAAGGCGTTTTTCTCTCAAACTTTTTATTAAATTCATCGCGGAATCCTTCTCGTGGCAATATGATTGGGTTAATCAACTTGAGCGACGCGTCGCTTTGAAAAATAATCATCTCTTTTTTCACTTCGAAAATAATTTTGTTTATTATACATAAATATTTTATTACATTAGCGTCATAACTTTATTAATTAACTACCCGATGTTCGCGACTTTTCTGACTGATGTTTGCATGGGCTTCATAAATTATGATAGCTTTTCTTTTCGACAACTGATTTTGATGAAACAAAGCCTTTATGTTGGGAACTCTTTAATTTTACGGGATGAAAATGATCTATGATGTTGACCACTACGCAACTTCATGTAAATCGGTCCATCAGTTTCGGAGATTAGCCCGTACAAACAGACAGAGAAACAAAAAAAAAATAAAAAATCGGGGTTGGTTCTATTTATCTTCTTACATCCGCTTGACTCGGTTTTAAGCATTTTTTTTCTATATACAGACGTACGATCTCGTCAGATTTATTAAATGTATATAGATATTTGTTTGTTATACATAAAATGATTTAAAACTATAACACACTGCAAACACTACTTGAAAATTGATGTTTTATTTAAAAAAAAACAAAAAAATGATTTATACAATATTTTAACAGTCTAAGACAGACACAGAGTCTTTGACTTCGTTGTAAAAGTAATTTAAATTTTATAATTAACAATAAGAATAATAATTGTTCCGTTGTTCTCTGTTATACTTATGTTAATAATATTCGTCTCTTATAAGTGAACATATTGAAAGTTATTTGGTAAAAATAAATTCTTTTAAACTAATTTATTGCAAATTTAATGGCTAGATGTCTCTCCTAGTGTGCAAGTTGTCAAGAAATAAGGACCATATTGTGCCACACAGAAGTCAGAACCTTGAAAGTTGAAACTAACTGATAATTCGATTTAAATGTGTTTGGCGCTTCCAAGTTCCTATCGGTCCGGGAATTCGTGCATTTGTGTGTGTGAGGGAAATACGTGGTCTATTGGAGAAAGCAGAGAATTCAAATTTAGAATCGCTTCCGTTTCCGTTATTGCTTTTTATTTGTTGTGTCCTCTTACTTTCTTTACATATAGCAAATTCTTACACACTCACACAACTACTATAATAATCTGAAATAGTGATTCTCAATCTTTTTTTTGTCGCGGCACAATTTTAACGCTTTCAACATTTGAGGGCACACAAAAAAGAGATTTTAAAAGATTTTTACTTACTTATAAATGTTAAGTATTATATAATAATAGATTTAAATCTAAAATAAAATAATATGTACTTACTACAAAACAACCGTACATTTATTAAGTAATTAATTACCAGTAGATATTAAGAATACCTTTAATGCGATTTTGAGTTGATTTCTCGTAATAAAAAAGGATTTTAATTTTTTTCTATACCTTTTGTAAAAAATTGGCGGCACACAAAATTGCCACGGCACAGTGGTTGCGAATTACCGATCTAAAGCTTTGGAGAAGTCTTAATATTACGATAATCACTAATTCTAAAAATGAGATGTGTTCTTATTTTTTTGTATTTGGTATAATATACTTATAATTTTTCTCTTTAGATGTTAGAGCTTTGTCTACAAGATTATCGTATGGTGGTGCTCGATGGAGGTTTCTTGTGCCACGCGGCGGCTAACAAGAACACTTCGCACAACAGCAGGGCACAGTACCTCAACCGTCAAAGATACCAGAATATAATCGCTGCTTTCAAGGAGAAGTATCCAGATCGACCGAGATGTAAAATTTCATGGGGATGCGGACATTTGAATTAATTTAAATTTGGTAAATCTATTACTATATTGAAGGATGGATGAGCATGGAATAACTATTAAGCCTATGTATGTTATATATTTTTCAGATTAAAAAAACAATTTTTGTACATGTAGAGTTAGAAATTAATCATTTTATATTTAATGGTTTGATTAGTCTGAAATCATGTAAACGTCTTTGATTTGATTAATAATATTTCAAAATAAATATACGTTTATGAACATGTTTTATGTTTTTTTTTAATCATCATTTCAAGTAACTATCAACTCAATTGTTTGAAATTACACTGATTAAAATATGTTTTTTTTTAGGCATGTTTTGTAACAACATGATCAATAGTAGTACACGTTCGTTTTGTAGAACAAAAGGTTATCGTAACCTGCCTTTTTTAAAAGAATTAAATTGTCTAAAATAATTTTAAATTAAGTGACCCGAATGTTCCAAGAAATATGAGTCAGTATATTTTTTATAATACAATCAGTTCATATATATCATAATTATGCAATATTTATATATATTTTGCCAGCATGTTATACACAATGAATTAGTTTAATCATACAACAAAATAGTTAATATCGATATAGAGGATAGTTAACCTAATCTTATTGGAATATAGTCTCATATTTTTTTTTATTCGAGGATATTTTTATCTAAACATTAAATAAAACTGTTTTGCATTGCTTAATTTGTGTACCGACGCGGACGCTAACGTTATCATATGAACAAAACGTACACGTAGATGGAAATAAATGATACAAATAGCTCCCATTTATACTTGTTTATTCAGGTTCGGTGTTGCCAGGAAAATAGGGGACATTTTATTACATGGATTGTGCGAAATTATTTGTTTTAATCACACTTTAAATTAAATGGGAACGACTTGTGTCAGCAATAAAAGTGTTAAAGCTTAATAACAATAAATAGAGCCATTTTAAAACTCAGAAAAATACCCATGTATTTACATATAATGATTTAATTATTATATTATTTATTCAGACGTTTTATCAAATCATGTCTATTGAGAGTCTCCAACAACTGGGATCAACTAATATAAAATTAAAACCCAAAGTCAAACATACTAAAAAAACAAGCGGACACTGATCAATACTGTCAAAATATACAAAATTACAGCAAATAGGAATATTTACGTAGTTTTTTTTTTAATTTATTTACCATTTAAAAATACAAATTCAAAAGCTACGTTAAGAATAGCATCAAAAACCACTAGGGTTAGTAGTTAGTTAGTTAATTTTTTGAAAATTCAAATCAGACCGCAAAGCAAACGCCCGTGACCACGGCTGCTGACAAGCATTAGAAACGTCGTGATAAACAATATACCAAATGAATAATTCCGTTAAAAGTTATTTTAAATGTGTTATACTCGTTTTAGTCCAAGACTATTAAATGCCTAGGCTTTCACAAACACGCGTTATGAAGTCCGCTGCTGTAACCAGTTTTCCTAAAGTATGTGAAAATATTAATCGAATATGAAAAAAAAATGATTATTTATTATATAAAAATCGAATTTTAATATTACAAAAATATCCATCGAAAAGCAGGCATTTTTTCAAATAATAGGAAAAATCGATATGTTCACAGAATAAATTATTTTTTCTAATTAAATAGATTTTTCTCAAACCGATTATTATTAAAAGGGAATCGATTTTTTCTCATAAACGTCACAACCCTAGTTTGTCTTTCGAACAGTATGTAAGCTAGTAGAAAGATTCTCTTAGATATCTTAATATTATATGAATATTATTAAAAAACATGTAAAGTAGATATTGATGCAGAAGCGATCCTCTTAACTGGATATCATTCGAAAACTTTTATCTTCGGTATTATGAATTATTCAATGGAGGGTGCCAGCTGCGATTACTTTCTGAACTCATTGAATAATGACCGAATTGTGTATTAAAAAAAAATAAGGTGGTTTTTTATGTTTATTACCTAAATACCAGAGTTGACTATATTGGATCGGAACAAGCCTGCCCGTGATCACACTTGTTGAAAAGCATTCAAAACGTATAAAATAATATAGTATTAATCCGGTAAAAAATATTTTACATTGGATTATTTTATTACAGAGCGGACAAGCAAGCTAGGTTGATCGTAAATAATCACTACCAACCATGAACATCCGTGACTCAAAGGTATTAGATGTGTTGTCGGCCTTTTAAAAATGTGTAGGCACCTTTATTAAAACTAACGAGGTCGTAGTCATATAGGAAAAAAAATGAATGGATAGTTAATATTTGTTTCTTGAATAAAATACCTCATGTCGTTTTTTAGTGTATGAATTACTGTATATATTTATTAAATTAGCAATTGTAAATCTATTTGTAATTATAATTCCGAATAATCAAACAGAATTTGGTTGTTTATTTAGGAAGTTTATTGTTTACATTTCTAAGATATTGTATAAATACTATACCAAAAATTTACTTAAGCTTTGTAATGTAATTGATTTTAAGTATTTAAAACAAGGAATAAAAGTTATTTTTGCGTGATTATACTAAAATATGTTATGTTGAAAGTAAAAAATATAATTATATTTTAAATTTGTTGAATATTTATATTTTATGCAAAAGTTTT
The DNA here is from genome assembly GCA_905404175.1 of Anthocharis cardamines. Lineage (NCBI taxonomy): Eukaryota > Metazoa > Arthropoda > Insecta > Lepidoptera > Pieridae > Anthocharis > Anthocharis cardamines. The sequence continues at coordinate 5,632,159 of FR989971.1, read as the reverse complement.
GTATGTTCCTGGAAAAAATGTATTAGTGATGTATGTATGATTTACAAGACGAACTTTTTTTTATATTTAAATTTAATTAATATTATAATATAATTATTTTTTTATACAATAAACAATATATTTAATGAATAATATAATCTTCATACATCTTATTCGCTTTGTAAAATCATCGTATGTTAGTATTCTAAAATGTAAATTAAAACAACTGTATTTAGAACGCAATAGAAATACATGCATCATTTTTTTATGTCACTTCGTCCCTAAATAAACTTTGATAGTATATTCTTGTTTTATTATTAATGCAACCACACAATACTGGTAGTCCAAGATTTTTAGACAATCGCTCTACTATTTTTTTTTATGTTAGATATCGACAGACGAGCATGAGGTTCACTTGATGGTAGGTGATACCTCAGCCACAGAACATCAGTCAATATGAAGCGCTGTCGACCTAATTTTTACTTTGAGCATTCGGAAATCCATAGACTGAAACCGAAACGCGCAGTATGCACTTCACGGTTCCTTCTACGTGATTTTTCGATTGGATTATGTAAGGAGGTGCCTCGCAGTATAAAACGGAGTTCGGCTAGACTCTTCTAATTGCATCAACATAAAAATACAATATTAAACAAAACAAACAGAAAACTAAATAATTTAATTAAACTAAAAAAACTTAAACTATAAATATAAAAACGAATGGTCTTATTCATTTATTTATTTATTTATTCAGTAGAACGGTAAAACCAATTTGTGTCGCTCTATTGAATGTAAAAAGACTACAGAGTGAAAAAAACAAAACATATTTTAACTATATCAGGCTTATAATACGTTTATGAATAAGGCCGTAATAGTTTAAGTTACCTATTAGTTATATAACTATTGGGTTAAATATATTTGTTTATGGACACATACCATTGGTGGCATTACAATTTCTCAATTCGCTCACCGTTGGCCGAAAACATTAGGTAAATTACAACAAGTGAAATAGTTTTTTCTACCTTAATTTAACGTGCAATAAATTACATTAAATGTATCTAAACCAATATTATAAAGAGGAAAGATTTGTTTGTTTGTTACGATTTAACTCAAAAACTATTATTTTATAGAAAGCTACATTATCAGCGAATAACATAGGTGTATAGTACATCTACATTGCACCCGTGCGAAGCTGGGGCGGATCGTTAGTAATTAATATAAAGGATAGCCGGTACCGGTAGGAATTGCCTAGCCACTATTACATATTATGTAAACTAACATGATAAACAGTAAAAATTAAATATGTTCTATATAACTATTACGTCTTACAGTTAGACGAGTGACGAATCTGTGAATAAATGAAAAGGTTCTTTGAAGTCCACTCTAATACTAATACATGTAAATAACGTCTTGTAGCGGACTTATCCGTAATCAAATGGAGGCTTATGAAATAAGTCCTGGTCCGTTCGATTCAAGCACAAAAATATATTTGCTATTTACTCGTGTATCGTTTCGAGTAAATAAGTGAAAGGAAACGATCGCAAACAATGAAGTTTATTGGAAGCAAGAACAAATAAATCGGACTGACTCGAATCTTTGTGATTATTATTTACAAATAACATATTGGGTCTGATTATTCTATTCTGGCGTGATGGGTGAACTTACGTAGCGCTCCAATAGATCGCGGGTTCGTATTCTACGTTCATAGTAATTTATAATAATCTATTTTATTAACTAGTAATACGCCTCGGATTCGCACGGGTGCAATGTAGAAAAATAATGTTACTCCTTGATAATGTAGTTTTCTATTGGTGGGCCCCAAGACGGCGAGACCTGAGGGTCTAGAGGGGTTTAGTGGGTATTGCTCACCCGGCACCAGGTGAGGTTGAGTCCCACACTCCTCCCGCATAATATCTCGCGGGGGGGTACCCAGTGCGCAAACGCATACCCCTCAAAAAAAAAAAAAGGTTTTCTATTGGTAAAATAATTTTTAAAATCGGTCTAGTAGTTTTTGAGTTAAATCGTACCTAACAAACAAACAAATCTTTCCTCTTTATAATATTAGTATAGATTTACACCTAAGGACTTTCTAGAACTAATGGAATGCATGGTTTTTTTAACTTTTTATGGTACTTGGTCTGAAGAACGTTTTTTTTATTATTTCTTTGGCAGTGGCTTACGTGATGTTAAGTGATCACCGCCGCCCATAGACATTCGCAACACGGGCTTGCAGGTGCGTTGCCGACATTTGAAGCTACTTTTATACCAAGTTTAATAAATAACCTAAGAAGTGATTTCATAATGCTTCCTTATTACGTCTGTAGCAGTGGAGAACAAATAAAAACCGTTTATTAGAAACCATGTTTGAATTGTGTGGGCGTTCTTTTTATTCAATGAAAAGGCAAGACCTTTACCATTCCAATCAGTGGTTTACAAAACAAAATGCCAGGCTATTTTTGTAAATAAAAGATGTGGGTTTTATGAGTGTATTGTGAGTAAACTGTGTATTATGAGTTGTTTTTATCCTATTATTTTTGTTTGATAGACGAGCATGAGGTTCACTTGATGGTAGGTGATACCTCAGCCACAGAACATCAGTCAATGATGCTCTGTCGGAATTTAGATATTCCTCCCACCCGATCAATGCCCGAAGTTACCAGACGTAGGGAAAACATGCTTACAGAAAATTATAAGCATGTGCTCCCGGTGGGATTCGAACCCACGACCCATCGGTGCGCACGGCAGGTGTTCTACCGAACGCGCCAACGAGCCCGTCATTAGTCATTATATCTCTTAGATTATAATCTAATAATAAATAAATAATTATTTACGTTAGAAAAGTCTAATTATCCCAGCAATTCTATTTACATTTCTTCAAGTTCTTCAACTTCTTACAAGTCCTACTAATATTATAAAGTTGGATGTTTGTTACTCATTCACACAAAAACCACTGAACGGATTTTGATGAAACTTTACTGTAATTTTGTTTATTCATCAGAATAACAAATATTATATAATTTATAATGTTATTGAATTAATTGGCATTATCACGGCGAGTATCAAGTAAGTTGGAAGAAATCCTGCTATCTGGGGGCCTAGCACGAACGACTATCGACAAAGTAATCGAATAGTTGTATGAAAAATTTCATACAAATGACAGTTCGACGATACGAATACTCTTTCGATACTTGTTCGTGCTCACCCCCCTGAGAGCGATTTCGACGTGGGGTGCATAAACTGTTAGTGTTACACGAAAAAATATATGGTGGGATAGAAGTATGCAGTAAGTAGAATAGGCAGTCGAGAACGAAGTCGCGGGTAGAAGCTAGTTACAATTATTGTAATTAAGAGAAATTTCTAAGAAATAGTTACAAATAAATAAAATCTAGGTCTTAACGAGTAAAAATAATTAAAAGAAAATCTTATTTCACAATATTTGCAACCTAGAACTAAGTAACGAATAACAACTAAGCAACCGAGATTTCTCAGAGGTTTCCTCGTCTGTCAACTTTAATCAAGAGCCGTTATTTGTAAAGTAATTAGAAGTCATCCATTTCTGCTTCGTAGAAACTCGTAACTTTGATAGTTTGAGATCTAGAAGTTTCAGGGACTAGTTTCCTGATTAAATATGACTTTGTAAAAAGTATGATATAAAATACGTTTTTGCCTCTCCTTAGGTCAATAGAATGCGTGTTACGATTAGCTTAGGGGGTTAGATAAAAATGATTCCAAACAAGGGTTTATGTCTGAATTTAACTTAATTGGATCTTTCAAACCATAGGGGTATTTCCTTATCTATTTTTTTTACACTAAACTGCTTCTACGTATACTAAACTTAGTTCTGCATATATTTATTAAATTTTCGATACACTACGTACAAGTTTCTATTTTTATTTTCAATATATAGAGAAAAAAATTCGTTCATTTATACCCGGTTCCTACGGACAAGAAACGTAACAAGTATCCATACTTATATTTTTAGATTATGTCTATTTCTAATTTGATTTTAGAAAATGCAACAATTTCGCAAACAAATGCAAATGAAGTAAACATATTTTTTCATACAACCACCTGATTTCGGCCCAACACTGATTTTCAGTGGTTCCGATGGAGTAGTAAAATATTGTCCTAGAAACCCGAGATAATTTGTGTATTTTACTGCCATTACGTGTAAGCTTCGTCAAATTTAATTGAAATACCTTTTGAAGGATTGAAACGTTATGCCATTATACACTCACGCATACTTTCACTCACATACCGTCGGTTCAACTTCAAAGGTAAAACTCACTGTCATTTTGAACAAAATTAATATTTATCACTATTACTTATTTTAAGCATAAACCTACACTAAGAACAAAGCACTTATTACGTATTCTGGTCCATAACTAAACTATGAAGCGCAATATACACTTACGGCCTTATTAATAAACGTATTAGAAGTTTTATATAGTTAAAATATGTTTTGTTTCTTTCGTTCTGTAGTCTTTTTATATTCGATAGAGCGAGACAAAACATATTTTAACTATATCAAGCTTATACTACGTTTATGAATAAGACCTTATCTGTGTGTTCTTATCTTAAATGAACGCTTTAAATAATCAAGAGTAGCAACATTTATTTTTATTCAAAATTATATTGTAAATGTAATTACATTTAGTGAGTTTTACGTTTGAACAAACGAATTACATTCATTCAGACTTTTTTGTTTACACATTATATAATTTCTTCGGGTAATTATTTTATATTAACAAATTATTTCTGTTTAGTTTTATGTTCTTTTAAATGTATTATAGTTCAAACTTTAAAGGAGTGCGTCTCCTCCTGAGCCATATTATCTTCTCAGCTTTGTCAGGGGCAACGATTCTGAATTGATTTCTGTTAAAATGTTTTTCTATTTCACTAATTAAGATTATTACTAAGACCGATTATTTTCACAAAAACCTTCACTATATAATGTTACTCGCGTATACAAAAAAATACAATATTACAATAGCTTCGTCTATGATATTTTATGAAGATTTATATTCACTATTAAAATAAGTATATCCAAAGGTCAGATAGGAGTTATTCCTGTCCTCTTAAAGAGAGAAAGCGGAAAAAAGTTCGATCCGTTCCTTTATTCGTATTAAAGAGACATGTAAAACTTTTCTTTTTTGTTCCCCTAAAGGTTTGGATAGGAATAATTCTATACTACTACTAGCTGACCCGGCAAACGTTGATTTGCCATGTAAATAATTTCTAAAAAGCAGGGGTTGGTGATAAAAAAGTAATAATTTAGGGTTGTATGTATTTTTAATGCCACATTATAAAAAATAAAAACAAAAAAATTCATCCAAAAATTAAAAAAAAAATGTAAGGGTGAACAACCCTTAACATTTAGGGGGATGAAAAATAGATGTTGATCGAATATCCACCCTGGCCGATATGCACGCTAAGGATCACGAAAATCGGTCGAGCCGTTTCGGAGGAGTTCGGTCCCGCACACCGTGGAGTCGATTAACTTGTTGACCGTATTTTGTATCCATTTTCCATTGAAATATAAGAATCTGATTAACTTGTCTCTCTGAGATGAAATTACATTACAGATGCCCGAGATCTTCTTGAGATCTTACTCAGTGACTTGCATTCTTGATGTATTTTATGCGTTCTCTACGTTTGTGTAAAACGAACGAAATGTACGCTTTTAAATCCTGTACTTGCAGAAACTTATTTAAATATGTTCTTGACAAAAAAAAGCTGACCCGTGCCTATTTCGCTGGGCGAAATAGCACTCAAATAGCAGGATTTTTCCGACTTACTTGACACTCATCGTTATATATTGGCAAATTAACAAAATATCGTTATAAATTATCGCCTATATGATGTATAAATAAACAATAATACTGTAAAGTTTTATCAAAATCCGTTTTTTAGTTTTTGCGTGAAAGAGTAACAAACATCCATCTCACCCTCGCAAACTTTCACATTTATATTATCGTATTATAGTAGGATTTTTAATATTATTTTTTTCTAGTATAGGGCTATTAGTAAATAAATTGATACCTGAATAAATAAATATTATTATTATATAGCTACGTAACCAAAAAATATATCTTTTATCAAGAAATCCATTTTTATTTGTATGAAAATATAAACAATAATTATGCTACTTTATCCGGTGAATTAGATTGATGTCTGCCGTAATTCCTGTGGTAAACTGAAACAAGATAAATTAATCTTTATTGTATGATACACTATATTATGGCACAAATTAGGGATGTAACGGAGGTGGTTTTATCGGAACCGAATTCGGAATCGGAGTTTTTAAATTTGGTTTGTCGGAACCGGAATCGGAACCGGAACCAGAATCGCAGGCAGAAGCAAAAGAGAGATGTTTAATAAAATAAATCAGTTTCATTCATATCAGTTCAAAAAATAAAACACCTTCCTAGTTGTTGAAAATAAAAATAAACAAATTGACTTAAATTTTATACCGTAGTAAATTAAATCAAATGGCGCTGAACGCGGCCACCGCCGCCGCTGTGCTTCGACCTCCGATTGAAATTTATCGGAACCGAAATCGGAATCGGAGGTGCAAAATCAATCGGAAGTTCCGACCTTTCAGAATCGGAATCGAAGCTCCGTAACATCCCTAGTACAAATTACGTTATACATACATACATATAAACCACCAGACCACGTTATGAATATAAAATTATCTCTTTTGTTTATGGCTCGTTTACGAATATTGCATTTCTGAGTATTATACCAGGACTTATTTATAGGTTATTTTTAGGGCATTTCCTCTAGTATATTACAAAAAAAATACAATTTGCATTGGCGCGTTGGGTAGAACCTAACATGCGTTTTGATGGGTTGTGGGTGCGAATTCCGCTGGGACGACATTTTACTGTAAATATGTATTCCCTACGTCTGTTCACTTCGGGCATTAAATTGGCTGAAGAAATATCGAAATTCTGACCGGGTTACGAAACACCATTCAAAGATTAACTGATGTTCTGTGGCTGAGGTATCACCTACCATCAAGTGAACCTCATGCTCGTCTGTCGATATCTAACACAAAAAACATAGGTTTAGAAAATAATTGATAAACCGCCGATACCGATGAAATAGGTATATATTTTTTTTTATAATCTCTGGAAAATTATTTAGTTATTCAGAATTTTATATTTACGATACGATAAATCAATTATATCTATACTCAGGATAAATGTTTGATTATTTTTACCGATGGAGACTCATACCATAATAAATAGAGGAGGTTACGAAAAAAGGAATATAAAAAGATATTATTTAAGCCAAAACATGACAAATACCGTAGCTATTAAAGATACCCTTATTTAGAGAACAACATATCAAATATTAGAGAGAAGGGAAGAAATGACATAACGTGTGTCATTGCTCCTCGCCGGGGAATCCAATTTTTATATCATAATTTATGAAAGCTTACCACATCACGTACATAAAAGTCACCCTAAAAAAACTACTTTGTACTTCGCGTGAAGTCCTCTTAGCGACGCGATGTGACCGGGGTTAAAAAGGGCCTTATAAATTGGCAACACTGATCACGTAATTGCAATTTCAAAGGGCATTAAGGTTTCCTGTTGTAGGGTTTTAATAAAATATCTAAAGTTGCAATTACATATATTATTTCTTTCTCGAATCAATGAGCAATTGGCATTTTTACTGGAAGTCCCATTAAAATTTATCGCTACTTCTTTTGTAGAGTTATTTTAATCACCAAAATATTTTAAACCTTTCCGGTACATTTAAAATGAGAATAATAAATTATTTTTTAAAAAAAGGAGAAAAAAATAGAGAGTAGATGGAAAATTCATACTATTAATTTAATGGAAGTGAATCATTTGTAGGTTTCTCCGGAATTATTAACACTTACACACTAGTCTGCGTATAGTAAACTTGCGTTCAATGGTCACGTGTTCGACCCCTGTTAGATCTGACAAATATGTAGGTTAAATAACTTTCAAGATTTGAAGTGGGAAGATGTTAAACGTTTTCTGTACCATTTAAAGTCTAAAATAGATAACAATTAGATATAAAAAAAAATACTAGAAATTAATAAACATATCTAATTAAATGAAAATGCAATTTCCTACATCAACTGCTTGGTCCTTACGATCTTAAATCGTTAGATTATTCCAGGAACCTTAAGATTTTTTTAATTATAGATAGTCACCACACACCGCCACAGAACATCAGTCAATAATGTACTGTCGCCCATTTTTATGTCCAGCATTCGGAAATCCATAGACTGAAACTGAAACGGTTTTCTCTTAATTTATCCATATTATACCCAATGGTTTAAAATGACCCCCATGCTTTACAAAAATACACAACAATCAGAAATTTTATTCTAAGTGAGAAGCATTATACGAGCTGTCCAATTTTATTTGATGTTAATGAATTTACAAAACATATACAGAGCCCCCCGTCTGGGGTCTACCTAAAAGGGAAAAACATGGCTAAGGGGTCAATAAGAGAAACAAGGGGCCTTCGATTTATCCACACGTTGTAATAAGTACCTAACGACGCATAAAGTTGGAAAGACTACCCTTCTTAAAGTTCGCAATAAATAAAACTAATGTTACCCGAAAAGAGCATTATTATATTTTCCTCTCAGTAGGTCTGCTGATGGCATTCACCCTCTTTTTCTTCCTTTTACGAATGAAAAGGATATAAGTAGTGAGTTTCCACGAGACACAATTTGGTAAGTGAGGTCCATTTGAAATTAACCCAGATTGCATCATATGATAGATACAGAGAGGGACTTGCTTTAATAGAGACGTTTGTTTTTAGGAGTTAAAATGTATTTATGAGTTGAACTTATATATTATAATTATTAAATTAAATAAAAAACAAATACATTATTAACTATAGTGGTTGCTCGCTTTTTGTCTTATGTAACTAATATTTTTACTCAGTTACTGATTGAGGGAATTAAATATGAAGAAACATAAATTTTATTTGGGTGTAAATATATAAAGTACATATTTTTCCAGTTTAATGATTATTTTTAAATTTATTTATCGATATAAAAGACATTTACAAATTTTAAATAGAAATAGCGAATTTTAATACACACTTTATTTTTTTATTTTTTTATGTCAGATATCGACAGACTTGTATGAGATTCACTTGATGGTAGGCGATACCACAGCCACAGAACATCAGTCAATGATGCGTTGTCGACCTAATTTTTACTTCCAGCATTCGGAAATCCATACACTGAAACCCAAACACGCAATTATGCACTTCACGGTTTTTACATCTATGTATGAACGGTGGTTCATACATATGGTAAGGTATGAATAGATATTCCTCCCACCCGATCAATGCTAGAAGTTACTATACGTGGGGAAAATATGCTTACAAAAAATTATAAACATGTAGTGGGATTCGAACCCACGACCCATCGATGCGCACGGCAGGTGTTCTACCGAACGCGCCAACGAGCCCGTCACTTTATATGTTATGCTATTTTAGGTAGACCGTCAGGTCGATTTTTTTTATTTCTAATCTAAGAAGATAAAAGAATATCGTTTTAAAAAGTAATCCTTCAGTTTTAAATTTTAAGTTAGTTGTTCTAATTAATCCAGTATAAGTCCCGCCCTGTCTGAATGCGGTGTAACATAGACGGATCTTTGCTCTTTGTTGCCCTTTGTACTGTCACCCTGATACCTCATATTTATGTCATTCTTTTGTTAGCCTCTACGCTGAAATACCGCCATTTTGTTTTCATCTTACCAGCTTTTGTTTTAAGTTCATACACGCTTTTGCACTCTATGATATAACAAGTTTTATGACAAATTTTCTTGCTTGAATATTAGTTTTATGAGAGATTTTAAAGCTAGTGCGTTTCTAGTTTTATAGGCCTTTGGTGTAAGAAGGCAGATAGTTAAATATTCCATCTGTCTCATATTTTACCAATGAGTAGAATGGTTTTATTTTATTTCGTTCAAACATCGTTTTGTATTTTAAGATAACGAACAAAACGGGCTTATGATGGGCTCGTTGGCGCGTTCGGTAGACAACTGCCGTGCGCATCGATGGGTTGTGGGTTCGAATCCCACCGAGACATTATGTTTATAATTTTTTGTAAGCATGTCTTTCTCACGTGGGGAACAGGTGTGAGAAATATCGAAATTCCACCCGGGTAACGAACCACCGTTCATAGATGGTAAAACCGTGAAGTGTACGTTTCGGTTTCAGTCTATGGATTTCCGAATGCTCGAAGTAAAAATTAGGTCGACAGAGCATCATTGACTGATGTTCTGTCGCTGGGGTATCACCTACCATCAAGTGAACCTCATGCTCGTCTGTCGATATCTTGTAAGATTTAATGTATTAAAAAAAAAGATATATTTTGTAGTTACGCATTAATTAATTATTATTTATAACTACATAATATATGTAGGTTCGATAGTACATAAGCAAACGAAATACATCCTTTAATGTAATATAAACTTGTTAAGTTCTTTAATGTAATTGGACGTGTGAAATGAGACCAACTTGAGCGGAAAGCACGAACTTTTAATCCAATCACAAATCGAGTTAGAATTTTAATCAATTGTGATTGAATAATGTAGGATCAGTTTTAATGTAGAAACATGGAACGTGTAACCTAATTATTACGTGTTTAATTTTAACATCATTATTAAATAATTTATACATGCTACAAAAGCTGATATCCGTATTTACGTATACTATCATATACCTGTACGTGTACATGAATAACAGGGAAACACTTGCGTGAAAAAAGTTAGATTTATAGTATTAAATATTAACATTTGTGACTCTTTTAGCCCCAGAACAATACCATTGCAAAAACCCAGGCCATCCTTTATTATTTCTTCCTTTTCAATTAATTTTTAAAAGGACTTTATCATATTCAATTAATAGATTAGTTTCGACATTAAAGTCCTTATTGTTTCGCTGTTCACTCGTTGCAATGGACCCTCATTTTTATTTGGTTAATATTTTTTGATATTATATGTTAACAGAAGAGGTCAAACACAGTTCATAACTAGTCTGGGTTTATTTATTTGGTGTAAATATTTTTTTTTAATGAAGGTGATTATCGCTCGCAGGACATCAATACTGAGCTATATATTGACCAGACGTGGGGAAAATATGCTTACAGAAAATTATAAACATGTCATCCCGGTGGGATTCGAACCCACGACCCATCGATGCGCACGACAGGTGTTCTACCGAACGCGCCAACGAGACCGTCATAATAATTTTGTATTTGCATAAGAAATGACCTTAGATTTAGTACAAGACCTTCTAGCTAAGAAGTTGAAACCAAATTCAATATGTCTAGCGGAAATTGGTTATTTTTTTCTCTTCTTTCTTGTACTGAATTAGTTATTTTTTCTTTTCTTTCCGGGAAAGAGGCTAATGAATAGTTCTGTTTTAATTTAATCTTCTAGGGTATGGTATATAACTAGAAGATAGTAAGTATTTTTTTAATTTACATTGAATTCATTTAATGAGAGATCGGATACACGTTTTTATATGTATTATAAATACAATTTTAAAGGCAGGCAACGCACCTGCAATTCCTCTGGTGTCGCAGATGTCCATGGGCGCCGGTAATAATTTACCATCAGGTGAACTGACTGTCCGTTTGCCCCATATTTTTTTTTTGCCATAAAAAAAAACAGACTTACTTACTTGGGCTGTATGAGGTGGAAAGGCATCTTCCTAACAGCCTCTTCAGCTAAATCAAGTGGAAAGGCGAACTCTATCATGTTCTCGTTCAAGCAATCGTTGTAGGTGGAGGCGAGCTGACATCTATCTGACATCCCTTCAATGCTGTCCAGACAGAGCCTGGATATGCTGTGTAGTTTGCGGACCACGCGGGAGTTCTTGCCGTTGACCAGACTCGCCAGGTGGATGAGTAGATCCCGGTTCACCTGGAAACTTACAATATTGGAGCCTAAGGAGGAGCCGAAGGAGTAATAATCTAATTCTAATCTAATCTAATAATTTTGTACATTGTACTCGTGCGAAGCGGGGCGTGTTAGTAGTGAATAGCCAGTTATTAAAATATTCGTACAAAAGTCATTTTTAAAGCAGACATATTTTAGTGTCTGTTTCACTGATTATATTTCTATACAGAGAAGTAAGTCTTCTATTGTCTTAGTCTTCTATGCCCTGTCCGAACGAAACAATAGTGTTTTAATTTGTGTCTAGGACACGAACTCAGATCTGCCGGTGCTATACGCAATTGGCATACTTCTAAGTCATAGAGGCGGTTTTTATCTTTCATACTTTTGCTCTTTAACTCTAAATAAGTCATCTATAATAATTGTTGGATTGTTGGACACTATAAAGATATACTTTTGTTTCCGTTTCACTGTTTTTCATACCTAGACATTTTTGCTATGCAATTATATTTTTTGGTGTTTCCTAAAGAACAAAGAACCTAAAAACGATGGACTTGGGGCAATTGCAAATTTTGTTATGTATATGGGGACAGTTTAGTTATTTAAAAAATATGGATATACGATGTTACCAACCTTTCCATGATTGACGACGTCACTCTGTTCAAGCATGCACGCTGCGAAGCACTGCCCTGATCTCGTGATGGGCGGTGAGTTGGTGAAGTATGCCCTTACGTCTTTTGGAGTCGCTCTTACTTTGATCACACAGGACTGCGCCATGCGGACTAATGCGTCTAAATGACCTTGTACCTAAAACATTACTTTCATACTAGACGAGCAAAAATGGATGTTCTGATGATCAGTGGCGGGACCACCATACAAGCGCAAATACTTGAGCTTGGTTTAATTCAACCATAAAAAATGCCTTTAACTTAATTATATAAGTCATATATAACTTATATGATTACGTTATTATATAAGTTATAAATAAACACGGATTACGTTAAAGTCGGCAAACTGGGCTTTTGGGCTTGAGATACCTACTTGTAAATAATTAAATATATATTTCTGTAAAGAATATTTTACATAATATCAAAAAGAACTTTCTCATGCATAAAAACTTGTAAATACAATGTTCGTACAATTTTGCAAGAAACACATTTGGCTGGCAATTTTCTCTTATTGAGAACTATAATTGATAAAATATTATTGTTCGAATAAAATGCTTTACCTTAGGATCAGTAAAGTCGACCAATGTTCCGGAAAACCCGTGGGGTCGCATAGCCAGGGCATATCCGATGACGAATACAAAGATACTTAGTCGCATATTTCTGTAAGAATAAAATTTTGTGGTTAAATCGGATCCATCTATAAATTCGGACGCTTTAAAAAAAAAATTGCATAAATCATTCGAACCCTTATTTACTTAATTACCGAGTCCCTTAGTGGGGCATAGGGCAGATACATCTCTGAGTCTATTTCATTGATCATTTTTCTTCATTGCCCCGCGAACGAAACTTAATAAACTAATCTAAAATTCTCGTTTCGTCGTTGGTGGTCGTACTCCTCCGAAACGGCTCGACCGATTTTTATGAAATTTTTTGCATATTTGGTTGGTATGAGAAAAGGTCGTTAAATATATTTCATACAGCTAGGTGATTAGGTTGTCCCTATCCAGATATTTTTCCATATTTTTTTGTGATTTGGCATCAAAAACTACCAATAACCCCAAATTGTCACTCTCCTTCCCCTAAAAACCGTGAAGTACATATTGCATATTGTTTCGGTTTCAATCTACGGATTTCCGAATGCTCGAAATTAAAATTAGGTCGACAGCGCATCATTGACTATTGTTCTGTAGTTGGGTTATCACCTATCATCAAGTGAACCTCATGTTCGTCTGTCAATATCTAACATAAAAAAACCTTAATAATAGTACTAGACACAATTCAAAAGCAATTTCGGCTGACATGTTAGCACAACAATGCCAGTATCTTTATGTATGTTTAGCTATTCTCATTCTCGGTGTTATATTTGAACTAGGTCAGTTTACTACAGGGTTTATTAGAGTAAAAATGTTAGGAAAAAATTAATTTATTTTATGACACATTTAAGTTTACCTAAATAAATGTTCTATATATTCTATTATTATATTATTATACTATGTATTCTGTTAATGCTTTATGTATTATTTTGAATATTTTTTTTCTCACGTGATGGTAAGTGATTACCGCCGCCCATAGAAATCCGCAACACCAGAGGTTTTGCAGGTGCGTTGACGGCCTTTGCTATTTTGCAATTTTTATAATAGTTATAACTGTAAAATGCATTATGGACGTTGTATGTTTTTACACGTTTTTAAGGATATATAAATAATTGTTCATTGTTATTATATGCAGTATTGTACAATAGTAATAACTTTGGAATGCATGTAATAATAAGTTGTTTTCTAATCATCAATATTTTATAATTTTGTAAAGAAAATTAAAAAAAGTAAACGCAAATTACAAGAATGCTTTATAAAAAGCATAATATAATATATAATATACTCTATAACCCTTGATCGTATAATTAATTAGAACATGGTAAACCTTCCAAATATTATTCAGACTATATAATATTAAGATCAACACGAAACGTGTTTGGTTTTGTAATTTTCGAAACGGTAATTGAATAAATAATGAGTAGGTAATTAGTAAATGTGGTTGAAAGCGAGGTCAGCCTTTTGAATATAATAAATTTTCTATTTAAGCTAACGAAGAAATTAATTAGTATGATTAAATGACAACAAATACAGGAGAACATCGCCATCTACAGATTAAAAATATAAAATGTAAAATATTATATTGCATACTAGCGACCCGCCCCGGCTTCGCACGGGCCTTTGAATTTTTTGAAAAAAAAAAGCAGGGGTTGGTAATAGAAGAGTGAAAATATAGGGTTGTAGGAAATTTCGTCCAAAAATAAAAAAAAAATTTAAGGGTGAACAACCCTTATCACTTAGGGGTATGATAGTAGCCGATTCTCAGACCTACTGAATACGCATATAAAATTTGGTAAAAATCGGTAAAGCCGTTTCGGAGGAGTACGGTAACTAACATTGTGACATGGAAATTATATATTAGATAGATAAGGTGAATGAAATTACATTTATAGTCTGTGATGTATAGTTAAAAAGCCACAGCCTACAACACAATAGCAGTATTAATGAATTCTACTTACAATTCTTGAACACTTCGAACAGATGCTATGGAACTTCTAATACATTCTGAGCAAAAACACCAAGTGCTTATAAAAAGAAACTTCCGATAATTGTGCTATTAACAATTCACATTGTTACATGTTTATTTGTACCAGATGTTCAGTAAAGTTTTCTCTTTTTGTTTCAGCTGATAGCGTAGTGGTTTAATATTATTATGTATGTTGCTTTGTTTTCATCTATTGCATAAGAATGAGGGGAAATTGTTTCATAAATAGTACCTGTTATTGGCCAGCTTTACCGTTTTTTTTGGGTAACGCGGAATTCGATAACCTTATTGGGAAAAAGGTAATTGTGTTGTTAAAAGCGGTACATAATAAAAAAACAGTTTTTATTTCTTGTCTGTCCCGCCCGCCCCTTCGTCGCTATTGGGAACTAGTGGGTACTGATATAAAAAAATTAAAAAAACTCTATTATAAAGAGGAAAGATTTGTTTATTTGTTACGATTTAACTCAAAAACTACTGGACCTATTTTAAAAATTCTTTCACTATTAAAAAGGTACATTATCATCGAGTAACATAGGCTTTGGTGTATATTACATATCACCCATGCGAAGCCAGGGCGTGTTATATACATATAAATAAATTTATATACATATTTAAATAATTGGCAGCACTTTTTATTAGCAGAATTCATTTACCTACTTACCACCGACGACGTCGCTCATCTGTCGAACAATGTCATATAAATGCCATTTACAAAAGCAAGCGGATTTTTCAAATAGAATGCTTATTTTATAGCATTTTCACTGAACATTCCGTGCCCCCGACAAATATCCTCTTTGCTAGGTTTTTCGATACAGCTTGCTTCAAAGTCATGTTTTAAAAAAAATAAAAAAATTTATTACATACCGTTAAAGACATTTATTTTCTTAAAAGATTTACATTAAATCACTTACAGAGAAAAAACAAACATAAAGGTAGTATCTCCAGCAGTCGAAAACATAAAACCTTATGATGTCGGTAGTGACACTTTATACATAGTAGGTAAGTTATGTAGTTGCACCGTGCAAGTGACGTGAAAAGACAATTTGTCCTCGGGCATTGTGCCTCGACATCGGAACTTTTCAATCTCATTTGGTATGCATACAATTTTCATGCTTCCGCGCAACTTTTGAATGTTACAAAGGGTTAGCGTAATGTATCTTAAAATGAAGTATCTTGACGGTATTTTAACTAATTTATTTTTATACTAGCAAAACGTCCTGGTTTCACACGTAATATGTAGCTTATGTTACTCGCTAATAATGTAGCTCAGTGAAATAATTTTTAAAATCGGTCCAGTAGTTTTTGAGTTTATTTATTACAAACAAATCTTTTCTCTTTATAATAGTGTAGATTATTGGTGGTATTTACTATCCAGAGATCAATCTATCTTCATCTTATCAAAATTTGTTCAGTAAACTCTGAGCGTATAATAAACGACAAATATGTGGCGTACATAGCCTAATGGGACATAGAGCAGATGCATTTTAGTGTCTGTTTCACTGATAATTTTTTTTACGGGCTAGTAGGTGATCAGTCTTCTGTGCCCAGCCCGACTGAAATTTTTCCAATTTTGTTATACCGGGACTCGAACACGAAACCACCGGTACTCGAACACGAAACCACCGGTACTAAACGCAATGCGCATAGCTCCGTGCATTATTTATCAAATTGGAAAATTCATCTTCTACTCATTTCTACACTTTTCCTACTGGGTAGAGTATCCTATATTTCCATACAGTAATTCCCCTCAGTCAACCATGATTATCATTCTTCATGTAATCCATCCACACATTCCACGGTCTTTCTCTACTTTTGGGCTTAAAGCTTGGGTTAAAGCAACTTTTGGGTATCTGTATCGTAGTCCCGCCATTGTATCCACCCACATCCATGCTCTAGAAACTAACGTAGATTGCAATCGACCACTAAAATAATTAATATAGACTGGGCGAAAATGTTAGACGTTTTCTGCGGGAAATATAAATGAACATTGCGGGGCAGAAATATAAATCGTAAAACGAGATTTTAAAAGAATGATACTTAATGAAAAGGCAGTATTTTATAAGTGTCTCCGTCAAAATATACCAATTCCATTTATTGCGCTCGACTACGCTGATAGTCCAAGAGTCACATGCTAAGTTTCTACTCGAATCGGACTTACGGACAAACTATTGTATAACTTAACTTACGATACTTTTTTTAGTATAGTTTGAACCTTCCTGAACATGAAAAAATAGGGTTGTACAAATGTATAGGACCAAACCAACACAACCTTGACGTAAAAATAGAGTGGACTTTTTAACAACCATTCGGTCAAGATACAGCCCGGTTTATCACGTCCGGCAACCCTATCACCACTACATTCGCCATCGAATATAATTTGTCCATAAGTCCGATTCGGGAAGAAATCTTGCGGTGGGCTCTCCTACTATGAGCGGGAATAATTAAAACCGAATTCGGGCGCGTGCTTGTGTTAATATAATTTCTTCTGTTTTTCCACAACACTAATACTTAATTGGAATTTTAATTAACAAGTGAATGTTGATTGTGTTTCACTTTAGAAGACAACGCTTATCCCTATTAATATCGTCGGATGTGAAAATCGATTACAATTATTATGATTTGGTTCGGTTAAAACAGAGATTTCTGATGTTTAGTATACTTACGAAAAACATAAGGGTAATTTACTATCGTATAATTAACTTATATTAAGAATGTTTTCAAAAATGATTTGTTGCAATTCTTAAAAAAAGGGTCTTCTTAAAAATGATTAGTGAAATAAAAAGAAAATAGTATACTGTATACCGGATTAAAACGCGATTTATTATTTATATTGTTTAAATTATTTATCCCGACGTTTCGGATGCTTTGCGGGAGACTGAAAGATGACAGTTGTCTTATATTTGAAATGTCACAAAGTTGCCATATTTAATTCAATTAAATTAAAAAATAATCTATTAATTTAGGTAACACAATGTACATCTATGAACGTCAATAAAAAATAATACATATTAAATAAATGCTTCTAATTTTACATTTACTACCAGTTCACAAATCAAGGGCGTAGAGCGGACGAGAAGAACTGGCAAGAAACTCGCCGCCACTCTTTTTAATCGCCAAGTTTTTGTTTTACAAATGTTTTGAAACGTCGGGATAAATAATTTAAACAATATAAATAATAAATCGCGTTTTCATCCGGTATACAGTATTTTATTTAAATGTGTGATACTCGCGTTAATAAAAGACAATATTAAAAAGAAAATAGCTCTAAATTCAAATCCGACAATTTTAAGAGGGAAAGGCGAAAGTGTTACATCGTTTATAATATTGAAATTATTATTAACTAGTAACATACCCCGGCTTCATGTGCAATGTAGATGTACTACACAAAAACCTATGTTGTTCGCTGATAATGTAGCTTTCTATTTGTGACGGAATAATTAAAATCGGTCCAGTAGTTTTTGAGTTAATTCGTAACAAACAAAACTTTCCTCTTTATATGTAATATTAGTATACATAGTAATTACAATAATTGACGAAACTTCAAGTGAATATTTCGCATTTAGATTTCAGTCTATGTTTTTAATCATTCAGTTTGAAAATATATTCTATAACCAGAATGTCAGCTTAGAAAGTTTCAGGCTAAAACGTGACCGAAAAATGTGAAGGGAAAATGTCGACTATTTAAATTTTAAGCCAACAGTTTTAAAATGTTGACTTTAATGAAAATTGTCAGTGCTTTTCCTAGAGATAGCGGGAGCGCAACGTTGTACCTCTTTTATTAATTATGCCTATAAACTTTTTTATATCCTAACGTTTTAATTGATTTTTAAGTTGAAGCTCAGTTTTATGTCACTGTACGGAGTATTAATGAACATTAATTAGCGTGTATACATAGTCAGTCGTAATCTAAAAATATGTAAGCCGTACTTTAGTGGTCGATTAATCTATAAAGTTTATTTATAAAATGTTTTACGTTTGTGCAAATGGAAACTGATTTGAGATCGGTATCGTAACACTGATTGCACTTAACAAAATCTCTCTTTTTTGTAATAACCTAGAATGCCTTATTCAACCAGTTACAAAATAATAGAAAATATATAGATGACTCGGATGGCTTTTTGGCTTTTACTTATAATAGAAGAAGTTTACATATAAGAGTGAAAAATAATAATAAACAAATGGTTTAATTATTTTTTGTATGTATTCACAGGTTTGTGTTTGATGCACTAAACCTTTTTTTTATAGGGCATATTGTACATATTGCAATTTGCAGGGAAACACGTCATACACATTTATTCATTCGTACTTATGTACATAGGTGCACATATGCATGTTTATGAGTGGGTATGTGGTGTATTGTTTTTCGAAAAATGGTGTATTTTTTTTGGGGTGGAGACCCCTTATCACTTAGGGGTTTGAAAGATAGATAGTAGCCGATTCTCAGACTTACTGAATATGCATAAAAAATTCATAAGAATCGGTCGAGCCGTTTCGGAGGAGTATGGGAACGAACATTGTGACACGAGAATTTTATAAATTAGATAGTACAGAAATAATATAGCTTCCTATTTCGTTCTTGACCCTAATGTACTGCATTTTTAACGACGTTACACAATGGCACCTGCAGGCCATTTGCAGGAAAATGCACTCCATCTTTGTCCGAGCTTTGATAAATTGGCTCACCTTTGTACAGTAGTAGGTATTTTTAGTACTTTAGAGACTCCATTATCATATTTGTAGTTTATGACAGGTTTTTAGTGCCCTTTTAGTCCTATTATTTTGCCAGAAATAATTGAGTTTCTAAATCTTGACGTAAGAAAACTAATATTAGAAAAGTAAGATGCTTTATTGCCATTTTTAACGTACTGTTTTGTCGGGAATAATTAACTAGCTAAATCTTGACGTTAATATATAGCTAATATGAGTAAAAGAAGATTAACATTTTTATCACATTCTTCGCCAGGTATAATTTAGTTATAACTAAATATTGACAATATATTAGACCGCTCCCGTGGCTCAGTGGTAAGCTCGATGCATTTAGCACTGAGGTCCTGGGTTCGAGTCCCGGGTAAACAAGATTAAAAAAAGTTGTTTCGGTCGGGCAGTGAAATAGACGCAGAAATGGGTCCATGCCTCACTAGGAGACTCGAGAATTCACTTTTAAATATTGACATTAAGATAAAGCTAATATTAATAATATTTAAAAATAAGGGCTTTTACCTAGCTAATAATAGAAATTAAATCACGGATGTCATTGAGCAGTCATGATTGCTAACCATCAGATAAGGTTCAAAATCGAAAGGTATGGATTTTACCCTACTCTAAAAACAAATGAATTGAGATTATTTGAATTTCGGTAGGTGCTATAAGTATTTAATTAATCATTTTATGATCGCTTCATAAACGTAGATGAAGTTTCGGTTATTAAGGTAATAACTTATAAGTAATAACATAAGCCACAGTATATTATATGTTGCGAACGAGGCAATAAATAAATTTTAATAAGCTGTTTTAGTAAATACTTTGGTAGCCGTTGCTAGATGTCTACCGAGATGTTTATTTAAAGACGGAATACTGGTTACTGATTATATTCTTGTATATTAGACCAGAAGTAACTTTTTAAACTCTCCTACAATATTTATAAAAAAAAAAAAAAAAAATTTAATAAAAAAATTAAAGCGACTTCAAAAATCAACTTAAGACAATACACTTAAAAGTTAAAAATAATTTAAATATTTACAGTAATTCATTCTCCTTTTTATAAAAAAAAATATTTATTTTAATTAAACTAAGTGATAGCGTATGTGAATGTAAGAGTATATTTTTCAAAAATCCTTACTTTTACTTTGACGAAATATGCCGAGAAATATAGTTCAAATGTACTATCGCAAAACGTACTTAAGCGGCACGTGTCCGGACATACAGACTACGGATAAAACGATTTTATCGCGGATAATGTTGAAGATTTTTCTTAGGAACGTCTACTTACTGAATCTTAATAGATTAAAATACGGCGTAAATCGCTCTAGACGTGTTTTTTAGAATAATCCATTTAATCGAATATCTATAATTGAATCCCATTAAAATACCCGTACGATTTCATGCATTAATTTTCTGGATATACCTACGAGATAAATCGGTGAGACCTTTGGGGCGTTCAATGAGGTGTGCTATTGATTAATATACATTAAGCCCTACGATTCTCACATATTTATCAACCCTGAGGATTAATGTATTCGATTTTTTTTCTAAAGTTTACAAAAATTGGTACATTTTAGATGTGGCTGTGTGCTGGCATGGTCTATATTTGCAATACGGAATATGCACGTATATTTTTTATATTTTTATCTGGTAGAAAAAAACTAATTCAACGCCAAAAAATGATTGAAAGTACCTATTTAAAAAAAGTTAAAAATTGAAAAATTAAACCGACACGGGCATTTTAAACGCCCGCCATATTCGCGCGCTTTGTCTGACGTCATAGTCTATTACAAGCAATTGACTTAAATCGCAAACACACAAAGCAGGAACACCTAATAATTCGCATTTGGTAGCATAGACGTTACGTCATATTCGTTCTGACCAATGGCGTGGCTTTTCAAATATTTGAATTTCCCACAGTTTTTTTGCATATTTTAAAAATTAATTACTTGCTCAAAACTGAAATGTAATAAAAAATATTGATGGAAATGTAATTCCGAAGTAATAAGTTTATTACAAAAAATGTTTGACCCTCATTGGAATCTCATGCATATTCCCTATTACATTACAGTAACATATATGTAAATATTTATAGTCAATACTTTATACATTATATAGGTAGCAATCCTTCATTTACATTAAATGTGAGATACTCGCGTAAATAAAAGACAATATTAAATAGTAATAAATTTAAAAAAATAAGTTGTAATTGTGTGTATGTTTGTCCTAAACTATTCATCCGATTATGGCGTGAAAACAACACTTTTTTACTTTTCGTGGAGTAACGCATGCCGAGTAACGCCTTAAAATAAAAAGAAGGTCGTATTATTTGAAAACAAGTAGTAATTAGTTAGTGAGCACCTCTACAATATTAAAACTTTCCGAGTAGAACGATTTTCTTATAATAAAAAGGGAACCTGTCTAAAACTACACAAAACTCGACGTAGAGAAACGAATAAAACTCCCGAGGGCATTGGACAACTACTAACAAATCTAAGCGTTCTGGTTTCTCATTTATTTCTCTGTCAACATTTTCCTTGTAAATGAATAAAAAATAACAGCGGTGTTTTATTGCTGTTTACGGTATTCTTTAGTTAATTAGTTTTATTGTTTGGTATAAAGCGACGTGGGGGGCTTCGTGGGAACTCGTTATGCGTAATAGTTTAGTTACAATTTCATTTGTCATCCATCTGATAATAATCAGAAATGGTGGCGTCATATCTATTATTATGAAACGTTTGTTCGCATTTGAATTTATTAAGTAAAATACCAATACCAAGTTTTTTAAGACGTTAATGTAATGTAACTATTTATTCTTTTAATTAATGGCAACTTCCATCAGAGACGGATTCTGCCAATGTCCAGTATTATCTGAAGACTCGAACGTGTTTAAATCTAGTTTTGTCAGACCATTCTATTTTTAAATTTGAAATTTTGACAGTACTCAAGAATAGATTTTGACTTGATAATATTATTGCAAGTATTTGAAATGCAACCCGAACCATACAACATTTTCGGATGTTTATTTTTTAAATTTAATTATAAACAGTGTGAATAAAAGGATAATTAAAAAGATTAAATCTTTAAAATGTTATTGCAATATAGATCAAAATGACTCGAAATTATTCATAATAACGGAGTAATGAGAAATAAATTGCAGCACAGAATCGGAGGACAGATTTATATCGCAATTGGTTTTGGAAACACTCGTCCGCTTCACATCATTTATAAATTACGTTTTGACTTGAGCTCTCTTTTCCAAAAAAAAAAAACTTGTTTCTATATTCGAATTTATACAAAATAACAATGAAGATATCAACGTATAAAATAGTGTTATTTTTTATGGTCGCATCAGTTATGACGTCATATTGTTTATGCCAGGAAGAAACGACAGCTGCTGCGACTACGATGGCAGAAGATGATGAAGAGGAACCGCAGAAGAAGAGCTGTTCTATTTGGTGTTGGATTCAGAAGATTGCTATGTTTGTCATCTCACAGTTGTTAAGCGGTTAATTGGTAACTAATAAAATTTGCATAATCCTTTTGTGTTTTATATAATTCAAAAGTAATCATTTGTCTTTCACTAATGTTGGGGTCAAAATTAATTTTACCCTTTCCGCCCCCTAAATCGGTTAGAAATACGTAAAAAGTAAGGCTCTAGTTTTTTCAGATTTAAAAAATAAACGTTTAACCCTTGACCACGGACCAAGTTTTCCATTTAAAATATATGGCGTTTTCCTGCGTTTGCAGTAACTATTTTACCGTGGGCCTAAATATGTTGAAATTTTCAGAATTTAATTTACAAGCATGTTGTATTTATGTTGAATTTCAATGTTCTATACATACATATAATATATCTGTAGAGGTCAAATGTCTGTACATATAAAAAAATGCTAAAAACCGAGTCAGGGGGATTTAAGAAGAGAAATAGAACAAACCCGGATTTTTTAAATTTTTGTTTCTCTGTCTATTTGTCTGTTTGTCTGTTTGTACGGGCTAGTCTCCGAAGATACTGAACCGACACAAATATATTAAGCAAAACCCGGGGCAACATATAGGCTTTGTTTCATCGAAATCGGTTGTCAGAAAGAAAAGTTATCACCATTTCAAGATTATTTTAAAGGCACTATATCAACAAATTGCAACGCAAACTGACTCGCGTCGATTTTTTTCGAATTATCAGATGTCAATAACATATTGATATGGAAATGAAATATGTAGTTTGATTATTTCGCCACTTTTTTGCTCAAAAGCTCAGCTTAAGATGAAGCCCACGCGAACGAAGTCGCTGGCATCAGCTAGTTTGGAATAAATTGGCTTTATTATACAAATATTATTATAATCACTTTACATTATTTTTACGTCAATCGCTAATGTGAATCGTTTATTCCCTCTTGTTTTTAGAACTATTCTCAAAGGAATGCCATTAAAACCTAACCTCACAAAGTTTATCCTGCTGTTTCCTCGTAAATAATTTTAATCCTCATACATATTCAACTACACTGTGTACAGATTCAGATAGGTCCCATAGCAGATATTAGCAAAGGTCAAGGCATAATTAATATGCATATCATGAGGTCGAATTGTATTCATTATTAACGGGACGTAACAGGAGTATTGCGTTTAGTGTGTTAGTAAGTAAATTAGCAGTGTAAGTACCTACATCTGACTTTGATTTTTAAAGGTAATATTAACTAAAATTGGTATAGATAGATAGATAGACATTTATTCACAGCAAACACACGCACATACAAAGATAACGACTATGAACAAACATCAAGGACGAAAGGGAAATTTAAAAATAAAATTAACATTATTCCTCTAACACTGATTTTCAGTACAGGAATATTCTTGTTAGTTATCAACAGCCGAGTGTGGCCCCCTAGATGCTATAATATATATAGATGTAAAATACCTGCTATTTAACCAAATTTTTGGTTAATAACCCATAAAATGCCGTTATTCACAGTTGATTATCCGACTGCGATCTAAAGTGGGTATTGTATTTAGGGCAATCGTGATTTTAAATATTGGAGTTCAAAAAGTTATTTAAGTAATTTAAGGTAAACGTAACAAGCATAAAATACAGTTTATAATAACGAAAAATGCATTTTAACCAGCTTGGTTAAAATCGATCATAATATTATATGTTTAGTTCGAGCATTTAGAAATTGATGGACACACTGTTTTATATCACATTGTTTCATCTATGGTTCGCTATCTGGTCGAAATTTCAATATTCCTCCCACTCACTTACTCCGGAATACTGAAACGATAATAAAAATTTGAGGGCTTCATAAAATGTTTCTGTTTTTCATTTTACCTTCATAATGAAAGAGTCAGAGATACTTTTAAGTCCACCTCAATGTTGATTAGCGTTCGAGAATTCGGCCGTTAGGGGGCTTGTTAACAAGTGTGGTCACTACACTTGTTAATAGAAAATTATAACAATTTAATGGTGGCATTCGAACCCAGGAACCAGAACGTAAAGTGCTTTTCATCACTCATCATTTAATAAGTTTTTTTTTATATAAATATTTTTTTTTTGTCATTTATAAAATACTCTAAAACAAAGTATCCATCCTTATTTTTGCATAAAACTATTTTGAATAGAAAACATTTTTACACGCCATTTTTATTCGGAAACTTTTAAACTGAGTCGGAGGTTGTAACGACAGGATGAGAGCTTATTCTCGGCGAACTTTCAAAGCTCTGACAACTTCGTTTTATACCCGTTCGAGCGTTCCTTCGAGTCTCCAGCAAATATGTGAAAATAAACTTTTGAAGTTAATTCACTTTGATTAATTCATATGGGCTATTTGTTCTGCGAAAATACTCTAAATCAGAACATGAGGGACTTTTCTAATAAACAGTATTTGTTTGTCTGTTCTGAACTAAGATACTTTAATATAAACAATTAAATACATTTTTTTATATTAGATATCGACAGACGAACATGAGGTTCACTTGATGGTAGATCCCCAGCCACAGAATATCAGTCAATGATGCACTGTTTACATATTTTTTATATCGAGCATTCGGAAATGGCCTGAGACCGAAACTAGCAATGTGCACTTTACGGTTTTTCTATCTATAGGGGATTCGTTACCAAGTGCCAGTGACCAGACGCGAGGATATATGTATGTATATAAAATTATAATTATGTCATCCCGGCAGGATTCGAACCCGCTATCCACCGGAACGCAAGGTAGGTGTTATACCAAAGGAGCCCGTCAAATACCAGTAATGAGTGTTGATTATAAAACGTGAAGGACCATGGGGCAGACACATTTTTGTGTCTGTTTCAGGCAAGTAGGTAAAGGTAGTAAAGTCTTCCGTAGGTACTGCCTGAGGTAAGTAAGTTTTCGTTTGAAGAGGTTTTGTATCCGAGACTTCAATTGTTAAAGGTAATTCGAATACCATTCAGCAACGAACTCGTTCAAAATATACAATTTTGTGTTATAAGTCGATGTTTTTACTCAAGTAAGAAAAGCCACTAGCTAAAAATATGGTTTTTTTTTGAAATTCGAATTCCCGCTTTTCAGTAATCACAATCGAATTAATACAAAAGGTTGAATATTCAGCTGTGAATTAATAATTTCAATCTATAATAAAAACAGTTTCAACATTTTATGTTAAAATTAAAAATGATTAATATTATTCAAATAACACGCGTGAAACGCTAACCAGATTAAATAGGTAAAATTTCACATATAAGTAATTAATCGCAAACCGAGCTGTTAATTAAATGCCGGATAAAATGTATTTTTAATTTAACATGAACTATTTTCTAAGTTAAATCTCTATAGAGAATTCTAAGATCCAGGTGACTCTCAGGAACTGTGAAAGTATTTACGCCTTTATAGAATTCCAGACATTTTCTATAAAGTTACGTTGCAGTGATGTGAAATTCCACATACGAGACTCAAGTTTTCTGAGAAATAAGGCGAAAATATATTTCTCGCATCACAAGAATCACTTTGAAACGTTAGTAAGCTATGTTGAATATGTGTTACTATCTGCACGATTCATATCAGTCAGTTTGAAAAGCACGCTAGTTTTAAGTATACTCATAAGAACATACCTTTACATTTGTTAGCGGATTATGACACCACCTCCATTTCTCAGTGGGATGTGATTGGATTCGCGGTAAAACAAGTGTATGACAAAGGACGAATCGGTGGGCGTCCATACATACTTTACTATAACAATAATTAGGTACAAAATACCTAAGCACATACCTTAAATGTTCGGCGAATTTGCGTCCTTGTGGTATGTCAGTCAGTATTATTATAATAAAGGGAGGGCGCCCTTAAGAGGAGGATTTTGATTGTTACAACTTAAAAATAAATATAAAAAGGGGAAATAGAAATAAGTATGTCCCCACAGCAGCAACCAGGACATTCTTCTCCATATAGGAATATAAGTCTATTACTCGCACTATCACACGATTATTAAATAACAATATTAAACATTTATATCGCGGCGTGAATACTAATTATTAAGCGACCGAAACTTCCAAAAGAAGCGCTTTCCACAATTATTAGAACACACGAGCACACCTAAATCCAACCAGGTTAGGAAAATTACACCGTCAAAAACTCGGCTCGACTGTCAAGAGTATATCGCGGTTATATTATACTATCCTCAACATTATAATTTTATTAATAATAAATGTTCTATTCCGAACAACAATAATAAAATAAAGGGTTTCGCTCGAGCTGGGCACAGAAGGCTGATCACCTATTTGTCTGGAAAAGAAAAATGGTCAGTGAAACAGACATATACAATATACATATTTCGAGGTAGGAATTATGGGAGGTAGGAAGTGTCTAAGGAATGTCGCAGTTCTAGACATAGAGATAATATGCATGGATTTTTTAAAAAACTGTTTGCGTCTCTCCAACTGAAATTTTTCTTCTTAGTCCGGACCCTCTTGACAGGTCGTGATTAATTCGTGATGGCACACTGGGAAACAACTCCTTTATCGTCCTTTCCAACTGACATGATACCTTTTTTCATAAGCTTTTACTTTCAACATTGTTCTGTAAAATGAGCTTAGGCTTTATATGTATAACAATATACTCTAATTGCGAAAACATGTAAATGTTACTTAGATTTTTTATTGTTTGTCATTCAGGATACTTCAAGAACTGTTTTGTTTTCCGAATAAATAAAAATCTGGGGGCACGGCAGTGCCCCCGCCAAGTCGAGCAAAAAGCGGCACGGCCGTACTATCCTTTTCTCGAAGTAGTTCGGGCCATTTTCGACCCCCTATAACTTCGTTGTAGATAAAACTAGAATCCTGAATTTTCAGTCACTAAGCAGGCATTGTATAATCTCGGTATATTTCAAATATCATTCTGTTTGAACCAGTAGTTTAAGAATTATAACTAGTCAAAGTTTGATAATTTGTCACTCACTCACTCACTCACTGACTGACCGATCATCAAAACTCTAAGGCACTTCTAGCAGACATAGAAACTTGAAATTTAGAATACAATTAGTGTTTAGTCTATAAATCAAGGAAAAACTACAATATTTTGAAATTTCGGTCCAGTTTTCTAGATATACAATTTTTTTTTGTATTTCTGTATGTAATGAATAACTTAAAAACTACTGGACCGATTTTAAAAATTCTTTTACCGTTAGAAAGCTACATTATCACTGAGTAACTTAGGGTAACAAAAAAACGTTCCACAATATTATAGAACATATCAAAATCTACAAAAAATTTCACGAGACCATATGTCCAACTATTGTAGTTATGTCACTATAACTACTTTTTTACATTAAAAAGTTAATAAAAATGCCGATCAAAATCAGACTGTTATCCATAGCTTTATATTAATTCTTATCCAAATAAACTAAGAAAAGGAATATCTACAAAAAGAAATGAGATGCCATCAAAAACATAAATTGTAAAAAAAGCCAAGTCTTGCAACTCAGTTCTCTCGTAAAAAGTTGTGAGATCCATATAATACCAAGTCGGTCAATTTATTCAGTCTCTACTGAAGGATCCTTCTGTCTTAAGTTATTACGTAATTAGGTAACCTAACAACATCTTATAGTGATCATATCAATACCAATATTAAAAAGCTTTGATGTTTAAAATAAAAAGGTTGACTTGGCAATCGCACTAAACTATCTAATTTAATATAATATGTGTTACTTGTGATATACATTGTGTTTTTAATAAAATTAAAAAGATACATTGTGTTTTCATGCGATAGCCGAGTCAATCTATTTATTTAAAACATCAAAGATTTTAAATATTGGTATGGATATGATCACTATAAGATGTTGTTAGGTTACCTAATTACGTAATAACTTAAGACAGAAGGATCCTTCAGTAGAGACTGAATAAATTGACCGACTTGGTATTATATGGATCTCACAACTTTTTACGAGAGAACTGAGTTGCAAGACTTGGCTTTTTTTACAATTTATGTTTTTGATGGCATACTATTAACGCGATGTCTGATAGCACAATTCAGCGGCCGGGATTAACCCAAACAATTCCTCAGAATAAATACGATAGAAGATGCAGAGCGAGTCAACTACGCAACGCCAAAGGATCAAGCCTGAATGAAGCTAAATTATATTATCCAGAAATCAAATTTAGAACGTCCGGTTTGAAACTATACACGTATTATAATAGTGTGTATTAATTTCCATTTACACGATGAAAGTTTCTTACCTGTTGCATACGATTAAATTGAAGCAATAAATGACTTGCATGATCTAAGCAACAAGTAACGTTCTTGATCTGTCATTCATGTTTTGTTTAAATACTTTTCTTGGTGTAAACAGCACATAATATCCGCGTGTAAATAGTTGCTTACAATTCTTGGATTTCAATTATTGCGATTATTTTATTGCTTTTGAATGTACAAGCATCATGTTAATGGCCTTTAGGCCATAGAAACTGAGTAGGTATCACAGAATCATAACGTAAAATAGGCTAAAAATATAATCTGTTCTCCTGAGAGCGATATTTAAGATTTATTTATAGGAAGGGGCTTAGTAGGTTTCGCTTTACTTGCAATTACCGCCTTTGAAACCGTACACACGGTAACGAGGAGTCGTTTGACGTCGTTCGAGAAGATTTTTATAAGAACTTGCGAGAACATTTATTTTGAAATAGTTTCGTTCAAGGAATCAGTGCAGTTGACTTACGTAATGTAACATAAGTTATGCACTGGTTTTTACCATAAGTAAGAAATATTTTTAAATTATACCAAATAAAAGATTTTGATGTTAAGTCAATGTTAGTTTAGTCATAACTCATAACCCAATAGATGCTGCATCATGTTGATTTGTCTGTTAATAATCAGGACCATGATAAAAAAAACTATTAATGAAATCCAAAAATATGCATATTTAATAACAAATCGCCATTCATTACGCTCGCAGTGATAAAAATTATCTTTAAAGAATTTATATTCTCAAAAAAATCTTTAAAAATAGATACATTCAGCCATAAAAGCACTCTGCACATTAAAACTCTATTTCATATAATATGTATGTATATACGTAAACTCTATAATTATCTCCAAGATTTACTTAATATTGGGGTAAATAAAGAATGTTCACGTAGATATAATCTTTATTCAAATCTTTTTTTACATACAATAATTGTCTCCAAAATGTAGTTTATATATAAGTGTATAAGCAGGTAGGTACACTCACGTACAAAACTTTTATTCATACATTTTTTTTAATACTCGAGAAGAATCATTAAAATCAGTCGCTCTATCAGAATAAAATCCTGTACAGATGCGTACAGTCATTAAAAACCTTCGCTTTCTTGCACACGTCCTGCTTATGTTGAGCCGCTTCAGCGCTCTCCACGCAAGAACCACCGTTGTCACTCATTACTGTCCTATTGTCTAACTGATGAGCCAGTTGAACACGTTTCCTAAAATAAAATATATTTTTAAAACAAAAGACAAGAAAAAAATTTTCACAGAATATTTTCAGATATCTGCCTGGATATTTTTAGGAGCTAAAGTCATAGTACCGCAACACCGTGGTGGTACTATTGATAAGATATTAAAGGACCATAAAAATTTAGGGATTACTGAAAATATCATTCATTCAAACATTCACACAGAAAACTGTTCACCTACTTGCTTGTAAAAAACAGTGAAGCAGACACAAAAATGTGTCTGCCCCATGACCTAATAGTGGACTCGCGTTCTTCCTACCGTGGTCACTGATTTGGAGTTGATTATATCTTCCGTTCGTCTCTTTTTTATGTAAGATATCGATAGACGAGCATGAGGTTCACTTGATAGTAGGTGATATCCCAGCCACAGAACATCAGTCAATGATGCGCTATCGATCTACTTTTTACTTCGAGCATTGGGAAATCCATAGACTGAAACCGAAACGCGCAATATTCACTTCACGGTTTTTCCATCTTTGAACGTTACCTGGTCAGAATTTCGATATTCCTCCCACCCGTTCAATGCCCAAAGTTACCAGACGTGGGGAAGACATGCTTACAGAAAATTATAAACATGTCATCCCGGTGGGATTCGAACCCACGACCCATCGATGCGCACGGCAGGTGTTCTACCGAACGCGTCATCTCGTCACTTGAAAAACGATAACTTAATAAAAATACCTTGAAAATTGAAATACCTATAAATATTCAAATTAATCTGCCCGTTGCCATTCATGATTCCGAACTTCTTCAAGACGCAGTATATGATGCAAGACTCATCTGATTCCTGCAGATCCACCTTCTTGCCTTTAGGGTACATCTCTGTTAAGCACTGTTGCGCTATCAGATCCGATGTCTTGTCGTGCGCATACATTACCGATATACGCGCATATGCATGACCGATGAGGAGAATTGACAAACAAATGAGGACTGAAAAATATTTAAATATGGAATTTAAACTATCTTTACTAATATTATAAAGAGGAAAGATTTATTTGTTACGATTTAACTCAAAAACTACTCGACCGATTTTAAAAATTATTTCACAAATAGAAAGCTACATTATCAGTGAGTAATCATAGGCTATATTTTATTTCATCTACATTGCACCCGTGCTAAGCCAGGGCGAATCGCTAGTTAAGAATATACCTAATGTTCAGAATGATAAATTCCTAAGTAGCAAGAACTTCCTGAGTGAAAATAGTGTAAAATTCATAAAAGAGTCTCGATCTAACTATAGGATAAAAATGAAAACTTTCTTTGATTTTTAAAAGTAAACTTTTCTAGCAGACAGTTTTCCTAGTTGATTTCAGATTGCCCCTTACACTAACTATCTATATAATATATTTTCTGTAATTACATTGATGCATTTGACAAATTAATTACTTTATTTAAGCTATTTATATAGATATCTTGATTAATATTATAAACGTGAAAGTAGGGTTGATTGTATGTTTTTTACATAAAGTAAATAGCATAACATTAAGATTAACATTAATTATAAGAGTAGCGTAGGAATACTATATCTCGGCAAAAACTAATTTAACCAATTTAACCAGGATTAACTCCCGAACTAGAAGTCACTATTTATAATTGAATGTAGGTATAATATATTATGTTTAGTAAGGCATAAAGTCTTAATCTACGTAATATAACATAATTTATTATATAATATCATTATGAAAAGCATTGATGAAACTTCAAATACTTTAGATAAAGTTAAACATGATCTGAATATTACATAACTTAATAAGGCTTCTTTAAATTTCTAATCAGCGAAGAGGAGAATAATTAATACGCTTTTTCAATAACTTTTCTTCAGTTATTGAATAAGTAATTTTGGGCAATATTCGAATTCTCGTTTCAATATTAAAGAAAAGGCATTAAGGGAATCATAATAGCTCAATAAAAGACGTTATAATAATGTTCTAATATAAAATTTATAAGTACTTCTTTTATAAAATGTAAAAATATTTAATTAATTTATTAAATAAAAGGGTAATACAATGTAATAGGAGAAAAATGAAAACATTTTAGTGGCTAGCAGTCTACAGTTAATATTACAATTATTTTGTCTAGAATCTTAAAGAATACGTAATCAATCACACATAAATACATAAATCATGTTCTCACAGCGATATATCATTGTAATACAAAATTAATCATTATCTCTAAATGATATCACATATAACTGCGTACAATCATTGAAAACCTTGGCCTTTTTACACACATCATGATCCAAATTCATTCCATTAATATTCTGGGCGCAGGTTTCACCAACATCCGAGATCAAAACCCTCGGGTCATACCTATGTATGGCTTGAACCCGCCTGTAGTAATTATGTATGTTTATAATTCCATCGTTTGTCATAATCCCGAATTTCTTCAACACACAATGTATTATACAGGGCACATCATTGCGCTCTACGTGTAGGGGATATTTGTAGAGATTTTTCGGGTACATTTCCATAAGACATTCATTTGTTACTAAGTCACTCTTCTTGTCACGGGCGTACAGAATTGATAGAGAAGGTTCCGAATCCAAGTTTTGTGATAAGAATTTGTTCTTAAAGCAATCCGCCGACAAAATAAATGACACTGCTATGAGTAATGCTGTAAGAAAAATGATAATTACTTGAAAATTTATGAAAATCAGACTAATTTTTAGGGACGCGAATCTTTTTCACCATTAAAGTAATATAAACCGGGTACTTACTTCTTTGATTAGCCTTTCTTACGAAATTTTATACGTTTTATAACAGGTAGAAAAATAATTAGTTTTAATCAACTATTTTACATTGTTATAATGCATATGAATATGTATTTAGTATCCCTTGGATTTCATAATAAATTTGAAATTACTGAGTTATTGAAAGGGTTAGAATTTATTTATTTAATTTTATAGTGTGTTACCTATCGCTATATACCTACATATAACAATCTTGTTAGGTTACGTATAAAATAACTTCTAAGAAAGATAACAATTTTTTAAACTTTTTTTAAAATACAAGTAATCAACTTTTGAATACCTTGATTCTATTTTTACAGTACTAATAGTAAATCTTAAATATTTTTTTAGATATAATCAATACATAATACTTACTTTTCATTTTCCTTGTAGTTAAGTACTGCAATTATATTTTTAACATCATGTCACAGTGTAAGGCAATCAACTGAAAGCCTCCCTTGAAAGCAATTGCCCATTACTGATAGAAATGTTTTATATACTTTAACTTAACACAATACACCATTGTTCGAGAGCGATAAGGATAAATAACAAATTTCTCGAATGAACCTGTCGTAATTAGCAAAAAGGTGAAGAATTTTGAACGATTGTAATAGTTATTACACCGATGGATGAAAATTCTTTTCATTTTTTTCCCAACGACTCTTTAGGAAAAATCTTATATTAATTAATATCCTTGTATTTTAATTTTACCTATTTGATTTTAATTTTACTTATTAAAAATACTACTGTTGTTGTCGAATAAATGAGACCAACATAATACATAGTATAGTGTTACTAAGATATTTCACAGAGTAATAATTTTTAAATTTGGAATTTTGCGCCCAGTATTCCAAAACCAGGACGAACTGAAATATTCCGATATTTTAATCGTTATTCTGTTAATCGGGATATATACGAAAAAACAAATAAGATATCATTAATATCGGTGCAACCGTTCTTGAGTTATAAATGGTATTACTAACACGACTTTGTTTTATATATATAGATTATAGTTAGATACATATGGGTACTTTCTAAATAACCAGATATATGCATATATGCAACCTTAATCAAAGATTCCGTCTATCTCAATAGACAGTACATAAACCATAAGCCATTACCTCTATAAATGATAGGGCATACATTATTAAAGTGCAGCATTATCAAATATGCTATTACCTGTGCTGTGACACTTTCATGATGGAATATACTGAACACGGAAGTAAATTGAAATCCTTTATCAAGTGGTTGATTTTTGTGATTGATAAATAACAAAGATTAACCAGTGAATAATAACGTATTTTTTTACGTTGCTATATAAAAAAATGTTTCCGTTGGGCAGGGCACAGCAGGCCTCCTTAGTGCCTTTAAAGAAAAATGATCAGTGTAACAGACACAGAAATATGTTTGTCCCATGCCCCACTGTGGTATCAACTAATCCAGAACTTTACAGATTTTGTTTACAATAAACGTAAATACTGTTAGCCAGTAATTTCACTCTTTACAATGCCCAAAAAAAACCTTTAAACAATTTTTAGAACATTTATTCTTATTTAGTACTAGCAACACGCCCCGGCTTCACACGGGTGCAATGAACTAGATATACTATACACATCATTTTACTCGCTGATAACGTAGCTTTCTATTGGTGAAATAATTTTTAAAATTGGTCCAGTAGTGATTGAGTTTATTCATAACATACAAAAATACAAATCTTTCCTCATTATAATATTACAACGCGCCCCGGCTTCACACGGGTGCAATGTAGATGCACTATACACAAAACATAGCCTATGTTACTCGCTGATAATGTAGCTTTCTTTCTATTGGTGAAAGAATTTTAAAAACGGTCCAGTAGTTTTTGAGTTTATTCATAACATACAAAAATACAAAAATACAAATCTTTCCTCTTTATAATATTTATTATAATATTATAGTAATAGTATATTAGTATATTTGTATTAGTATAGATATAGATTATAGATTTTCCCATATTATTGCAATAGTTCTTGGCAATTTTCCTACAAAATAATATCCCCTTACACTAATTATTTTGATATACTGTGTGGTGTAAAGTTGTGGCCTTACATTTAAGCAAGAACTGTTAGCCATTTGCTGCAGATTTCTAAAACAAAGATTAATTATAACCGCTCCGTATATTTCCTTATTACTTTAGGAGAAATCCGTTACCTAGAAATAATAGCCTTTATAAAAGCTACTGACGCAATTTCTTTTGTCCTTTCAACTTATTTTTACAGAGCAATACACCGAGGGTAACCTGATGGTAAGTAATCATCAACGCCCATGGACACCCGCGACTCAAATATCTCAGATGCGTTGGCGACCTTTAGAAAAATTATAGGCTCGTTTTTAATTCCTTTGTTTACCTCTTTATCAACTAGTAACACGCCCCGGCTTCACACAGGTGAATTGTAGATGTAGATCTGCCATACCTGTGTTACTCGCTGATAATGTAGCTTTCTATTGGTGAAATAATTTTTCAAATCGGTTCAGTAGTATTTGAGTTTATTCATACAAAAAACAAATCTTTCCTCTTTATAATATTAGGACAGATAGATGTATAAATAAAATACTGTATACCGGATTAAAACGCTAATACTATTTTTAATCAGTGATTAAAAAGAGTGGCGGCGAGTTTCTTGCCAGTTCTTCTCGTCCGCTCTACGCCCTTGATTTGTGAACTGGTAGTAAATGTAAAATTAGAAGCATTTAATATGTATTATTTTTATTGACGTTCATAGATGTACATTGTGTTACCTAAATTAATAGATTATTTTTGAATTTAATTGAATTAAATATGGCTACTTTGTGACATTTCAAATATCAGACAACTGTCATCTTTCTGTCTCCCGCGACCACGGTTGCTGTAAAGCATCCGAAACGTCGGGATAAATAATTTAAACAATATAAATAATAAATCGCGTTTTAATCCGGTATACAGTATTTTATTTAAATGTGTGATACTCGCGTTAATAAAAGACAATATTAGATAGATGTAGATATAGAAATAATTATAATTCACTAGTTATCCTATTCCATCCTTGTTAAACGTTACTTGTGTATTGTTTACTCGGTCGGAAAGTTCTAACCAATTTGCGTGGAACTCACAGAAACAATTCTTCACTGTTAATTAACTGAACATTAAATAACTTCAAACTGTTACAGTTAGAGTTGTAATTTATCTTATGTTATTTGAAATTACTCAAGTCCAGTGTAGTTAAAGTATCAGATGGTAAAGGGGCAGGAAATTAGGCTGAAGCTTTGATCGCATTGAAATTAATGAATATAATAACAAAGAAAATTAAGTGTCATTTTAAAAATAAAAAATTCAGTTATAAACTTCTGTTGGATAAGATATATTACCTACTTAGCTTAGAATTGTCCCGATCAATTATTGATACAGTGCAAAAGACAATAAGCAAATATGCTGAAGCTCACCATAAAAGACTTCATAATCATGTGAATGTCGAGGCAATCCAGCTCCTCGACACCACGGATATAGTGAGAAGACTCAAGCGAACTAAACCGTTTGAGTTAGTGTAGTGTTAGTGAACTGTGTATAAAAAAGTGTAAGTGCTAGGATAAGGACACATGAACAAAGTGCCTCTGAAAATAATTATGGACACTAAGAAAAGTCACTGGACATTATCTTAGTTTTTAAGTAAAGTAATACTGTAGTATTTTAAGTTAGATGTAAATTACTCATTAGTCATTATTAATAATTAATTATAATTGGCTAGATTGTAATAGCATAAAGTTTTTACAACATGTATTGTAGAGCTTTATATAAAAAAAAAAAAAAAAAAAAATTATTGATACAAAAATTTTACGCACAATTTGCAGAAGAGTGTTAAATAAAACACATGAAATTGCATGTATTTTCCAACCCATTTTATGATAAATTACTCAAGGAATTACATTTTATTATACCAGGTATCAAGCGAAACTCAAGAGATAGAGCACCCTCTGAGGAACCCGAATCACCCCCATATATGTCATGCGATTCTTCATAGTTTTTGAGTTATGATTTTTTTCTGAATTTTAGAGAATCTTGGACCTGAACAATTTAAAAAAGTGGAAGTCATTTTCAAATATATATATTTTTTGCAATTAAATATTCACGAGTTGTACTTTTATGCCTTAAATAATCAGCTTCATATTTTAAATGAAAATCATGAAAATTTTGGTGTAAACCGAAAATTGTACGTCAGTACGTACGTAAAAATCTAAGCAGGTGACTCATGGTTCCTAAATAGATCTCAAAAAAATTCTGACTATCAACATAAAAATATAGATCTTTTTAACACCTCTCTCAATTGCCTTAAACGTACTCATACACAATTATTGTCTGAAAAAAGTACTTAATTCTGTAGAAATAGTTTAGTTTAATTACGTGTTATTTAATTTAATGACATACTAATTTATAGTTAAAATATCATGTAGTCAACACTTTTCACGTGTTATTGCATCGTTTCATTAACACGACCGACCGAAGCATTACTTACGATGATTCTCGTATTGAGTGAATACAGATTTTTTTAGTTAATCATGACCCCTTAATTTGTTTCATAAATTAAAATCATTTTGTCAGTTAGTTTAGATCTTCCCTAAATATAAAAATGTTATTTGTCAATTCTATTAAATGTTATCTTAGTGTTGTATTATATTTTTCATGAGTAATTTCCGCTTCTGATTCCTAGCAATATACATAATAATATATATAATAATAATAATAAGCCTTTTTATTTTCCAAATCTCTAGTATAAAGTACACAATTTAAATCTTATAATATAAATGTTAGTAGTTTGTTATATATCTAGTTTGTTAGTAAATAATAATACATTTATGAGAATAAGATCCCTTCTCGGGTAAAGGCCTCCTCCATCTTGTTCAATGACTCTCTATTTTTTCCTGCTTGCATCCAATTATTGCCTGCTATAGGGATAAGGTCATCAGCCCACCGTCTTTTTGGTCTACCAACGTTTCGTTTTCCTAATGGTCCTTTCCAGCGTGTGGTTAGAATTGTCCATCTTTGGTCAGTGAGTCTTGATACGTGCCCGGCCCATCTCCATTTTAAGAGAAGGGCTTTTGTTAATGCATCGGTTAGTTTTGTTTTTTCTCTGATTACTCTGCTGTTTACTTTTTGTATTTTTATAAATCT
The DNA here is from genome assembly GCA_905404175.1 of Anthocharis cardamines. Taxonomy (NCBI): domain Eukaryota; kingdom Metazoa; phylum Arthropoda; class Insecta; order Lepidoptera; family Pieridae; genus Anthocharis; species Anthocharis cardamines. The sequence continues at coordinate 5,593,464 of FR989971.1, read as the reverse complement.
TTAGCATGCTTCTTTCCATTGCTCTTTGGGTAGTTATTATTTTATTTTTAATTTTGCTTGTGTATGTCCACGTTTGACAACCGTACAGACAGCAAGGAAGTAGGCTGGTATCAAATACCACTTTTTTCATTTTTAAGCTGTACTCACCCTTAAATATTTCTTTTAGTGACCAGAATTTTTTCCATGTTAAGTTGATTCTGCGTTCTATCTCCTCTTCGTTGCTAGTTCTACTGAATGACACAAGTTTTCCCAGGTAGATATATTTCTTAACATATTCTATACAGTTTTCATTAATATTAATAGGGATTTCAGTACTATTTGTTATCAATTTAGTTTTATTTGTATTGATTTCAAGTCCTACTTTTGAGCTTTCTTGAGCGAGTGAGCTTAACATGTGTTGTAGATCTTTCGGGTTTTCAGCAAGTATAACAATATCATCTGCAAATTTCAAGTGGCTGAAATGAAAATTGCCTATTTTAATGCCTCTATCTTTCCAATCTGGGGGCACGGTAGTGCCCCCGCCAAGTCGAGCAAAAAGCGGCACGGCCGTACTATCCTTTTCTCGAAGTAGTTCGGTCCATTTTCGACCCCCTATAACTTCGTTGTGGATAAAACTAGAATCCTGAATTTTCAGTCACTAAGCAGGCATTGTATAAACTCGGTATATTTCAAATATCATCCTGTTTGAACCAGTAGTTTAAGAATTATAACTAGTCAAAGTTTGATAATTTGTCACTCACTCACTCACTCACTGACTGACCGATCATCAAAACTCTAAGGCACTTCTAGCAGACATAGAAACTTGAAATTTAGAATACAATTAGTGTTTAGTCTATAAATCAAGGAAAAACTACAATATTTTGAAATTTCGTCCAGTTTTCTAGATATACAATTTTTTTTTGTATTTCTGTATGTAATGAATAACTTAAAAACTACTGGACCGATTTTAAAAATTCTTTTACCGTTAGAAAGCTACATTATCATTGAGTAACATAGGGTATTTATTACTAGAAAAAAATAGAGATCCTTAGAAATCCCTACTAAAAACAACCCAAGGTGTTTAAAAAGTAGCCATAAAATGTCTTTCATCGCATGTGCTGCGGAAAGTATATATATACGAGGGTGAATCAAAAAATTCTTGGAATCAATATTAAAAAATGCAAAGATTTAAATAATAATATTTTATTTTTCTACATAATCTCCCTCCAATGCAATGCATTTAGAATAACGCGTTTCTAACTTCCTTATTCCTTGTGAAAAAAAATTATTTTCTGACTCTCGAAAAAGTCCTCTACGGCAGCTATAACCGCGTCATTATCGTGAAATTTTGTTCCACGAATTTCCTCTTTTAATTTTGGAAATAAGTGAAAATCACTTGGGGCTAAGTCCGGAGAATATGGTGGGTGGTCAAGGAGATTGAAGCCAGCAGCGCGGATTGCGTTGAGCGCAACTTCCGATCGATGAGCAGGAGCGTTATCTTGAAGGAACAACACGCCCAACGACAGTTTTCCACGACGTTTTTCTTTAATCGCTTCACGCACTTTCGGGATTAAATTTGCATAATAGGGTCCAGTAATCGTCTGGCCTTTTGGCATGTAATCAATAAAAAGGATTCCTTCACTATCCCAGAACACAGAGGCCATAACTTTGCCAGCGGTAGGAGCAACTCGAAATTTCTTGATGGATGGAGAGGATGGTCGTTTCCAAGACATGCTTTGTCTTTTAGTTTCAGGATCAAAATGGTGGACCCACGTTTCATCCATGGTGACAAGACGACGGCAAAAATTATCCGAATCACGCTGGAACATTTCGAGATTACGCTTGGAAATTTCCAAACGTCGCTTTTTGTTTTCGTCGGTTAACATTCGTGGCACCCATCTTGCAGACACTTTTTTGAACCCCAGTGAATCAATTAAAATGGATTGAACGCTACCAAAAGATATCTTTAGGATCTCAGCTATATGTTTTATAGTCATTCTTCTGTCTTCCAAAACCAGATTCTCAACCTTTTTGACATTTTCTTCTGTAACGGAGGTTGAAGGCCGCCCAGAACGCGGGTCATCTTTACAGCTTGATCTACCTCTTTTAAATTCAGCCACCCAGTACGCAACCGTAGAATAGGGTACAGCATCACCCCCTAATGTCTGCTGAATGTCCAAAAAAATTTCCTTCGTAGACATTTTTTTCAAACTGAGATATTTTATCACCGCACGTAACTCACTTTTATCCATAATTTTGACTTTTTAGCAACTCGTTGCACAAAAAAATTTATTACATGCGAACGAACTGACAAAAACAAGTGACAGTCTGCATAAATATAGTGTGATAGACACTCTTTAATTTGAATATCGAACTTGATCCAAAAAGGTTTCATATATATGCACTTCTAAGAACTTTTTGATTCACCCTGGTAGAACATATCAAAATCTACAAAAAACTTCTCGAGACCATATGTCCAACTATTGTAGTTATGTCACTTTAACTACTTTTTTACATTAAAAAGTTGATAAAAATGCCGATCAAAATCAGACTGTTATCCATACCTTTGTATTAATTCTTATCCAAATAAACGAAGAAAAGGACTATCTACAAAAAGAAATGAGATGCCATCAAAAACATAAATTGTAAAAAAAGCCAAGTCTTGCAACTCAGTTCTTCTATCGAAAAAGTTGTGAGATCTATATAATACCAAGTCGGTCAATTTATTCAGTCTCTACTGAAGGATCCTTCTGTCTTAAGTAATTACATAATAAGCTAACCTAACAATATCTTATAGTGATCATATCAATGCCAATATTAAAAATCTTTGATGTTTAAAATAAATAGATTGACTTGGCAATCGCACTAAACAATCTAATTTAATATAATATGTATTACTTGTGAGATACATTATGTTTTTAATAAAATAAAAAAAGATACATTGTGATTTCATGCGATAGCCGAGGCAATCTATTTATTTTAAACATCAAAGATTTTTAATATTGGCATTGATATGATCACTATAAGATATTGTTAGGTTAGCTTATTATGTAATTACTTAAGACAGAAGGATCCTTCAGTAGAGACTGAATAAATTGACCGACTTGGTATTATATAGATCTCACAACTTTTTCGATAGAAGAACTGAGTTGCAAGACTTGGCTTTTTTTACAATTTATGTTTTTGATGGCATCTAGTTTTTCAAATATGTTTGCAAGCACCGCGATAAACAGTTTGGGAGACATAGGGTCTCCTTGTCTGACACCTCTTTCTATTCTGAACTCTTCACCCCTGTTTTCTAATTTGACTTTGCTTGTGCTGTTGGCATAAATATTTTGTATGATATTTATGTATTTCTGCTTTATTTTATATGACTCCAATGCTTCCCAAATAGATGAGTGATTAATAGTGTCAAAAGCTTTGCAGTAATCAATAAATGCTATATAAAGAGGCTTGTTAAACTCTATATATTTGTTAATTATCTGTTCAATTGCATGTAAATGATCAGTAGTACTAAAGCCTGAACGGAAACCAGCTTGTTCTAATGGTTGATTGTCTTCAATGTCTCTTGTTATTCTATTTAGTATAATCGAGGTGAAGAGTTTATATAAGCTTGATAATAAGCTGATTGGTCTATAGTTTCCTAAGTCTAGTGGATTTCCTTTTTTAAATAGGAGTATAATATCTGACGTGCACCATTGTTTTGGTATAATTTCAGTGTCCAATATCATATTAAACAAATGTGTTAATGGTACGAGAAGAACAGGTGTGCCTATTTTAAGTGCTTCGTTATTGATACCATCTGGACCAGGGCTTTTGTCCATGGAGAGTTGTCTTAAGTGCGAATACACTTCTTTTTCACTTATCGGTTCGATATTGTTTTCATTGTCATGGATTCTTTCTTGATCATAACTTTCTTCATTATCTCGTTTCTTGTATAAATCTTTATAATATTGTGTGGAAAAATCTAAGACATCTTTTCTCGAGCAATATACATACGTTATATGAAATATAAATAACGAAGTGAATTTTATATTCCACATATTTCCTGATTTGCTTGTTGTCGTGTCAATATTGACTTCTTTCGTCTATATTTTCAATTTCCTTTCCAATTTCGTACTTGCCTTGACGTCTGCAATTTTACAGCGAACTATAGATTTCCCGGACTGAACTAAACTTTATAATTTATTTAAATTACGGTATAACGATGGTTTTGGTTTGTTATGTTTTGTCATCGCAATAAAAATAAAAAATTGTAGCTCCAGTTCTTTGCTAAATTGGCAAAAGAAAGACGTATACGAAAACTGCCCACAAACATCTGAATCGTAACAATAAAATAGCCCCTGCTTTTATGTATAGAACCTAGTAAAACAAAAGGAAGTCAATGTAATTTTACTTACAAAAACATATTTGCAATGTAAGCATTGCATGTTACATATATATGATACCAAAAAATAAGAAGGACAAACATTATTTATAGATCATGCAGTTATCTATAAAAAAAATTCTCACACTTTTTTATCAAGAATCATCATGTCTGAGATAGAGCGATTCAAAATGTTGAAAAAGTTGTATTTTTCATAATATGCACATATTTCCATACAACTTGTGACTTGTTGGCATGTTTTTTTGACGTGGTTTGGAACAACGTGAGCTAACTTGACCGGGCTATATGTGATAAGTGTCTGCGATTTTAGGCCGCGCCTGGTGGTCGCATTCAGTCACTGGTGACTGTCTAATGGTAGCTTTATACACCTATTTCTTTTGTCAGATATCAACACTTGATGGTACGTGATACTCGAGGAAGAGAACATCAGTCAATGTTGCGCTGTCGACCTACTTTTTACTTCGAGTATTCGGAAATCCATAGACTGTAACCGAAACGCACAATATGCACTTTACGGTATTTCCATCTATGAACGGTGGTTCGTTACCCGGTCGAAATTTCGATATTCCTCCCACCCGTTTAATGCCCTAAGTTACCAGACATGCGGAAAACAGAAAATTATAAACATGTCATCCTTGTGGGATTCGAATCCACGACCCATCGATGCACACGGCAGGTGTTCTACCGAATGCGCCTAAAATGACAATAAATAGCTAAATATATTTATTTTTACAAATAAAACCAATTGTTTTAAGAAACAACAGATAGGTATAATAATATATTATGATATTGATAATAAACATAATTAATACTATATTTTACTGTGCAACCATACGTCTTCAATCATATTACTTTCAGCAAAAAGCCATTAGGTGTTTAATGGTGCGATACAATACCAATAAGCAATGAGGCAGATCATCGATCAAGTCTTAACTACAGCGGGAACTAAAGTCACTTAGTATTTGCTCTTATACTTCAAAGCGGGACACACGGACTCATTTCCTTTAAAGGAAAATGGAATTTCAAGTCGAATTAACTGACGCTCCGTCACTCTACACTCTAGGGACCGGATATAATTATAATGTTACAGAAGCCTCCCAATCATATTATCTATATATATATAATATATATATAAGAAAGTTGTGTTAGTTACACCGTTTATAACTCAAGAACGGCTGTACCGATTTTAACGATATCTTATTTGTTGGATTCCTCTATGTCCGGAATAAGACATAGGCTATTAAAATATTAGAAAAAATCAGGAAAAAAATATATGCATAAAATTAATTATAAAATAAATAAGATTCGGAACTCCGCCATCTTGACAGCTCACGTCATGCATTCTTAGCTTTTTTGGAATAACAGATGTCCACTGCAAATCAGTGACATATTAGACAATTATAGTGGGTAAATGGGCATATTCAAATTTAAGAATAATTATATAATTTCGAAGCCAAAATTGTGGCAGAACAACGTCTGCGGGGTCCACTAGTTTATTATGAAATGTTTAATTCCCAAAACGTCCCGAATATAACGTAACAATGATTGTGCAATACTTTCACTTGCCTAATTGTTCTTGACTTTTTTTGTGTGAATCTGCAACTGTCGCTACTAGCGACCCACCCCGGCTTCGCACAGGTATGTAGTATAGCGTATTATGCCTTATCCGTCGTAGGGTCGTATTCATGCGCGTTAATTGTTTGCGATAACTCCTAAGATATTCATTTATGGTGTTAAAGATTATAATAATGTGCATGAAATGCTTAAGTTAACTAATGTATTTAAGTTGATAAGGATTCATACTGTATGTGTCTAAATAGCTTTCCCATTATCGCATTGTACGTGAAGAATTTTTAGAAAATAGAATTGGTATAGTAAGCTATTCTTAAAAGATAGATTTATACTGTCGCAATTTTTTTAGTAGATCAATAAAAGAGAAATATCCTACCATACATTGTTTTGTTATATCTCAAATCGATTAGGCAGCGTTTTCGATGAAAGCTCCCAGCCGGATTGACTTTTACCGCCACTCATGAATGAAAACTACATGAAAATCCATTCAGTAGTTTTTGAGTTTATCGCGAACAGACAGACAGATGCGACGGAGGACTTTGTTTTATAATATGTAGGTACTGATAGTGGCGGCTTTCATACAAATTTCGACCGTCTATTCTAACCCCTTAGGGATGAGATTTTCAAAAGTTATATCTCAGAGGATACCTTTGGTATAAATTGTATCTGTTTACTGACAGATTTTGAAGTTAGGGCTTTGCGTTGATTGATTAGTTGATTATCTTCTTTCAAATATACAGATTCGATGTTGTTTCATAGTATAGCACCACATACTCTTTTCTAATACTTATGAGTAACACACGTTACATAGAAAAATAATCAATAAAATAAGAACGGGCTTGTTGGTGCGTTCGGTAGAACACCTGCCGTGCGCATCGATGGGTCGTGGGTTCGAATTCCACCGGGAGCACATGCTTATAATTTTCTGTAAGCATGTTTTTCCCACGTCTGGTAACTTAGGGCATTGATCGGGTGGGAGAAATATCTAAATTCCGACCGGGTAACGAACCACCGTTCATAAATGGAAAAGCCGTGAAGTGCATATTGCGCGTTTCGGTCTCGGTCTATGGATTTCCGAATGCTCGAAGTAAAAATTAGGTCGACTGCGCATCATTGATTGATGTTCTGTGGCTGAGGTACCTGTACCTACCATCAAGTAAACCTCATGCTCGTCTGTCGATATCTGACATAAAATTTTTTTTTATATAATATGAAACTTTTTCATTACGGTTCTTTCTGTTTATAGAAAACATATTTAATAAATTTCGATTTCAGTTCATCCACCTGATACTAAAAATAAAACAGTACCTATTTAGGTATTATAGTTACGAAAGTACTTTTACCACGTTGGTTGATCGATATTGAAAGTCAAACAAATGCCACAGAGAATGGATATGATATTGCGCGACGCATAGAAATGAAAGCTTGGCTACACCCACAGAACAGAAGACTTATTTTTCCCTGTTCTGTGGCTACACCGATATATCACTGTATTTTGTTTTTTAGATTGTTACTATAATGTTTATTATCACCAAGCGTTCGAGACTTTATTCATCAATAAAATTAAGATTAGTAGGCTTAGTAGGAATCCCGTAAATGTTATTTTATGTAAAAGTACACCTCATCAGATAGTTTACAGGAGACATTGTATGTTTGGTACAGTAATAGCTCTAATATTAGAATTATTTTTATATTTAAAAGCAATTTGAGGGTAGGATATTTTTCAACTTTTATGTTGACCGTAATTGTCATATATTTTATATCAACAAATTTTTACTCAAGGTGTAGACTTTTTGATGGGCTGTACTTTTATATAAAATTACTTTTACCGGATTAAAACACGATTTTTTATTTATATTATTTAGGCTACCCGTGACCAGGTTTGCTGAAAAGCATCCGGGATATCGGGAAAAAATATAAATAATAAATCGCGTTGTATTCGATAAATGTTATTTAATTAAAAATGGTGTATATCGAATGTAAAAGACAATAAAAAACAATATTTTGTGACTATAATAATAATACACTGCTGGGTATTATTATTATACTCTTTGTTGTACCAACAAGTACATAGGAAGCGATTCTTCTTTTTCCTGCCGTGTTCCCTTTTTTTAAATATTTGGGGTCGGCGCAGTATGTTCTCTTTTTCCATTCTCTCCTTTCGCTTGCCATATCATCATTCACACCTCTCAAACACATATCATTCTTCACACAGCCAATCCAAGCGACTGTACATACTTTAATAAATAAACCCATGTTCTTTGACACTATTCACATGCTGAAAGGTAATGTGATTAATTATTCAGTAGCAATGTCTCTAGAACGGCTTAGCGGTTTGTAGGCTCTTACTAATGTACATACTCGGAAACAGATATTACGGCTGCCATTGCTACGATTACGAGCGCCGGATATGCGAATCTTCAACCATTAACATACGGTTGTCTCAATTTCAACATAGATATGTATTGTAGATGTATTTTAGATGTAATATATAAGTGTGAGCTCATAATAAGTTGGAAGGAAGAGAGCAAGAAGAAGGCCAGTGGATCGCTGGATCGATGAACTTAAAAAAATGACAGGTGTCGCTCGGTAGTTAAATATTAGTCTAAAATAAACCTTTAATCGATTAAAAAGAGTGGCGGCGAGTTTCTTGCCAGTTCTTCTCGTACGCTCTACGCCCTTGATTTGTGAACTGGTAGTAAATGTAAAATTAGAAGCATTTAATATTAGTAATATTAGTAATTTAATATGTATTATTTTTTATTCACGTTCATAGGTGTACATTGTGTTACCTAAATTAATAGATTATATTTTTTTTAATTTAATTGAATTAAATATGGCAACTTTGTGACATTTCAAATATAAGACAACTGTCATCTTTCAGTCTCCCGCGACCACGGTTGCTGAAAAGCATCCGAAACGTCGGGATAAATAATTTAAATAATAAATCAAGTTTTAATCCGGTATACAGTATTTTATTTAAATGTGTGATACTCGCGTTAATAAAAGACAATATTAAAATAAACCTGATATTATTTTAGAAGATGTACATGTTTTCGTTTCTGTCATGGATTAAAGATGCTTAATAAATAAATAAAATATGTCTCAACTTCACTGTATCCTTTGTTATTTTAAGTCCCCTTTTTTTTTTTTTTTTTTTTATAGAGGGGGAAGTTTCACCAAACCGAGGGCGAGACAATTTTTTTAGAGCATTGCTCTTCTCGCCCTCCCTCACCGGCGGGGCTCTTTAAACATTTACCGGGAGAGTGTGGGGTTGGGTCACTCGCGACTGTCTGCTAGCCAGACAGCCTGGTGCCCCGACCCACCAAACCCCCTCTGGCCCCACTTTTCGCCGTGTTGAGACCGCGGGATAACAGAAGTAAGCGACCGCGGCCTCGGCGATTTGCCACAAAGTAGCACAACAATATATAAAAACAACAAAAACAAAACAACAGTAAAACAACAGTAAAACAACAAATAACAACTTATAGTTTTTACGGGAGCGCCAGGAGATGAGCGTATCTTCTCCTTCGCGCCCCCCCCCTCTTAGCCCTAACCGTGCCTGCCAACGCAGCACGCTCTCTCTCCTTCTCCGCAGTCTCCTTCTGTAGCATAACTTGCTCGCAGAAGGAGACCACGGCAGCCCAACTTAATCTATCCCGCGACATAGCGCGGACAACACTCGGCAGGGACAAGTCCCCGCCGACGACGGATGATAGGTCGTGGCGTTGCCGCGCCCACCTAGAACACTCGGCCAGGGTGTGCTGCGCCGTGTCCTCGGCCGCACCACACTCATGGCACTCCGGCGTTGGCTCACGCCGGGCTACCTTGTGCAGGTACCGACCGAAGCAACCGTGTCCGGTCAGCACCTGCACCACTCTATAAGTCAGAGCCCCCCTTTTCCTTTTCCCCCAGTCCTCGAGGACCGGTAGGACCGCCTCGATGGTCCGACGACCCGCCACCTGAGGATTGGCCAGGTCGTCCTTCCACCGCTCCCACACCGCAAATTGCTCCCGACGCCTGAAATCTGCCAGACCTTCAGCCGCCGGGAAAACACCTTCCACTCTCGCCTCCACCCTGAAACAATAAATTGAGGCAAGAGCCTCCGCCTCCCGCTCCCATGGTGGGGTGCCCGCCAGTACGCAGGCCGCCGCGAAGGAGACAGTCCTGTAACAACGGACTGCCCTCGCCGCGACGATCCTTTGCGGCCTCCTCAGCGCCCTCCTATTTGCAGCGCTCAGCGCATCCGCCCAGATTGGGGCCCCGTATAGGGCCATACTGCGGATCACTCCGCAGTAGAGTCCCCGGACACTCTGGTCGGGACCACCTAGATTGGGCAGCAGACGGCTCAGAGCGCCAGCCACCCCCATCAGCTTCGGATTCAGCGACGAGAAGTGGGCCTCAAACTTCCACCTCCCGTCCAAGACGAGGCCCAGGTACCTCATCCTGGACCCCAACACCACCCTGTTTCCCCCCACAACAATAGACGCCCCCGACGGTGGGCCCTTCCTTGGGCCATGGAAGAGCAGCGCCTCCGTCTTATCAAGCGCCACCCTCAGCCCGAGCGCCTCAATCCGCTCAACCACGAGCGAAGCCCCCACAGACGCCAGCCCAGCAGCTTCTGCGAACGTCCCCCCCCTGGCCACGACTAGGGTGTCGTCTGCGTAGCACAAGACGCGCATCCCACGAAGGAGCGCGCCCCTGAGCACCCAGTCGTAGCCGATATTCCACAAGAGGGGACCGAGGACCGACCCTTGTGGGACCCCACACTCCACGCTACGCCGGACTAGGGAACCCCCTCCGTCGACGTAGCACACTCTCCGCCCTGTGAGATAGTCCCCAATGAGGCGCCTGAGATAGAGAGGCACCCCATGGGAACGAACCGCCTCCACAATCACCCCTAGGGGAAGACTGTTGAAGGCATTGGCGATGTCGAGTGACACCGCCAACGCCCTCCCACCACCTGAAACAACCCCTTGTGTGTACGACTTCAGGGCCGAGATCGCGTCGATCGTCGACCTACCCGCCCTGAAGCCGTACTGAGCCTCCGCCAGATCAGGGCCCACATCCCTGAGATGCCCGCATACCCTCATAGCGATGACCCTCTCCAGAAGCTTACCAGAGTCGTCCAACAAGACTATTGGCCGGTAAGCCGCCGGAGAGTCCGCCGGTTTCCCCTCCTTAGGAAGGAGGCAAAGTCGCCCCTCCTTCCATAGCTTTGGGAACTGTCCGATGCGTAAGCACTTGTCGTACAGTCCCCGCAGCTCCTCCCCTAGGTGCCCGACCGCTATGGCCAGGACACGACTGGGTACCCCATCAGGACCCGGTGCCCTCCTCCTAGTCCTGAGGCGCTCACACACCTCTTGGAATTCCCCGTCCGTGATCGGGAGAGCCTCCTCCCCCACCACTCCCGAACTCCCCGCGCCCATTTGCGGGACGACCATCTCCGGCGCTGCAGGAAACAACGCCGCCACCACCTGCTCCAGGAAGCCTGCCTCAAGGGTCTCCGTGAGCGGGGCCCCCGCACCTTGGAGTTTCCTCCTCACGGCACGGTAGGGGCGGCCCCAGGGATCCCGATTGAGACCCTCCAGCATCTCCTCCCTTCCCTTCGCCTTCGCCTCGCTGATGGCGCTCTGCAACGCCTCCTTCCTCCACCCATACTCCTCGCGGAGCAGCCCCTCCTCAAGCTCATCGCGGCGACGTCTGCGACGGCACCGCCGATACGCACGTATTTTAAGTCCCCTAGTTTGGATGGGGAAGACACATATCTGTATCTGTTACACTGATTATTTTTCTTTTTCAGGCAAGTAGGTGATTAGCTTTTACAATTATAATCTTATTTTCCCGGGATTTAAACTTAGGACTTCCGGTGCTAAAAGCATCTCGCTTACCACTAAGCCACCGAGGTGGTCATAATTGGAGGCGGTTTTAGTATAACATTTTTTTAGTATTTGTTGTTTTTTAGAGGAATTAAAATCTGTACTCTCAACAAAATCACCATATAATATATATTTTTTTAAATCGACTTCCATTCTATAATATAAAATATACAGTATATTTAAGTTATATAGCGTGTTTGATAGCTATAAGTAATATTGTTATTCACAGAATTGTACAAGGCATTCCAGATTAAGCCCGTAATGTCAACAATGTAGACGGTATTCCACGCGCCTGATGTCTGGACGCTTTAATAATCAACAGATTTACCTTGTGAATTTTACCTTCCATTTAATGATTCTAATAATTTAAATTACATGTATATTATACAGTATGATTCGTCTGTTTGTAAGAGATAATCTCTGGAACTACTGATTTGATTTTTTGTGTTTAACAAAACGAATGAATATATAGTTGTTGACTGTTATTAGGCTGTTGCTAAAGTTTTAGTTTTTTTTATGTTAGATATTGACAGACGAGCATGAGGTTGATGGTAGGTGATACCTCAGCCACAGAACATTTACTTCGAGCATTCGGAAATTCACAAACCGAAACGCGCAATATGCACTTCACGGTTTTTCCATCTATGAACGATTTTGATATTCCTACCACCCGAGTATTTAAGCACGAAGTAATCAAACGCGGGGAAGATATGTTTTACAGAAAATCATAAACATGTCGTCCCGGTGGGATTCGAACCCACGACCCATTGATGCGCACGGTAACTGTTCTACCGAGCGCGCGAACGAGCCCGTATTGTAAAAATATATTCACATCAAGACATAGCTTTATCGATGTACCGCGAGTGATTCCTACACTTTACTCCATATCGTGAAGATGAGAAAAGTTGAAACACCTTCGAACTCCGTTTCATCATAACTTTCCTCAGATTCCGAATAACTTAAAACTTACTTGCCTGATAACTCATAAGTACCCGAGCCAAAATTAGTTTAAGATATCACGTATTCGATCAATACTCGGTTACTAAAATAATATGGAACCGTGTGAGCATGATTTTGTATGTGTTAAAGTGTGCCTCTTAATTTGTTGGTATGTTTAAAACAAAACGATAATTATCGTTTTGTTTTTTGACAGTCAAGTAAGTTCAACTAAGAATAGAAGAAGATACTTTTACGAGCAGATTCCGTTGTTTCTATGCAGACAAAGCTGTAGACAGGAGCTAGTAATTACATATTAAATACATAGCTCTCAGATAGCAGGGCATTTTCCGATTTGCTCATGGTTAAAATTTCGCCAATTAACTCAATATCATTATACATAAATCCTAGCCTGTATGTTATTCTGATGTATAAACAATAATTTTGTTAAGTGTCATCAAAATCCGTTCAGTAGATTTTGCGCGAAAGAGTAACAACAGCTCAACATTCTCACTAACTTTCACATTTATATTAAGGATAGGATTTACCAAGATGCAGACGAGCGCGAAAAGATGAGAATGCTTTAAATTAATCCTATTAGATATTTCAGTAAACTATCGAGGAGGAATGTAGACGCTCTTCCTGCAACTTTAAGGAAGAATCCTCGATCAGTCGAACCACTGACTGGCCGGCCCTAATATATACTCGCTCGGAAATACTTCGATTGCGCGATCCAGAATTATTGACGTCTTCGTATTGATTGTAGATGTCGCTACACTACCTACGTGAGTAATTCCACGGGCACTACCGAGTTACAATATATAGGAACAACAATGTCACATTTTAACATGTATAACGGAAAAGAGATAGATGTACATAACATTTTTACGACAGGCATAAAAGATCAATATTCGCATGTTTTATCAGACCGCACTGTTATCTCGAGTGCTTAGTGATATAGTCTGTAGCATATAATCTGAGCGATTTTAAATGTAAGACCTACACGTTTATATAGAATATAGTTTGTATAGAATAGGGAGCGAACGGTCAGGCTCATCTATGCTATAATAAATGATCACCACCTCCTTGGGACGGATCCCAACAGCATCACCGAGCCTGAAGGTGCGTTGTCTAGCTTTAAGGAGTTAAGTCTTTTTTTCAAGTTGTAAAATCATGTATTATCTTTTTATAATTAAAGTAATATTTTTATTTCTCCCAATCGTCCATGCTCATGATTTTTTTTAATGGAAGACCTCTTCGGAACCACCGGGTTGAACGAATCGAAACTATGCGACGACTCAAAAAAGCAGATGCACCTCCAACCATGCAAGTATATCAAAGTTTTAATATATGTATATATTATATAATTTATATTTAACGAATACTGGCTTTTGTCACTATTGTTATCTATCTTCCAAGCTGTCCTAAAACAGAGCCTTTGATAATAATTTAGCAAAAAACTCGGTCAACATAATCAATCACGTAATAAAATCCATCAATAAAGCCACCCCAGGCCCTTGTTTATTTAATAAAGGTCAAAATATTGCAGGCTTTTAGTTGAACGATGTAGAGTTTTATTAAAAGAACTCCGATAATGGATGCATTTGTTTGCTTCAACTCCATAAACGGGAAATTTAGTATCTAAAGCTCTGCTATATCTCATAATTTTATAAAACAGACTGTAATCACTGTGGCGTAGCTATCATATGGCAAAGTGGTGCAGTGCACCAGGGCCCTGAAGCTGAGAGGGCCCCCTGGGCTTTGGAAAGAGCGGGAGGCAGCTCCTTGATCTATACTAAGTAATAATATAAAGAGGAAAGATTCGTTTGTTACGATTTAATTGTTATTGCGATATTTTTTACCTCTCTGCCCCGGGGCCCTTGTCTAGTTACGCCACTGACTGTAATGCTTTATTAAAGTTATAAAGTTAATATTGTCTTTTATTAACGCGAGTATCACATATTTAAATAAAATACTCGTACTTTATATCGGATTAAAACGCGATTTACTATTTATCCCGACGTTTCGAGTGCTTTTCAGTAAACGTGGTCACGGGCAGACTGAAAGACAGCTGTCTGATTTAAGGTATCACAAAGTTGATATATTAACGCCATCTTTTACGCCGTACGATGATTTAATTTTCTTATTTGACGCGTTTTAATCGGGTTAACAGCTATTTCGCATTTCGCATAATTTAAAAAGTTGTTTTAATAAAATAGAAGTATTTTTACTGACGAGTCTGCTCGTGGAGATTTTCGCGTTATGAAATCTATAATATTGTTTTTAATTGTGTGACCGTATGCCGTGGTTCAGTGTTGCCGACAGTGCATCATTGACTGATGTTCTGTGGCTGAGGTATCACTTACCATCAAGTGAACCTCATGCTCGTCTATCGATATCTAACTTAATAAAAAGATAACGAATTTTCATATCCGGAGGCTACTTGCATCCTTCGATACTAAATTAGCTTATTCCACTTACATGAGTGCTTTTATATACGCTTATCGATTTTGAATACATAACAATATATACAATTGGACACTTAGTGAAATAGACACATAAATATGTCTCTATCCTACGCTTCACCATCGGATTTGTGAATTTAATTTTTTACATTGTCTTTTATTCGCGAGAGCAACACACATTATTAATTACAAAACTTTCAACTGCAGATAATTAAAACATTTACCAACTCCGTACAAATAAACGACGGGAATGTAGCAACATTGTTACTTGAATGTAATCACATTTGTCGTAAAACGCTTCAAAAAGGTATAAGTAAAATCTTTTGAATTTGTATGTTATCCGTTTAAAGATTTTCATAAACATATATCACCTGTTTCGCATGATTTAACGTTCTTAAGATATAATGTACATAAATATAGCATTTTTTATTTTAAGAAACGAGCCTAAACTTTTTTAAAAGTCGGCAACGCACCTGCAACCTCTGGTGTGATCACTTACCATCACGTGGGCTACCTGCCCGTTTACCCCCTATTCTATAGAATTGCTTTTATTAAATATGAATTAAAGAATTTAGTACCTACACGGACATTATTAGCCAAAAGAGATCTGTTAAGTTTGGTATGTTCTTGGTCTCCAACAAGGATGATGTGTGTTGAAATCTTATATAAGATAGTAACACGCCCCGGTTTTGCACGGGTGCAATGTAGATGTATTATACACTGAAAATAAAATAGCCTATGTTACTCGCTGATAATAAATAAAATAAGTAAAAAATAATTAAGGTTTCTCTTGTTGAAATAATTTTTAAAATCGGTCCATTAGTTTTTGAGTTAAATAATATCGTAACAAACAAATTTTTACGGCCTTAAATATGTTTTGTCTCGCTCTATCGAATATAAAATGACTACAGAACGAAAGAAACAAAACATATTTTAACTTTATCAAACTTATTATTGATGAATAATACCGTTACTCTTTATAATACAATTAGTATAGATATAGAAAAATAACTGTAATAAATTTATGTGTACAGCTCTTCATAAACATACGTAAATTACTTTTTATAATTCAAGGTATAGTCTACGATCAACAATATACATGTCAATGGGTATAGTAGTAAGTTATTTAAATGTGTTTATGTGACAGGAGCTATGTATATGACAGGACCCATATTATGCGGATCTTTAGTTGAAATTTAACACATAACGCCCTATCACTTCGTAAAAAGGGTTCCAGAACCGTTGTCAAAATCACTGATGACGTGACACGCTTGCTTTCGTTGAAAATGAAAAGTTTTTTATTACAGAAAAATAGACTTTAGCGTTATTCAGATAGAATACAAATACGCGTACCGAGTTTAATGCAAATTTACTGAAATTGATATAAGACCTTAATACAATGGATTTAAACTGATTTTTGGTTAATATAAATTAGATTAATCAATTACAATATAATAATGTATGTGTATTTTGTATATCTGATATTAGTAATTAATAAGTGTAATGTATATTATGATAAAATGCGTAGCTAATATTTAGTACTAGCTGTAACCGACATACAAAGTAAAAATTTGTTTTTGTTTTGTTTTGGGCTAGGAACCTTTTTGGGCAGAACAACTTATTTGAATAAAATACTGCATACCGGATTAAAACGCGATTTATTATTTATATTGTTGTCTCCCCGCGACCACGGTTGCTGTAAAGCATCCGAAACGTCGGGATAAATAATTTAAACAATATAAATAATAAATCGCGTTTTAATCCGGTATACAGTATTTTATTTAAATATGCAGAACAACTTAGCAAAGTTTAATCATAATTGGATGGAAAGTTTAGAAGTGCATAGAGGACAAACGTACATGCGTTGATTATTATTTATATATAGATAAAATAATAAATTGAATCAGAAAAATTCATATACTTTTAAATATTCCAAATACTAGCACATACATAAATCATTTATTTTATAGAGAGAGAAAAGAAAATATTCAAAGTCCATTCGATAACATTAGGTCTACGCTTCATACTACGAATACTGCTACGCTGCAAACTCGTAGCCATCGTAGCTGCGTAGGCTGGTATCAGGTAATTATAATTGTTACGTATCAGGTAATTTGCTAGTACAATAAGTGACGTCAAGGCCAGAAGTGTTTTGTATATTAATTTATCATTATATCGTAAGCCCTCCTACGCAATATTGTGGGCGTTCGCATCACAAAGCTTTTTCATGTCAAATTTGATATTAGTGTTTGAATAGAGACTAAAATATATGTTTGGATAGTTTGCGTTATTATATTTAAGGAAATAATATGAAAGTCTTGAAGTAAGTTAATAATTAAAACACATACAATATACATAAAATAGCAAGTAATATAACTGTTTTGTTAGCAACTCTAAATATATTGATCAAAATTGGAGTTTAATGCAAAACCTCTTTATTTTCCTTAATAGAATTAAGATATCGATAACAGTCAAATTGGTACTACTATAATAAATCAGATATAACACGGAGTATCTACTATCTATGAACATTATTAATGAACTTAAAAGATAATATCTTCTTATCTCATAATCAACGTAAATGGATCAGACATTTCTTAAAATTTGGGAGCGTTCTGGGACATTTCTGTATCTTTTTCATTGATTTTACAGACAAGGTTATCCGTCAGACCAACATTATGTTTCCAATGGGAATCGAACGCATTACTTTTCGCGTGAAAACTTCAAGAAGCTGTCGAAAATTGCAGAACTATATTACACTTAAATTCTCTATTAAACCCATTCTTTTTCTACACGTACTCTAAGACCGTTTGGACGAAGGCCAATACGTTTCATATTTCGTGAAGCTCCCTGTAATTCGATTCACTCGATACATTGGTTCCGTTCTTACTCACTGGAACGTAGCACTTAATAAAAAAGTTGGTTTCATGTAAGTTAATCATTTTCTATTTTTAGAAAATGCTTTATTTTATAACGTTACGTGAGCACCGGATGTCCCGAGTTCGATATCAGGGGAAATAAAAATTATTTTAGTAGGGCAATACAGATTTTTTGTTGTTAAATATTCTACTAGAGGGCTATGGAATAAACTTTTAATTATAAAGAAAAATGATGGCAGATAATGAGCAGACAAGCTTTCTCTTGTCGTATAAGTATATAAGGAAAATGTTTCAACTGTGCCTCCAGGGCCAAAATCCTTGAATATTAAAATAAATACTGAAACAGACAATATTTATGAAATTTCTTAACCGAAAATCAAAGCCGTTTATTTTGAAAGAAAACCAAAATACTTTTGTTATTACATAAATTCAGTGTTGATTTTAAGTATCAAATTCTGGCAAGTAATATTTAATGGCAAATTTAAAAAAAAGGTGTTTATAGATTTCCTCATTTATGTTATATATAACTAGGGTGAGGAGGTAGGTAAGTTTGATAGAGGGACAAAATAGGACAGTCATAGAATATAAATCAACGATGCGCAATCTGCATTTTACGACATTTTCACCGTTAGAATTAAAGTAACCTAACTCAACATTTCGGCAAAATTACTTTTCTAAAAACGTCTAAAATACTTTCTAAGCATTGAAACGTTTGTCTTAAATCATGGTAATTATAATACTTAGTTTAAATCTATTATAATCGAAAATTGCGTTCAAAGAGAATCTAAACGGGTGGGAGGAATATCGAAATTCCGACTGGGTAACGAACCACTGTTCATAGATGGAAAAACCGTAAAGTGCATATTGCACGTTTTGGTTTTAGTCTATAAATTTTCGAATACCCGACGTAAGCGCATCACTGACTGATGTTCTGTGGCTGAAGTATCACCTCCCATCAAGTGAACCTCATGCTCGTCTGTCGATATCTTACATAAAAATAAATACACAGAGTAAGGATTCTCCAAACAAACTTACTCTGCGGTAGAATCTCTTTCTACAAATCCAAGCTAGAGGAACCAACAGAGATATTTTCAACTTCAAAAAATTAATCAGTGTAATAAAAATAAAACTCACAGTAAACCGATTTATCTCCGTACTAATGGAGACTTGGAGGTTTATAATATGATGATTTAATTATTTCTAAAGCCATTTCGACTAAAATTTAGAGCAGTTGAACTTGATATCATAATTAAGTTGACTCCTTAATTTGGCAATATAATATTATAATCACCTTAATTTTCTGCTTATAACTTTATAAGACATAAAATATTCATAATAAGTACCAAATAAAAAAATATAAAATACATTTGAACTAAGAAGGTTGTCTATTATATTACGAAAAGCTCGGAATCTCATTCAACAACTCACTGAATAATATAAATCCCTTAAAATGTTTCATGTAACATTTTATATACTTAAATAATAACAAAATGTTCGTAACGTAAAATTACTTCATTTTATCCGACAAAGGTTGCCGCATTTCATAAATTCCCTCAAACTTTGCGAGGAATGTGACTGACGAGAACATTTTGTTGTTTCACTAAGAACTTTACCTGTGGTGTGGTCTATATATAATAATAATAATTGACTCAACAACTGAACATGTATACATATATAGTTTCATATCACGAAAACAGTCCAGGAAATATTGTCCAGGAAAATTTAAAAGCAATTAAAAGGAAAGATTTTTCTGCATTGGGTACCATCTCACTTGTTTGACGGGGACTATATCTATACTAATATGATAAATAGAAAAGATTAGTTTATTTGTTTGTTTGCTAGGATTTAACTCAAAACCTACTCCACCGATTTTAAAAATTATTTCTCTAATAGAAAGCTACATTATCAGCGAGTAACATAGGCTATTTTTATGCATATAGTATATAATGTGTATCTATGTATATTGCACCCGTGTGAAGCCAGGGCGTGTTACTAGTTATACATGAAAGAAGTGTATTCTTAAGATTGTTTATGAATAAAGAGTATAATAATAATAGCCTTTATTTAACAATCTTACATATATGATTAAAACATAAATAACATTTATTTGACACTGGTTTCGCGAAGATTGTCTTGTTACCCAGTATAGGCCTCCCGCAAAGCTTTTCATCTTTTTCGATTGTATGTTTCCCTTCTCCAAGTAATACCCGCTATTGTTTTGATATCGTCTTGCCATCTGCGACGTTGTCTCCCTTTCTTTCTTTTGTGTTGTCTTGGACACCACTCTATTACGACTGACCACTATAACATAGTAATATCTACGAGTACATACATAATTACTATTATAGGCTACTAGGTTCGCTTCAAAACATTGGCGTAACGATTCAATCAGTCATTTGTAACTGCTTCTTACGGTTTGTTCAGATTTCCCAAAAACACGATTTGCAATTTTCTTCTATTCACCGCAGTCCTTGTCCACCTAGCTACGCCACTGCAAATCTGAATATAAAGTATAGCCTTTTCATTGTTTAAAGTGTTTAAAGTAAGACTAGATTTTTAATCTTTTATCTTTCATTATCTGTCCTTACTAAAGGCGTTAAGATGTTCATCTGTAAATATGGAATTCATACAAGGCGTGGCATCGCATTGCAAATTATAATAACATCCAATGGCTTTCAGATAATTGAATTGAATGTCGCTACAGCTTATTTATTATTGCTATACTTTGGATATTAAAGGTGCGGTTCGGTTATTTGTCCGCTTCCGTGGCTCAGTGGAAAGCGTTAAAGGGGTCTCAGGTTTGAATCCCCAATAGTTTGGATCGGGCTAGGCAATGTAAATTACTACTACTACTTGCATGTAAAGGAAATTACCAGTAAAAGGATTGTGTCTAACCCATGTCTAACAATGGGACTGCGAATTTACTCTGGGTTATTTTGCAAACATCAAATATTAGTGAGGAATTTTATATCGTTATGTTATTAATTATTAGTTGGTGAAACATACAGTACTCTACAAGTAGAGTGCATCGAATGATGAAAAGGAACTCTACTACACTTCAGCCGGCCTAGCATGACAATCACGACAAAATTTTGTCGACCGTTTTCTCGTGTTTTAATCGATTAATTATTATCTCTTTATTTCTTTCGGAACATGACACTTACACTTAAAACTCGACTTTTAATGTCAAAAGTAGAGTAATTTGTCGTTTGAGAAATCATGTCTATCAAAATTGTCGTCATCGTATCTTAGTTTATCTTCACTCCGCGAGAAATCTCTAGATGGTCATGCTAGGCGGGCAAGGTGCCGGTTTTTTAATAACAAGAGTCAATTGAGTGACTTTACTAATACGATAATTTTTGCATTTATAATAATATGACAATCTATCAGTAACACATATCTCATGCTCTTATAAAAAAAAAGTTGTAAATAACGTTCGGATTATCAACCACCGCCGTTCGTCAATCGATAAGGCGTGTAGATTGCGCGTTTCGGTCTCAGCTTCCATACTCGATGTAAAAATGATTCGACAGCGTATCATTATAATCAAGAACATCACAAATCCTGGTGATTTTTTTTAATGTCAAATATTGTATTGGTAAGAGAGAAAGGCTTATTCTATCACGTTATATCAATCAGTAATGCGCTATCGTTATATTTTTACTTCGAGCATTCATAAATCGAAACTGAAACGGGCCTGCACTTCACGAATATTCATTTTATGGAATATGATCGGAAATTCAATATTCTTCCCACCCGTTCAATGCCCAAAATGACCCGATGCGGGAAAGTGGTTTTTAAAAAATTATTACCTTGTTAGAACCACAGGGAATCGAACCCAAAAATCTCATCAAAATTTTCATTTTACGATGGAGAATTTGCTCAATTATATATTATAGTAATTTATAATATTGTCTTTTATTAACGCGAGTATCACACATTTAAATAAAATACTGTATACCGGATTAAAACGCGATTTATTATTTAAATTATTTATCCCGACGTTTCGGATGCTTTTCAGCAACCGTGGTCGCGGGAGACTGGACCCAGTCTCTATTTACAAGTATTTTATTTATAGTAATTTATTTCACAAAGTTATTCTAAATATTCTATAACAACTCCTCACATTTGCGAGAAAAATAACAAATTAAAAGAATCCCCTTCAAGTATTTTTCATTTCAACTCTCTTTGATACGTTAATGCAATTTGTATTACAAACGCTCAGAATTCTCAGTACAAATATGCGAATTGCGAAGTAAAAAGTATATTTGTTACAATTGGAATCATCTACGTTCCATTATGCAGTTCGAATATTTGCAATTCAAGTGATGTTAGCACTGCTATTGGGTCTCTTGAATTTTTCCGCGCGGGCGTGGATAGCGACTAATAACATTTTGTTGACAACCCGTGGTGGGCTGTGGCTGTGTGACAGAGAGGACAGAAATTGGATGTATATAGAGCTGCTAATACTTAATTAATTTTAAATACATAGTTTTATTTTGTAAGCGTCCTTAAACGCAACTGTAACCTCTGGCGTTGCGGATGTTTATCGGTACCGGTAATCAGTTGCAGCCAGATGACACAGCTGCCCTTTGGCCCTCTATTCTGTGACAGTGACGAGTTACAGTTAAAATCGAAATGTTTGATAGTTAAACATATAACCGCTAAAAAATCTTATTTATCAACCGCCTGGCTCTGATAATTTTAACACTTGCTAAAATATTAAATATGAGTACACATTTTGTGTATGTACGAGTATATTCGTGTTGATTCAATATTCGTGCTTTTAATAATAACAATTAATTCATTCATATATCACAAAATATGATATAATTTTAGAGCGAAATATGTTAAATAGTCATAACAACATATTTTGCTCTTGCAGATCGATAAAAACAATAAAAAATAATATATAGTATATAAGGAAGAACTTCCCGATTTTACAAATCCACTGATTATAATATTCTGTAAAGTGTAACTTTAACACAGACGATAAAAGAAAAGCTTAGGCTCACTTAAAGCTTACGTCATGCATATATCAACATTTTGCCTCTTCGGTTTTTTTTCTAATATGGATAGAAGAGTTTTTTATGTTAGACAGACGAGCGTGAGGTTCACTTGATGGTATCAGTCACAGAACATCAGTAAATGATGCGTTGATTTGATTTCTTAGCATTGAGGTGAGGTTGAGTGTGCTTCTAACTGAACTTGAACGCCTCCATGATTCAGTTTATTTATTCTCCTAATTTATGATATTGCAACAACTCTATACGCTGCTGCCGCTTATCGCAGGGGTTGAGAGCGCACGTATAAGGGCAAACGTGCGGCTCCCACGTTCATTCGCGCTCCGAACCGCCACCCGAATAGTCGGGGTGGCGCCTAATACTTCGTTTGTCTACGACCGCGCGCGTATGTATCTTTTACGTGATCTAGAATTAATATTCGAAGTTTAAACATATTTTTGCTCTGTGTTTGTTTTGTGCCAGTCCGGTGAGTTACGAAAGAGTTTGGAATGGGAGCGGTAAAGTTACGACATTGTTTTTCACAATTTATGTACTGTGGAAGCAACCTTCCAAATAGGTTGCTTTTATTTAGTTAAAGAAAGGTTTTATATAAAATGATATTAATATGTAATAATTGATTTTGATATTTAACATTTATTCACATCACATCTTTTACGTTTAAATAATCTTGCTTTTAACAAGTAATAATCGACATTTTAAGAGCAAATTTTTAAATTGGCAGTTATCTTTGCTTTTGTCAGTTATCTAATATATATTAAGGGGCAATATGTTATGTTTAAACTTACGAGATAAAAAAGCCCATTATGTAAATTGCGTCATTATTCATATTATCAACGTACGATCATAAAATTGTTAGCTCTTGTGAGCTTGGTGAGAAAATATTGACTTCATAACTAACCAGCATTATTACAACTAAGCTACGCCATTTTTTAAGGCTCAATGATTGATTAATCATAAAAGAAAAGTAAGTAAATAGCCTTTTACTTACGTTTGAAGATTTTATTATTAATATTGTCTTTTATTAACGCGAGTATCACACATTTAAATAAAATACTGTATACCGGATTAAAACGCGATTTATTATTTAAATTATTTATCAACTTTGTGACTGATTGATTTGTGGGCAACTTTGTGACATTTCAAATATAAGACAACTGTCATATTTCAGTCTCCCGCGACCACGGTTGCTGAAAAGCATCCGAAACGTCGGGATAAATAATTTAAATAATAAATCGCGTTTTAATCCGGTATACAGTATTTTATTTAGATTTTATTATTATTAAAATGTAATATTTTGCAGACAGTAGCTCTAGAATTTTATTAACTTGTATCTGTAGTAGTAGTAGTGATCTATAACTTACAATAGAAGACATTACCTTTATAAAACGACCTTATATGTAATACTGACCCTGGTGGGTTATCGGCAAAAGTGACCGCATATTTAACAATATAACAATTTTTAATTTAACCGTTAACTTATGAAGATTTGAGTCTGACCAATATTAAATTCTGGGGATTTCCCCTCAAAGCATTTGGTAACTTTTTAAAGAGTATAAATACCAATTTAATATAAGAAGAAAACACAACAGACTCCGATTAATATTTAAAGTTATTTCGCCTCCGCCCTTTGTCTGTCATTAGGTCACTGTTATTAAAACTAAAGTAATATCTGCTACTGAAATTGTACTCTAGAGACGTATTTAGCTACAAATATCTCGTTATGTAATATGTTTTACTGGAATTCATCATTACTGTTTCACCATAAGTTAATATAAAATAATTAAATACCGGCAGTTTTGTTAGTAAAAAAGCAATCACTTCCAAGCTATTCTAAGCATTTATTTATTTGTTAAATAATAATTTGATTTTGTGCAAATTTTGTCCCGATTATTTGCTTTTTTTTAAACCATTAATTTTTAAGTCCATTATGGTACTACGGTTGCGGATAATATCCGTCAACAATAAAGATATATTATGTCCATCTATACTAATATTATAAAGATGGAAGATTTTTATTTTTGTATGTTTGTTTTGAATAAACTCAAAAAGTACTGAACCGATTTTAATAATACTATAGCAATAGTAAGCTATATTATCAGCGAGCAAGATATATTTTGTGTATAGTACATCCGTGCAAAGGCGGGGTGTTTTGCGAGTTTTTAATAAATATATATAATATACTTTTATTTTATATTCCATATACATCGTACAACTAATATTTTGAATGTTAACTAGTCATGAAACCGAATATTATAAATCTAGATCTTATCTTAATTTATTCCGTTTTGAATTACTCAAGTAATTAATAAAACCAGCCGACATAACTTACTTGCTAAAGTATTTAGTTTGCAATGAGTTTTCTCCATTTATTTACGCCCTTAACCTACCTCGAGGGCCTAGACTTTAAACTTATTAAACTAAGAAGTGATTAAGTGTTCCAAATCCGTAAAGTGTAATAAAACTGGGTGTAATTTAAATAACTTTCTGTTCTTAAGAATGTTTATGTACTCTTAGGCCTGTATACAAGACGTTACTTCGAAATATATTCTTGAGAATTCGTTAAAGGTCAAACAATTAAAGAGAAAATGATTTTAATAAGTGTCAAAACTAGATATAAACCTATCTTATATTGCAAACATATGACGGGCTCGTTGGCGCGTTCGGTAGAACACTTGCCGTGCGCATCGATGGGTCGTGAGTTCTAAACCACCGGGACGACATGTTTATTATTTTCTGTAAACATGTCTTCTCCACATCTGGTAACTTCAGGCATTCAGTGGGTGGGAGGAATATCGAAATTCTGACCGGGTAGCGAACCACCGTTCATAGATGGTAAAACCGTGAAGTGCATATTGCGTTAGCGTTTCGGTTTCAGTCTATGGATTTCCGAGTGCTCGAAGTAAAAAGTAGGTCGACAGCGCCTCACTGACTGATGTTCTGTGGCTGTGGTACCACCTACCGTCAAGTGAACCTCATGCTCGTTTGTCGATATCTAACATAAATAAAAGCTGTAAGTCTTCATTGTCTAATTTGGAGATTATAATCTGTAACAAGCTGATGTCCCTTCGTTCACGTGAGACTCATGCTAGCTGATAGCGGTAAGCGCTATTTTGTGCTTGGTGATTTCACAAGGGAAAGGGCGATTAAAGTAGTCATTAGTTGCTTTGATATAATGGCTTATATTCCGTAATTAAGAAATCGATAAACGCATATTCATTATTAGCTGACGAGTGCCCATATACATATATTGCCGAGATATATTGACATACTATAATAGTATGTCAGTGCTAGGATTATAGAGTAATTATTTATTTTATTGATTTATAATAATAGCAGAATTTTGAAAAAGATATTTTTAGTGATTGTTTTATGTACATATTAATTTTTAAGAATAATGCGAGAAAATTATGTTCGATGTTAATTGAAAAACTGAACTGAACCGAATTAAACAGTCAGTTTTTTAATTCAAATTCATTCATTTCAAATTTTAAACAACAATTCTGAATTAGGTCTACAACTATAGCAATACTTGAGAATTTTTATCAGAAATTAACATTTTTCATAGATCGTTAAGCTGTATGATATAGTCTATGTACAATGCTGTTTAAACATGCTACGAACGTAGCGTTTTGCTACGGGCGTAGCTTACATGCCGTGCTACGAGACACTATTTAAAATCAAAGGCTATATAATTGTAAGGGTCACCAAGATACAGTTTCTTTCTATTTTGGGACTCACCAGTAATTTAATAAGTTATTTATTAATATAATAAACACATTATTATTATATTATGCTATAATCATTACCAGCCACCTACCTTAACTGGCAGCTTAGGGCTGCCATTTATAATGCGTGTAGAAAAATAGGTTAGGTGTGAAACCTATAAAGGAAAATACTAAAAAATAATAAATACGAAATAATGAATTCGAAATTTTCCAAAAAAGAAAGCAATCTTTACTACACACTTTTTTTTATGTTATAGATACTTTGTTTAAAAAAGACTAACAACGCGCCCCGGATTCACACGGGTGCAATGTAGATGTACTATACTAAAGTAATAGCTTATGTAACTCGCCGATAATGTAACTTTCTATTAGTAAAGGAATTTTTAAAATCGGTCCAGTAGTTGAGTTTATTCATAACATACAAAAATACAAATCTTTCCTCTTTATAATATTAGTATAAAGAATAAATATACAAGATATAAATTAAATAACATATTACAGAGCATATGATAACTTTATTGAGTGCCATCGAAAATGCATATTTTACAGACTTGACATATTTACCGCAGGCCCGGTCTACGCTATTTGGGTCATGTATGTATTTGAAAATACGTTCGACAAATAGCGTCGATGCGTGCCAAATTGTGTTTGAAAATCATTATTTAACTTTACCTAGAGCAAGTTAGAACATTAATTTGTGGGCATTTTCTATAAATAAATTAGGTTTGACTGCGACTCCGTAGACTAGAAGTTTTTTAAAAATCATAAGATTAACATTTGAATAATTTCTGAATTATAACATTTAATTACAAAAATGCTAAATAGCAACATACCAACTGTTCATTGTTAGAAAAGCCGTGAATAAAAGATTGAATTAAGTATATAATTTTTAATGCTTAAAATTAAATAGATGTCGTAGGCGCATCATTTATATTTGATGTGTAGTCATATGATATAAAACAAATTCATGTTTTACTAGTAAAGTCAAAGAACACTATTAAGCATAGTTTCAGATACTTTCGTTTTTTTACTTAGATAAACACTGAAGTGAATTACCTCCTAATAGGGCAAGGAAAGAGAAAGTTTGAAGCTAGGGAAAGTGTAAGACTTGGGAGCATCTGGTTCGCTCGAACTGTTAATTTATTTCGACAGGTCTAACAGACCCGCAGTTTATTCGACACGAGTTTTCGGAATTGTTGCGAATGAGAAAAGTTGATGTCAGCACTTTTTAGATAAAAAATTATAAAGACGTAAATTGTATATTTCGATGTCTCCCACGTAAATTGTGGTAACTAACAAAGTATTAAGTTTATTTAAACTATATTGTCCGTTTTTATCTATATTTTGAAAATCATACAACTTTATAGTTCAATCGGAATAACATATAGGCTATAATTGGAGAAATTATAACGATGAGTGTCAACTAAGTCGGATAAACCGACAGCAAATAAAGGCCGACAACTCATCTGAGACTTTCAAGTCGAAGATGTCCATGGGCGTTGGTGATTTACCATCGGGTAACCCAACTGCTGGGTTGTCTGCTCTGAAATAAAAAAAACTTGGTATCTGAGAGCTATTTCGCCCAGTGAGGTAGCATGGGTCAGCTAGTAAGGTTATAAACGAAAATACCGCATTTATTTTGACTTTTCATTGTGTGTTGTGAGTTTTTTATGCCGACGACACACCTGCAAACATCTGGTGTTGTCTATGGACGTCGGTATCACTTATCATTAGATGAGCCATCAGCTGGCTGGATCAATATTTAACTAAGTTAATGAAATGAAATGATATTTTTTTATTTCAAGGTCCACACAAAAACTTGTATGTAAGTTATAAAATATTACAACCGTATAAAAAATATTAGGAGGATATGTGTGGCAGTAGTACCTACGTTAATGTATTGATTTGTTTTTTATTAGAGGAGCCAAAGGCATTCACCTCATGGTAAATATTTCTAAACATTTACCTATTTACTTGGTTCACCAACGTCCTGTACATTTCAATAATATCATTTTATATTTAAATGTTTCGTTTGAAGGCTCTCTAGTTTGAGCACTCTTCTATCCCGCGTAAGCGCACGAACGCCGAGTGAACGCTCTCAACGCTCTCCTGGACGCTTATCCAAAATGCGATTTGTCTGAAGATGAATGCTCGACACTTGTGTTAAAATGTCTGAGACTTTGTGAGTCTTGATGCGTGAATGTGACATATTTTAATGGACTGACTTTTTTTACTAGCAACACGCCCTGGCTTCACACGGGTGTAGTGTAGATGTACTACTCGTATACACAATGAAATATGAAATGAAATATTACCTACCAAACAAAAAAAGAATTATCCAAATCCATGCATAACTCGAGTTATCGCATAGCAATAATACAAAAATAAACAGCATACAGACGAATTCAGAACCTCCTCTTTTCTAGAAGTTTTTTTTTAATATTCGATATCGACAGACGAGCATGAGGTTCACTTGATGGTAGATGATACCTCAGTCACAGAACATCAGTCAATGATTTTTTAAAATCGATTCAGTAGATCCATAGATTACCCCCTACAACCTCACAAACTTTATATAGATATTAGTTTAAAACTTGGCTAATTTGTGAATTAATTTATTTCTATTATTTTAACAATTATGTAAATATATTTTTTTAATTAAAATGCATTTTATATTATGGATATTTTTAAATGATATACATAGAGATGAAAAACTTCACTTCACACAGACGCGTTTAGCGGATTTAGCTTTGTATAAATCTAATTTCAACTTTAGTGAAATGTCTCAGTTGGTATTAATGTCAAGTTAATGCTGTTAAAATGTTCTGCTGTCAGCATCGACAGCGCGGAAACAGCGGCGGGACCACTATACAAGCCCAAAACCCGGCTTGCCCTATTACATAATTAACGTAAAATACATACTAACTATTACGTATATACATAACTAATTGTACTATTTGCGTTGTGGAGTAAAAGACGATGTAGTGACGAGAATTGAGAAAGGTATGTTGAGGTGGTTTGGGCATGTAGAAAGGATGGATGAAAGTAGGCAAACCAAAAAGATTTATGAAACTGGTGTGAGTGGGAGAGTCGGGAGTGGTCGACCTAGGCGAACGTACCTCGATCAGATCGGGGACGTTCTGCAAAAGGGCCAGATCAAAAGTACTCGTAACCGTCGAGTGTGTATGAAAGCATTGATGAAAGTAGAAGAAGCGAAAGTGGTATGTAAGGATCGGAGATTATGGAATTCCGTGATCTCTGCCTACCCCAATGGGAAAGAGGCATGATTTATATGTATGTATGTATGTATAACTAAATTTACGCAGGTAAGCCGGCAAACCGGACTTTTGGGTTTGTATAATGATCTAGCCAATGCGTGGAAACCAATGATTCGAGTAACAAAGTACAAATAATCGTTCAGCAAATGAATGACTTCAACAATATTAATTAGATACGCGAAATCAAACACGTTACGAAGGAAGCGAAATCACAAAGTTTAATTAAATCCTGTATGTAGTATGCTAATATAAGGTCATTTGCATACTTTAAGCAGTCTCCAGACGTGCCTTTTAAGTTATGCTATGTATTTTAGTAATTAAACTCAGATAAATTTAATAAACATTGAATCAATATACATTTTTATTTTATTTATTGAAGTAAAAGTCTTTAGGCGCGACTAGGAGGTAACTGGACGACAATGCAACGGAAGTCTGTTACGGAAATATGGCGTCACGTTTCTGTACCATCCGGTTTTCAAATATTTTTGATTTTGTCAATAGATAGTTTATAAGCTCTTTTTTTTTTTAAGTTTTACTTCAATCGCGTGTGAACGTTACACGCACTCTTTTTTTTATTTAAATAGCACTCAGTATTACACAAGTATTATGAATATTAAAAATATAGTCCTTAACATAACTTTAAAATGGGCGGCTATATCCACAACAGGCGGCCTTATTGCAGAAATAAAATTTAAATTAAATTTAATTTAATGTAGAGCGTAAGGTTCGTGCATTTATATATAACTAGCGATCTCCCCCGGCTTCGCACGGGTGCAATGCAGGTATACTACACACACAAAATAAGACCACGTACTAGTTAAAAAAGTACTAAGCCAAATTTTAGAAAATGTTGTTTCTATTCTAAATTTATATTATGAATACTTAAGAGGGCCCTTCCCGGTTCGACTATCGTCAACGCGAGCATGGTTGAAAAGCTTTTTGTTTCATGCAGCGCATACCTCTACCGCTAACGAGTGAGTGAGAGCGCGATAACATTGAACGAAAAATAGTGTGCGGAAATTTCATAAAACTTGTTCTAGGAAATACGTGTTTTTCAGCAGTCTTTACAAGTTTATGAAATATTTTTTTGTAATTTAGAATCTCCATTATATTTGCAAGGTTTCTATCATAACAAAATATTTACTTTCACAATGTATGAGTACATTCTGAACGCCCAACGTTCCGGTAATTTTTTTGCAAAAAAGCTGATTTTTGGAGGCTTATACTGAATTTATTTCTGAACATTTTGAGATTTTGTTTCGATAGAAACCTAGATATAGTGCACGAGATACCTATTAGTTCAAAAGTTTCAAAGAAAAATCGGACACATCGCCATAATCACGTACGAGCTTTTGTATGGAAAGTAAGACGGGTTGGGGCCACTTAAGAAAATCGTTGAAACATCTTGACTGAAATATCTTAAGTTATTTGCTACAAGTGCTGAATCTTCAAAAAGGTCTGGATTGAATGATGTCTCGTAAAAGAAAGTAACGAGCTCTAAAAGCTCAACGTGAATTAGACCTTAAAGCTTTAAAAGTAGAGTTCAAAATATATTATATTCGTCGAATAGACTAAAACAATAAAACTAAAGGTACCATACCATACCATACCGTACTATTTCTCAGAAAATCTAGATATTGTGCGTCCAATGAAATGAAATTGATTTGTCAGAAATATGGTAGACATGATTTCTGATAGAGGACCTCAATATGCATCCATAAACCCCCTATATATATTCTACGATTTTGTATCTTTTTTGTGATTTTTTTTTAAATTTTGTCATTTGCCAGTTTTGCAATTTTGAGTCAGATCTGACTTTGTTCGATCCAAAAAAACAAAGTTTGTTTTGCTATTATTTAATTCAGTTTGTATGCGTACTTTTATTATAACATTATATGTATATAATAAGCCATCTGCCCCGGCTTCACACGGGTGCAATGTAGATGTACTACACACAAACCTATGTTACTCTTTTTTTTTTTTTTTTTTTTATGTCAGTTATCGACAGACGAGCATGAGGTTCACTTGATGGTAGGTGATACCTCAGCCACAGAACATCAGTCAATAATGCGCTGTCGACCTAATTTTTACTTCAAGCATTCGGAAATCCATAGACTGAAACCGAAACGCGCAAATGCACTTCACGGTTTTTCTGATCTGACGCTGATAATGTAGCTTTCTATTGGTGAAAGAATTTTAAAATCGGTCTAGTAGTTTTTAATTTAAATCATAAAAAAAAAATCTTTCCTCTTTAAATATTATTATAGATATGTTTCAGTCAGGCCGGGCACAAAAGGCTGATAACCTACTTGCCTATAAAGAAAAATGATCAGTAAAACAGGCACAGAAATGTATCAGCTCCCATGTTCCACTAGGAATCTTAGGAATTTACTTTAAACCTAAATATTATTTATACAGTACTAAAAATTGCTAAAAGATACTTTTTCTTAAACACTATACTATAAAGACTATTAAAAGTAATTAGTCTGAAAAGCACTTAGCAGAAAGTCGGTCCTCACTTTGGATAAAAGCCGCCGTAATAGACTTCATAATTTTCCACCAGGCACTATAAATATCTACTTATCAGGTAACTATTAACTACCTTTCTCTTTTACGATAATACTCAACGAAATTATTATTAGATTAACCATAAAGTCACGGGTTTTCTGTATAGCATAGTCGTATTCTATATATAAGTCGTGTGTAAAGATATATAGATATAAAATAATTTTGTTTTGACAATTACGTAAACAAGACTTTCATATAATTATTATATATACTTATTAAAGTATAAAAGTGATGGCAACTAGGACCCTTCATCAGCAAAGCAGCGCGTAAAGGCGGCTATTATTGGATATAATTGATAACATTTATATATTTAATACAAAAATTATATAGTATATGATCAGCAAAAATAAATTTTATTAAAATGTTAATATCCGAGTTTCCTTAAATCTTACGGCCATGCCTATTTTGTAAGAGGTCGCCCTGGATTATATCAAAACTTACAAGGTTATGGTCAGTTGAAAATAGGAACCCGTCATTAGAGTAAATAAACCTGATAAATATAATTAGTGGGGTAATAAACCTACGGACATCCGATAGCTGAATACAGAATCCCGGCATACGAGCTCTCATTTTCCGACAAACAAGGTTACTGAGGTAATATCCGGTTAAATTCGGCAGTTGAATTTAACCGGAAATGAGAGCTTAAAACATAGCAGCGGTTAACGTTTTGAAACGTTTTCAAATGTCATCTTTTAGTTAAGGTATCATTTCTAGGAGTATCTAAATTCTAAGCCAGCCTGTCGCTTTGTAGTCACGTTCCGTAATAGCATCGGGTGGTACGTGCTACGGTTGATTGATCTTTTATTATCTGCTCAAAGGAGGATGAGGTTTTTTAATAAATGCAATTATATGGATAAATACTTACGGCCTTATTCATAAACTTGATATTGTTAAAACATGTTTTGTTTCTTTCGTTCTATAGTCTTTTTATATTCGATAGAGCGAGACATTGCAAACCCATTGCAAAAATACTTTTTTTATATTTATAGTTTTGGTATTGTTATTTTGCATAATAAGTTATTTAATATAATATAATGTTAAGGGCTAGGGTGAAGTGCAGCAGTGCTGATGTAGCGCCTTTTTAAATAATAAGTAAATAAAGCGATTTTTTTATTCTACTTTTTATTCCATTTCAACAACAATCTAAAAGAATTTTGTAATCTTCTTGAATCACCAACAAAAATTACAGAATACATGTTCCTAATAAATCGATAGTACTCATATAAAAGCTATCAAAATGATAAGCATTATTACTTGCTCCACTATCTATCAAATTAAACAATGGTTTAATTTATTATAAATCCCCTCGGCACGTGTTCAAGGTTCGTTTGATAATAATTAATGTCGCTTAAGCCTCTTTGAAATAATTCTTCGTAATACCCATGTATGCTTTTCGTATTTGAAACGTGACTGTCGCCATATCTTTTGGATGAATAATTACATAACATATACTGAGTACTTAAATAGTTTGTTTAATGTAATATTTGCTGACTTTTATACAGTTGTTATGAACATATCGACATACGAGTGAAAGGTTCATTTGATTTTTGGACATAGGACAATTTATCAGTGGTATCGATTTTCGTAAAGCTTTTGGAAATTAATTAAAAAATATAACGCTCAATTTGCAAAAGATAGCATAGTTAATTAAATTATGCCAATCATTTTGTTTGTTTTAGAATTGTCACTCCAACATAAACAGATGATTACAGAATGAACTAAAAAAGATTAAATACGTTATATTGTCTTTTATTAACGCGAGTATCATATATAATATATATATTTAAATAAAATACTGTATACCGGATTGAAACATGGTCATCTTTCAGTCTCCCGCGACCACGGTTGCTGAAAAGCATCCGAAACGTCGGGATAAATAATTTAAACAATAAATCGCGTTTTAATCCGGTATACAGTATTTTATTTAAATTAAATACGTTTTTTGTTTTTTTGGCGAGTGAAAGAAGAGAATGGAAAAAGAGAGCATACTGCGCCGACCCCAAATAGGAATAGGGCAGGATGAAGAAGAAGATGAATAAAGCAGTCTTTAACTCATAAAAAAATTGGTTGGAAGCCATAACGCACTTATGAACGCGTAAAGAATATCCAATACATAGCAGAAGCGTCATATAAGAGCAAGATTATGATATTAGTATAATTTAGTCCGTATATTAAATATTTACAGAAGAGCTAACATTTGTTATGTTGAGTATTTGCATTTAATTAGTAAGCGCCACTTGAGAGAAATGGGAACATAATTTCTACTTTCAACGGTGTCCACAAGGAAAAATTTAATCATTTAATTTTTTAATAATTTTAATATCGTTACCGCAATTGGATATATTAATGGATATTCTAAATGTATACGAATCTTGAAAATTTATAATAACCAAAATAAAAGTAAGTAACATATGCATAAGGAATACTACATATAAAGTCCGTATTTCAAGACATTACTAAAGTCGAAATATATACTTGAGAAGTATCAAATTTACATAGAGAAATGTAGTAAAAAAAATGACCTACGAAACCTCAGAAACTCACAAATAAAAACGGTATGCAGTGATTAATGTAACGTAACGTAATTAATGTAACTTTATCACATACAAACTATCCATATATTTTCATTTAATTCCTATATATCATCTTTTTGAGTATGGCAATGGTACATGTCCCCAGGCATATGTAACATGGGTAATGTTACATAGGCATAGGGCGGCCAGCCTTTCAAATAGACATGGGTAACACTGCGCTGCGCCGCGCAATAGCGTCGGCACGCTTCACTGCGCAGGGTGAGTCAGCTCACACATACATAATGTTTTGGCGCACGGCGCAGTACTCACTCACTGAGTGAACTATGAGCGTGATTTCGGAGGTCTCACTGCTCGCTTTGCGCGTCACATTTTGTTGCGCTATTTTGAGTTGACTCAAGCAAGTTTGACTCAGCCGACGCACTACACTGCGCCTGAGTTGCTGAGTTGGCGCGGGGAATTTCGCCATGTCATGAGTTACCCATGTCTACTTTCAAATTCGCCCCTGGTCACGCCGTTGACATACGGGCCTGAGTGTCGGACGTTTATTGTCTATAGAAATTTAGCATATTTCCTTAAAATATAGGTTTCCAGAAGTTAAATTGTAACATAAAAATTTATTTCTATGCGGTTGAAAATTTAAAGCAGTAAATTTAATTAAAACAAACTGAAGTGACTCCAATATTAACGTTAACAATAAATCTTTATTACATTCGGCTTGATTATAGCGGCTATAAAGTGAAGAGTTAATTGAGAAACCAATAGCATTTAATTAAACGAAATAGCTTTCCAATTTCTTGTTCCTAACTATTTTATATCATTTTAAGAACTTTTGTTACGATTAATTCTTGTCTCCAGAATCTTAATGTCTTCTTCAACGTAAAACTATAAAATATTTACTGATTCAGAACGTAAGTATAATATATTTATTATGTGCTATCACAGTGGAAAGGAGTCCTGGCCACCTAGCTTGACCATCAAGTGATATCTCGCGGACGAGTGAAGACAAACTAAGATATAAGATATCTCGAATGATTATATAAAATACCTCGATCGACAAATATCTCTACTTTTGACATTAGAAGTCGCGTTTTAAGTGTGTCATGTTAGACCCGGAACACATAAAGAAATAATCAATTAAAACACCAGAAACGGGTCGACAAAATTTTGTTCGGTTGTCATGCTAGGCTGGCTAATAAGCCGGTTCTTACTGGTACGGGCCTCTCTTTATATGATTGACCATAACTAATCTACTAACCAACTAATAACAGTGAAGGTGGATTGAAGTGAACTTTTGGCTTTACTCTGAGTATTCCTCGTACTCTACTACTCTACTAGATCGCGCGGTGTGTTTTTTTTGAACGGATAACTTTTGAAGGTTTTCACCCTTCTCCACTGGTAGAAAGACTTGAAATAAAATCATAGAATTATAAGCTAGAATGAAAGTGTGATCTTCCTACAGTCCTTAGTAAGATTTCGCTATTAAAGCTAAAAGAAGAAGAGATTCTGAATTATTTTGTTAACAAAACCAAGTGTTGTAGACATTTTAATGCACGTGAGTTCATTCCATCGCACAAATCTCATATAA
The DNA here is from genome assembly GCA_905404175.1 of Anthocharis cardamines. Taxonomy (NCBI): domain Eukaryota; kingdom Metazoa; phylum Arthropoda; class Insecta; order Lepidoptera; family Pieridae; genus Anthocharis; species Anthocharis cardamines. The sequence continues at coordinate 5,556,653 of FR989971.1, read as the reverse complement.
TCACATTTATCACACCTTTTTATAGTGAAAAACAAATAAACACACTTACATATACACTTTTAATATAAAAAATAGCATATGTTTCTATAAAACTTAAATCTATACTAATTGTGTTTTTATGCATATAAGTTTTCCATTGATGGAGTTTTTGCTGGGAGTCTGATAGAATTTTCACATTACCAACGCATTGTTTGTTTTTTAGAGGAAAGATTTGTATTTTTATATGTTATGAATAAACTCAAAAACTATTCGATCTATTTTAAAAATTCTTTCACCAATTGAAAGTTACATTATCAGCGAGTAAGATAGGTTATTTTTTTCTTTTTTAATATAAGCCGGGGCTGATTGCTAGTTGAAAATATCTCACGAATGATTAATTTGGTGATTTGGAAACTGGATAAAGTTTTAAACTTGTTACCGCTAATTAGTGAATATACCTCGACATACATTCATGATACTGAATTCTTCTATTGTAAGAAACTCGAAAACAATATTTGGACATATTATATATACAGTATACACTCAGCATAAAAATTAAAGGAACAGTAGGATTTTTAACGTTTTGAGTGATTTTTGAAGAGCTTTCAAAATTAGAGATTTCAAGCTTCCAAACGCATTTTAGTTTTTTACGATTCGAGCATTTTTCACCAAGTTACAGCTCTTCAAAAAACTTAAAAATCCGACTGTTCCTTTATTTTTTTTCCTGAGTGTAATTATTTCCTTATAAATTACTTGTACACGTTAAATAGTTTGCAGCTTCATTGGACGAAGGGCCATGTCCATCATTTCGTGGAAGGTTGAACCTCAATTCGTATCAAACGGAATGCAAACAGACTCCAATCAGTAGGAATCACATTCAGTGGACCATAAAACCTCTTTGTGTTTAGAGGGTCTTTGTTTATTTTGTGAAATTATAGTTTCTTAACGTTTATAATCTCAACCAAATAAAAATAACAGCTTTTTTCATGCAACTGAACAAATGTGCGATTATTCAATCCGTGTTAAATTATTATGGTTAAAAAATAATGGAAAAATAAAAATCTGGATAGTGACACCCAGTTCTAGCGGTATGTAAAATACCTACTTTACTACATATTCTCATACCTACAAAATTTACATTAAAAAAAACATAAAAATCGGTCGAGCCGTTTCGGAGAGAGCGACCACGAACACCGTGACACGAGATTTTGAAATATATAGAAGACTAGTCATACTTCCCGGCTTCGCACGGGTACAGATGTACGGGTATAGATGTACCATACACAAAAAAAAGTAAAGCCTATGTTACTCGCTGATAATAATATAGCTTTCTATTGGTGAAATAATTTTTAAAATCGTTTCAGTAGTTTTTGAGTTAAATCGCAACCAACAAACAAATATTTCCTCTTTATAATATTAAGTATAGATTATATCGAAATATGCTTAACATAGTTGATGATAAGAAAATATAAATAATATAATAGAAAATAATATTGAACCGACCTGAACCAAAAAGGACCGGAAAATATCAGATATCAAATGAGGAACGCACTCACTTACTTAATTACTTGATGTTAGGTGATACCTCAGCCACAGGGTATAAAGGGCTATAAATTGACGGCCTCATTGGAGCGTACATTAGTTTGCGATCGGTCATGGACTCGAGGAGGAGTAGCACCGAACTGAACTGAGAGCATGATAGGAAAAGATCGTTTTCTCGAGAGAAGAGCCGGAAAGCGGAGCGCGCATGGGGACACCGTGAGAGTTCCTCTTTGGAGATCCCTCGGCTTTCTACTTCTTGCGCTGAAGTCGGCCACCGTCGAGTTTTAGTCGGTATGCTCGTGACGTCTTGAATCCTTGGATTCCGGTTGCGAGTCCGACATAACCCGTCGCCGCATCGATGATTTCCCCACGAGAAAAAAAAAATGGATTCTAATCCCGCCGGGATAATTTCTTATAATTAGTTAATAATACGTAATCTGATTTAATATTATTTGTCTTTCAAGTCTTTTTGTACTGCTTGTTTTCCAAATAAAAATAAATTACTTAGTCCGGCCATAAGTTCAGAATAAAATAAGTGAAATGGCGGGAAATCGATAGAAGTTTTTAACATAAACGCGTTCCAAATTCAAAATAATCGAAGTCTTGAAAAATAAAAAGGTTTCACGTAACAGTTCCGTCATAGATGGAAAAGCCGTGAAGTGCATATTGCGCGTTTCGGTTTCAGTCTATGGATTTCCGAATGCTCGAAGTAAAAATTAGGTCGACAGCTCATCATTGACTGATTTTCTGTGGCTGAGGTATCACCTACCATCAAGTGAACCTCATGCTCGACTGTCGATATCTGACAAAAAAAAACAAAAAAAAACAGTATTTATGGGTAGACGTAAGCAACAAATCCGTTAAAGTTCCGTTTGTATATTATTTGTTTTTACAGTTTCATAAACTCTATGTTCAGTAACCAAAGCTCTAAAATGTAATGAGTTTAAACGTAAACGACTGTTTTGTGCTCGTTTTCTCTTTAGGGATCAATCTTAATGGCCATTTGTCTTCCCCTAGCAATAATTTTGCCGTTAATTCCTTCTTTATTCAGGAGTTTTATTCAAATGGAAATACTGTGTTTTTATGCCTATTACAGTTTGTAACTCACTGGTAGGTGTGAAGTTTTCCAATGACTTCCAGGTCTGATTTTTGTTTTAAAATTCCTTCAAAAGCCCATGTGTCTCCATATTTAAAAAGGCACTCCATAATTAAAATAAAACATCGTCGCAAGCTCCATTTAGCTTGCCTTCTCTTTGGTATTATCAAGTTTAAAACACCAGGATATCTGTACCAAAAGTTATCTTTCGTAGCTTCCCAGAGGTTTTGTGCATCCAGGCAATGTGCGATGCAGCTCGTCATACAAAAACAAATGCTTTAAGAGGTAGTTTCCGCTATGCTGCATCAAAGTGCTGGAATAACATTCCTCCGCCGTTAAGAAACCTGCATCATGTTAAACTTTTTAAATTAAAACTTAAAAAAATTATAACATCAAAAGAGCCAGGAAGCACAGCGTTATTTAAGTATTTCTTTTTTATTTAGTTATTTTAATTAAATTTTTATGTTTATTTATTTTTGATTGTAGTTGAAAAAAAACGTATACATAGGAGTTAACAATGATTACGTGAACAAAGCTTAGCTTAGCTAAACTAAAAAAAAAAGCTGAAACAAATAACGGTAAAAACGTTAAAACTCACATTATTCCTATGAATCTCATATCTCATAGATATACGAGTAAATTGATATATAATAGAGTTTCGAAATTTTCGGGTCATAGAAGTTATTAACTATTCCAAAAAGAAATTTAAAAGACGAATTCGATTTAGCTCTATATTTTTAGTCTTTGAGAATCTCGGAAGTTCGCTAATTCACTACGTGCTTTGAATACTTAATGGGAGTTTGTATAGTTACTTATTATCGTGTTGTAATAAAAAATTTAAACACTTACTTGTAAAAATATGGTTATAAATACCGGCGATTTGATTATAACTTATTCAAAAACAATAATATATAAATTTTTAATAGTACCTATAGAGAAGCAAACGACACTTGGTGTTAAGTTAGTACCCGCAATCTCAGGAGTCAGGAGTGTGTTGAAAATGTTTATTTTAAAACTTACTTATATTTTACATAATACTGCGTAGTCTCGAGCGCTCAAAATATTTACCTATGATCATGACTTGATGATAGGTGATAGCCACAGGATATCTCAGGTCGAGGCAGAGTTTTTTTTTTCAGTCAACATTATATTAGATATTAGACCAGAGACCTTTATAGCGAATTTAATAGTAATGTTTAATATACACAGGACTTATGATCAAAGTTGTTGAAGTACGCCAATAAAACCGAAGAACGAAGCGTATTATCCTCTGATTTTGATTAGAAATACTCGTACTAGCTGTCCGACCAGAAAAAATATTATGAATCCTAATCACTTAGCGGTATGAAATATAGATACTTTACGACCTATTCACCTACCAAATATATATAAAATCGGCCGAGCCGTTTCGGAGGAGTGCGATCACAAACATGCTGACACGATTTTTTGTATATATTACAGATTTTAATTTTGAACGGAAATTATTTTAAAATTCATATTAAGTATTTAGTGCAGCTATCAAATCAAATATATGCAGTGTTTTCCGATATTAACTCTCTACACTTCATCATACTAAAAAGTTAAAAACTATTCCTGAATCATATAAGTGTAGATTGAAACTCTTTTTTTTAAGCACGATTAATTAGACATGGGTAACACTGCGCTGCGCCGCGCAATTGCGCCGGCACGCTTCACTGCGCAGGGTGAGTCAGCTCACACATTCATAATGTGTTGGCGCACGGCGCAGTACCCACTCACTGAGTGAACTATGAGCGTGGAGTTGCGTGCGTTTCGGAGGTTTCACTGCTCGCTTTGCGCGTCCCATTTTTACTGCGTCGTGGCGCAATTTTGAGTTGACTCAAGCAGCCGACACACTACACTGCGCCTGAGTTGCTGAGTTGGCGCAGGGAATTTCGCTGAGTTACCCATGTCTACGATTAATCCTTAACAGTTATAGATATTCCATCTCACGATGTCCGTTTGGCTATGAATATTATTAAGCGTGCATAAATATACATTGTTTTAGTGTGCGTAATCTCAGTAACTCGGTTACGTACACCAAAACAACGTATATTTGTATGTGCACGCCTGAAAACATTCAAAGCCAAACGGATTTTTTTTTATACTAAGAAAAAAACGGATTAAGCATCTCAACAGTGCAGTTATCACGGAACAAAAGGCTTTAGATTCCAGAGGTCAGTGATTGTGACACTCGCACAATGCTAACAAGCCAGACATTGCGCTAATTAATGCGGTCTGCTACGAGACGAGGAAATTAAGTTGAGCCTTTACTCTCTGTGCTTCAAAAGGTCGCCTTCCCACGGGCTAGAATCTCTCTATATAAAGTCGTGTTAGTTATACTATTTATAACTCAAGAACGGCCGCACTGATTTTAATGCGGTCTGCTACGAGACGAGGAAATTGAGCCTTTACTCTCTGTGCTACAAAATGTCGGCTTCCCAGGGCCTACATTCTCTCTATATAAAGTTAAGTCGTGTTAGTTATACTATTTATAACTCAAGAACGGCTGCACAGATATTAATGATTATTGATTATATGCCCGATAGTTATTATGGTATTCGTATATTCCCCGAATAACATAATAACTATTAAAATACCTACTAGCGATCCTCCCCGGCTTCGCACGGGTGCAATGTAGATGGTCAAAAATTCTAAGCTATCCTATCTCTTAAGTTGGACCAGACTGCTCACGGTGTGCCAATTTAATTTAAAATCGGTTAAGTAGTTTAGGAGTCCATCGCGGACAAACATCGTGACGGGAGATTTATATATATTAAGATTGGAAAAAAATATGCCAAAATTAATACGTAATAAAAAGTTATTGGAATCTATTTTTAAGAAATCGATTAAAAATATCGTTTTAGTAATTTTTAATCGTGTGTGATGGTAGCGATATATCGAGCGTATAGTGTAAAATCTCAATAAGCCATAATTAATATTTTTTACGTACCTAAAAATGGAATTTAACTTAAAATTTCATACTTATTGGGTTTAAGCACTGGTTCGATATTGTTTACATTAAATCTACTTTGCATTAAGCTCGTGAATGTACTTGTATATTTTATATATAAAAAGTAAATACATAAATAAATTACGTTGAATTGATTCTGTTTTCCTGGTATTCGAATCTGGACTTCCATGTGCTAAATCCTGACTTTTGATGTTGGTAAAATAAAATCTTCCCTTTTATACATAAAATCCTAATCTTTCAACAATAAAAAATCTCAGTCAAGAATGTTCTAACATAAACTTGAATAATTGTTCACAAAATTCCTACGGAGATAAGGGTCCACTTTTTTACAGCGAACCAAAGTAATTAAAGGACTACTACAAATTTTATCTTGTACACCAAGAAAATATATATTATCTACTTAGCTTCATAGCTAAGTAAATAATATATTTTTCTTTTATTATTCGAGAAATCGTTTGTAAAATTTCACAGGTTTTCTTTACCGAATACCAAATCGATAATCGTCAATTTGTTCCTTGGTTTAGGGATATGTCATTATTGAAAAGATGAACAGGATTGGAGACATTGCCGGGCTACCATACAAGCCCAAAAGCCCGGTTTGCCCGCTTTAAGGTTATACCTACGTAATCATATAAGTTATGTATGACTTATATAATTACGTTTAGGGCATATTTCTTATTATGGTTACATTAATAGGACAAGCCGGGCTTTTGGGCTTGTATGGCGGCCCCGCTACTGATTGGAGAGGGCCTTGTCGTTGACGATCGAAACCCTCAAATAAAATTAGTTTTTTATATTTTTCCCACTAAGTTAATTAGATAGGATAGGGTCATATCACAGAAGATAATTTTAGGTCTACTTGACGCATAAAAAAACGTCTATGGATTTCTATATATTATGGTATTCCGAAATAAATTATTTGATTTGATTATTTGATATTCTAACTCCGACAATGGTCACGTGTGGTCACAAAACGCGTTTTAATTCCGTAAAAGTTATTTTAAGTTTATGTTTAATTTTTAAGATTATTCATGTTTTTTTAGTTTAAGTGATACCTCTATATAAATCTAACTAAGGGTCAAGTCAAGTTATATTAAAAATGTTCACAACGAAGCTACCTTTGAGTGATTTTTGGGCTAAAATATATTGGCTACGAGGGCAAGTGCGCTGAACTGAATAAATACGATAGAACCGCTCAACAAAAGGCTGTGCTAAATTGTATGGTTAATATACTGCCAGTGGCGTCTATCTTTACTATGAAGCCAACTGTGTCAGTGTGAGACGAAGCGTGTTATATACCTTGTGCCAAATTCTCTATGCTTTGTTCATTTGGTTTATCTATACGAATATTTAGTCTATGTTAGATACAAAAGACAGCTCACTTGTAGATAATAAGTAAGTGATATGGCATTAGAACCTCTATCAGTGATGCGCTGTCGAGTTATTTTCATTATAGACTAGTGGACCCCGCAGACGTTGTTCTGCCACAATTTTGGCTTCGAAATTATATAATTATTCTTAAATTTGAATATGCCGTGAGAATAATTACCTACCCACTATAATTGTCTAATATGTCAGTGATTTGCAGTGGACATCTGTTATTCCAAAAAAGCTAAGAATGCATGACGTGCGCTGTCAAGATGGCGGAGTTCCGAATCTAATTTATTTTATAATTAATTTTATGCATATATTTTGTTCCTGATGTTTTCCAATATTTTAATAGCTTATATCTTATTCCGGACATAGAGGAATCCAACAAATAAGATATCGTTAAAATCGGTACAGCCGTTCTTGAGTTATAAACGGTGTAACTAACACAACTTTTTTTTATATATTTATATAGATTTCCGAATGCTTCGGTCTATCTTTACTAAGAAGCCAACTGTGTCAGTGTGAGACGAAGCGTGTCAAATTCTCTATGCTTTGTGCATTTGGTTTATCTATACGAATATTTAGTCTATGTTAGATACAAAAGACAGCTCACTTGTAGATAATAAGTAAGTGATATGGCATTAGAACCTCAATCAGTGATGCGTTGTCGAGGTATTTTTATACTTCGAGCATTCGGAAATCGATAGCCTGAAACCGAAACGCGCATAACGCTTTTTCCTGTTACAAAGACTATAACCACCCGGTCAGAACTTCCATATACCGTCTACCTGTATCATGCCGTGAGTATTTACTTTCAGAAATACATTTTTTTTATTGGGAATAGAATGATATTTCCAACCTCTGCCTTACATTTATTGGTACTTCTTAAAGATTATTACAAATATTTACGTCATTAACTATTCGTCTCGGAATATTCTCATAGTCCCTGTCAACTTCAAACCCATGTTATTTAGTTTATGAAAAGGGTAAGCGTGTTTCTATTGCGCTATCCTTGCGAAATCAACGCTTTAGTCCGAATTCAGTTTAGTTGTCATAGTTGTGTTGTTATTGAATGTTTGTCCTCAAACTGTATTCATGACAATGATATTTGTTAGAAATGTCAGATAGTAAGGGTTGACAAGGTTTTAGTGTTCCGAATTGGTCTGGATAGGCAGCTTCGATAAAATTATATGGTTATGTACTCATATTTTTTAATATTGTAGAAGTAACGTTTTTTTTGTTGTGGGCAGTGGTAACCACAAAAGCATCCGTCTAACCATTGACTTTCTCTTCTTTAAAAAAAGACTAATATATTATCAATTCCTGTATTCTTAAAACTTTATTACTAGTAACGGGAAACTAACTAGGCCTAGACGGCTGATCACCTTGATTGTAAAGAAGAATTATAAGTGATATGGACATTAAAATGTGTAAAAAAATATTTTTTGTTATGTTATAAACATAATATAAATACGATCTTATTCATAAAGTTGGTATAACTTTGAAATAGTTAAAGTATATTTTGTCTTACTCTATCGAATACTAAATAACTTTGAAATGAGATAAACAAAACAGGGTATTCGCTAAAAGCTAATACTACGTTTATGAATAGTATATAAAATACATATATTTATTTATTCATCACTAAACGGTATAGAGATTCCATCACCACAAGATTAAACCGAGATTACTATTTTAATAAAGGGATTGTGTATCGTGAATTCCAATCAATTCGTGCGAAGTAATCAAAGTTGTACTCAAGTACGGTGTGGTGAGGCTACATCCTATCTTAGAGGCGTGTGGTTTAATATAGACCTTTGGAGGAATGCTAAGCAATAAACGTGATTTATGGGTGTAGAGAATGATTAGATACAGTAATTTAAATAAAATACTGTATACCGGATTAAAACGCGATTTATTATTTATATTCTTTAAATTATTTATCCGGTATACAGTATTTTATTTAAATGTGTGATACTCGCGTTAATAAAAGACAATATTAGATACAGCAAATACGATAGATGATGTTTACTCGGTATGTTGTACTGATTTTTTATGCGATGAAACCTATCCATAGAACAAAATCAGATAGTAGTATTAAAACAAATCGCTCTATATTATTTCTAAGTGTTCTTCTTCTTCCTGCCCTGTTCTCTTTATTTATTTGGGGTCGGCGCAGTATGTTCTCTTTTTCCATTCTCTTCTTTCACTCGCCATTTCATCAGTCTTACCTCTCAAACACATCATTCTTCACACAGTCAATCAATGTTTTTTTATTTTTATTTTTAAGTCTTATCTTATACTGGGTGGCGCAAAAGTAAAGACCCTATTTGGTTCAGCTATAACATTTTTTCTAAATTAGAAAACTAGATTTAGGTTTTTTAAAATGCATATTTGTGCCATTAAATTTCGTACCATTAGGATTTAAAGATGACGTCTTTTAAATGGTGACCTCCAGAGTTGATGCACATTTGAGCCCTATTTATGACATTTTGCATAATAAGGTCTTTACTTTTGCGCCACCCAGTATTATATATTAAGTAGTAAAATTGATATTATTTATATTTTAATATTATACAATTACCCATTATGCACTAATTGGCAGGCAATTTCAATATTTTTTATTTAATGTTTTTGATTATTATCTTTAATTTTAGGTAATAGGTTATGTGTTTAACTGATGTCAATTTTGCCTGATGCTTCAATATTGGTCAGGTGCTGAAAACCAGCGCCATGCCAAACATGTTGACATAAGCTGAGTAGGTAATCTTACCAATTAGGTCGCTATGCAACTAGTTTTTCTATTATATATTAAATGATTTCGAATATAGCAGCCGATTCATGTATTTCATGTCTCCAAAGAATAAGGTCGAATTTAAAGCTGACATTATGCAGAAGTAACCTTGTTTCACGGATAGATCAAAACCTATCGCACATTTTTGGTGCATTAAATATTTGTAGATTTCGAACTTAAAAAAATTGCAAATGAGCAAATGGCCAATATTTACACTTTATTTGTGTTTATAGTATAGGAGGTACCAACGTTTTCGAGAAAGGATTTTAGGTCAGCTGATTTTGTGATATGTCGTCCATCTTGCTTTTTCGGTTAGAGTCTGGGCTGTCTGGCAGGCGGTAGCGGTTGCGTTCGTTTGTGCGCATCCAACCTGTCAGGTGATAATCCTGGATTTTAAAAGCATTTTAAGACGCGTAATTTTTAATTTTTTGTTTTTAAATAAGTCTACCTGACATACTTTTTTTATTGCCAGACATTTCTGACGTTGCTAATTATGTGCCATACGCGATTTTTTATTTATTTTTTATAAAAATTTCAAAGTATTTTAGAATGTCTGTAATTTTAATATTATGTTATTTAAAGATAATAAAAGCTTGAAATTAATTTGCCAGACATTAATTCGGTTGTTAAACCTTGAAAATAAAATAAAAAAATCATGTACTTTCTTTGTATATTATACCTACTATAATTTAATCTTAAAATTTCAATGATTCTCTGTCTTATTCTCCAACTGTCTCTCTCGAACTGCTAGCTTCGTACTGCAATACTTTTCATGATTTTTTTATTTTATTTTCAAGGTTTAACAACCGAATTAATGTCTGGCAAATTAATTTCAAGCTTTTATTATCTTTAAATAACATAATATTAAAATTACAGACATTCTAAAATACTTTGAAATTTTTATAAAAAAATAATAAAAAATCGCGTATGGCACATAATTAGCAACGTCAGAAATGTCTGGCAATAAAAAAAGTATGTCAGGTAGACTTATTTAAAAACAAAAAATTAAAAATTACGCGTCTTAAAATGCTTTTAAAATCCAGGATTATCACCTGACAGGTTGGATGCGCACAAACGAACGCAACCGCTACCGCCTGCCAGACAGCCCAGACTCTAACCGAAAAAGCAAGATGGACGACATATCACAAAATCAGCTGACCTAAAATTCTTACTGCAATACTTTTCATGATTTTTTTATTTTATTTTCAAGGTTTAACAACCGAATTAATGTCTGGCAAATTAATTTCAAGCTTTTATTATCTTTAAATAACATAATATTAAAATTACAGACATTCTAAAATACTTTGAATTTTTTATAAAAAATAAATAAAAAATCGCGTATGGCACATAATTAGCAATGTCAAAAATGTCTGGCAATAAAAAAAGTATGTCAGGTAGACTTATTTAAAAACAAAAAATTCAAAATTACGCGTCTTAAAATGCTTTTAAAATCCAGGATTATCACCTGACAGATTGGATGCGCACAAACGAACGCAACCGCTACCGCCTGCCAGACAGCCCTGACTCTAACCGAAAAAGCAAGATGGACGACATATCACAAAATCAGCTGACCTAAAATTCTTACTTTCCAAACGTTGCAGGCTCCCGGACCATTAGTTTATAAAATTATTTCTTTATATATTTAACAAGGTGAAAATAAAGAGATAAACAAGAAAGATGTGGCATTTTGTAAGTCTAAATAACATCAATAGTATCATTACTAATTTATCTTACATTTTCCTCAAGGAACTAACAGCAATATCAAAACGAATGTATTGGCATTATACAGAGATGTTTTCCTTGTATCATTCGTAGGGTTAGTCGTTAAGAAATCTTATAGGGCTGAAACTTAATGCTTTTTCTTAACTAATATTTAAAAAGAGGAAAGTTTTGTGTGTTTGTTACGATTTAACTCAAAAACTACTCGACCGGAAATTCTATCACAAAACGAAATCTACCTTATCCGAAAGTAACAGAGATTTTTTTTGTGTATAGTGACATCAACATTGCACCCGAAGCCGGGGCGTTTTGCTAGTCTTTAATATATATATAAGCGAATCTCCATTGTGTGCGAATATTATTGTTAGTTTGGCTAAGCGCTATACCAACAGCGGGTGTCAATAAATTCAACATTTGTAAGTAAGTATAAAAACTCCAATTTTAGAAGTACCGCGATGTACAGTGAAATGTGTGAGTATAAATTAAACACACAGAACGGAAACCGTTATGTACATATATGTCAAATATCCGACTAGTTGATTCGGGAATTCACTTAGTATGTATCTGTAGAGGAAGGGAGGTGTGCTTTTCCCCCAAACCAAATAGGAGGTCGACCAGTCGAATCACTGACTGGCTGGTTCTAAGGCCCCAGTGGTTGATGTGAGATGTTCAAGGCTGGATTTAGGGAGACAACAATAAAGACTTCACGGGCTCGTTGGTGCGTTCGGTAGAACACTTGCGCACCGATGGGTCGTGGGTTCGAATCCCAACGGGACGACATGTTTATAATTTTCTGTAAGCATGTCTTCTTCGGGCATTGATCGGGTGGGAGGAATTCCGACCGGGTAAAAACATAAATATTAATTAGATTTTTTCAAAGCTTCACCCTGGAGCGCATGGATAGCGATTTCCCAGGATAAAAGTAAAAATAGCAGTCTTCAGACTTCGAATTACCTTTATGTAAACATGTCAGGCCGATTATTTGTTATCTCCACGGTATTTTATTTATAACTAAAATCTTTTTAGTACTGTATTGATACATATTTCTCGTGGGGATCATAAATTACTACAATACGGAGATTGCTCTATTCAAACGGAGTCTTGAATGGGAAAATGTCTCAGAAACATTTTATATGGAAGATATTTTCATTTACACAAACATTTTAATACAACTTATTCATATATTACAGTAAAATAATTCTTGCATTAATTACAATTTTTTTATTTTAAATAAGGCATGGAATATGCACTTATGATAAAGAGAAAGAAACATAATATAGTTTCCATCTCAGTTATTCATAATTTTCATTAATTATGTATTTCTCTTTTCATAATCATGAATGGAGACAAATTAAAATCATTTATTCATTTAGGTAACATAATATACACTTATAAACGTCAATAAAAAATAAAATTTAGTTCTTGTAATAATAACACAACAAAAAAGCTTTAGACAAAATATATTTTTTTTGTAATATTGCAGTATTAAGTAATTAATTAAATTTTAACCTCATCTTTTCGTCTCCATTCCACTCTCGCACATCCTGATGATCGGCAGGACTCCATCCATTTGTTGTGGATATTCCTCGAATTTGCACAGTTCGCTTCGCATTATCATTCTTTATTAAAACCGCGAAAAACGAACTCCCTGGCGGATTCTATATTTCCGGATCACTATAACTTGGGTATTTTTAAGGCCAGGGTGAATAGGCTTCTTCTAGGCAGACGTGCTCTTCCTTAGATCGCATCACCACTTACCACTAGGTGGGATCACGGTCAATGTCTATATAATAAAAAAATTAGGTAACAAACAATTAAAAAAATACAATATCATTTAAACATATGAAAGAACAAATAGTTTGCTTAGCTACCTAAATGGTGAGGTTATTCAGCTTGTGCTATGTCAACATTCTTAGCATAGCGCTGGTTTTCAGAATCTCACCAATGTTGAGGTATCAGCCGAAACTGGCAATAGGTAATTAAGTATTGTGGAGGAAGGGAGGTGTGGTCTTCCTCCAACCTAAAGGGAGGATCCTCGACCAGTCGAACCACTGACTGGCCGGCTCTAAGGCCCCAGTGGTTGTAGTCGAGATGTTGTATAATACTCAGCGCTCCGAAATATTTATATAGCGCGATTCAGGATTAGACGTCTTTGTATTGATTCTTGTAACGGATCATAGATGTCGCGACAGTATCATACAAAAACGAGTATGAATTTTGAGTAGTTTCCCAAGACAGGTTTCCAATATAGAATAATTATTATGATTGCAGATAAGCAGCGGTTGTAGTGAGAGCAGCATGCCGCCCGCCGGCGCAGTCTTGCTGGTGCTAGCGGTGACCGTTCTAGCTCAGCACTGCTCACACGCATCTTACATTGACCCAGGTGAATGTCTTATCCTCTATCTTTGTTTAGGTAAAGCTCCGATATAAATGCTCAGTTAGAGCTAGACCGCTGGTACTGTTTTATTGCTCGGTTTATGTTCACAATAGCAAATATCGGTGGTAAAACTCACCAAAGTGTAATTTTGTATAAAAATAAAGTTTTTTTTTATGTTAGATATCGACAGACGAGCATGAGGTTCAATTGATGGAAGGTGATACCGCAGCCACAGAACATCAGTGAATGATGCGCTATCGAGCATTCGGAAATTCAGAAACTGAAACCGAAACGCGCAATGTGTACTTCACGGTTTTTATATCTATGAACGGTGGTTCGTTACCCGGTCGGAATTTCGATATTCCTCCCACCCGATCAATGCCCGAAGTTACCAGTGGGGAAAACATGTTTACAGAAAATTATAAACATGTCGTCCCGCTGCGATTCGAACCCACGACCGATCGTGCCCGTCAAAATGTTGCTACTGTTGCTTATTTTAAGCGAACATCTACGATGAGAATAAATTACAAAGTGTGTATTGCGCTTCATAGTTTTGTCATGGACCACAATACACAATAAACGCTTTGTACTTACCGTAGGTTTACGCTTAAAAATTTAAAATAAGCAATAATGACAAAATTTATTGGTATTCAAAATTACACTTAGTAAAGTTTTACCTTTGAATTTAAATTAAAATCTGGCTGTTTAATGTTTCTTTATATTGTGTAGACTAAATACATTGTAAATTATTGATAGTTGATAGATGTATATCATAGTTGGATCCACGGTAGAATCAATAGATATTGCATCTCTAAAAAATATTACGCACGTATAGAATACTAGCCGTCCCCGCCCGCCCGCTTCGCTGGGCGAATTGTAAAGGATAGACGAATATGAAATATCCACATAAATTTGAAAAAAAATGGTAAAGGGTTGATGGAATTCAAAAAATGAATAGCCTAAAACCTTCTACAATTAATTCCGCGTCGAATGGTCATGGTATCATGCCGATCGGTCCAGTAGTTTTCAAGTTTATCGATAACAAAGAAAAAAAAAGTTGCTTATATATATATAGATATACGTTTCATGCTATTAACCTAACCACACATCATTATTCGAACGAATGAAGTCACTGGGCTGGGCTGAGATGGAAACTTTGAAGTCCTACAATTTCTATAAAATATTTACCTATAATTAATATTTTCACAAATCTTAGGTGTATTTGAGTATAATTAATTAATGTAGCAAGAAGCCGTGTTTTAATAAGATAAGATAGGCAGATTATCATAAGACCTTACGCGTTGTTAAAATTCGCACATTTTAATCCCCTTGTCTCGAAACGAAGCTCGGTGCTAAGCCGATTACTGTATACATTAATGTCACGTGAATGTATTTACAGTGGATAACACAGAAGAATACGAAAGAGGTATCTGATCTGAATAAGTCTGTTTCTTTAAAAGTCGAATAAGAATACCAACATGCACGTAATACATTTATTTAATTGAAAGTTGGTATTATTCTTTTTGATAGCATTTATGTAATGTGTATCGAGTTCCATGTTTGAAATTGTTAGTATTCAATGTGATTTTGAGTTGTTATTAGTATTAACGAATAATCAGAGATTACAAAGTGACTGCTTTCTGCATCGATCAACAATATACTATGTCAATGGCTTTCTGTCTTCTTTGTAAGCAATGTAATAAAATTTTGTAGTTTCCACAATTTTAAATAATTTAGATTTTTTTTTAATTTCATTGTTTTTTTAATTTTTATATTGCATTGTTTAATTAATCAAATTATTTATTAGTTGTCGTAAATTCTAGTTATACAAATTTGATATGGTTATCTGTGCTCATTGCTAAGTAATTAAAAATAATACCAGGCCATAAAATATAAAAAAACTTTCGATCATGTTCTACGAGTATTTTTGAATAATTGAAGTGTTTTACGTAACACTTTATATATTTTTGAATCCTCAGGCGATGAAGACATCGAAATGAACGGCCCGGAGTATGAAGATGACCCCAATGATCTGCAAGTACTTCAGGATGTTGGCAAGTGAGTAATATTTAATACAGACTATTTAATGGTGGCACTAGTCGTCGGTTTTTAGATAAAATGATAAAAACAGTTAATAAGTATTCTTATATCATACTTATATAATATACCTACACTTACCACTTTAGATTAATAATAATTGGTCTCCGCGCGCTACGACTAGATACCGCGCTATAAAGAAAAAACAGGTTCCTGAATGCGGCAACTCAATATTGAGATTTTAGGGTTATATTTTTTACTGTGAAATTTATGACGATTTATACAATACTTACTGATGGTATGTGATGCCAGTATATTTCATGTTTCTTTTAGTATTATTTTTATTTTTATAGTTTGACTACGCAAAATGGCATTTTGCTTCGGCGTGGTACGTAGGAATACGATTGAGTAAGACGAAAAATGAGTCGACTCACTTTTTGTTGGGTTTGGGGTTGTGTATCAGTATTCCACGGTATGGCATGCAAACATTCCTATAAATTGTTAGACCGATTTGGATATCAGTCCTTAGGCTAGCCAATGATGATTTCAGACGATCGTCGCTGATCTACGTTTTCAGGCGAGCGTGCATCCGGCGCGGGGGCAATTGCGACCATCGACCCGGTGACTGCTGCCATTCCTCCTCCTGCCGCTGTAACTTGTGGGGCTCAAATTGTCGCTGCCAGCGCATGGGCCTCTTCCAGAAATGGGGATAACTCTATCAACCTAACCGACGGACAACGATGCAAAGTCTAATATATCCTTTTGTTCCCGACACTGCTGTGTGCTGTTAACAGTTTTAGTGATAAAATTGTTAATAGACTGCAGTGTCAGTATGAAGAGGGACCGTAGATTCGAATGATATGTATTGAAGGAAAAATCTCAGGCCATTAACTATATAACATTGACAACAAATCATCCATTCAGATAAAATTAAAGATTTCAGCAAAAACATGAGCCCATCTCTTAAGTCTTACAGCAAACAAAGCTTTTTGCAGGATCATTCGATTCTATGTAGTCATTGCATCGTCGTTCGCCGGCGGCCAGAACGACCCAACAACTGACCGACCGATCTAACTTCTCATTGGACCCGTTGCGTTTTTTCATTCTCATATCTTTCCGATTCGAAACAGGGATATAGATTTTATTTCGGAATTTGGACCACATTTACTATACTTCATTTCTCTGTCTTAATCTAATCGCGCCGAGTGTCCGCTTACTTGGTTGGGCAATCACCCAGCCTTATTGCCTAATCAGTACGCCATGACACAAACTCGGTCGATTAGACCCGGACTGCCGCAAAGCATGGGTTCTTGGTTCAGTTTGAGTTGATTTTATTTTCACCATGCACCCGTCTTTTCGCTGCAGTCCTTCTATCGCTATGTATGTATGTAGAGTTAAGCGTAGATCAGCTAATTGGTGGTAAACTTATGTCTATAGAGTAGCTAAATATAGAACCTTTAAATCTTTAATGTTCTAGTCAGATAAGAGACTTACGGAAACTTGGTGAAGGACGCTATAATAAGCCTTTATAACATCGCCATTTGTATTTGCGATTGGCAACTTAGATTTTTAATTATCTATAAATGTGTCAAAGTATAATTCTTATAATAATGATCGAATCTTTAATGTACTTTATGCCACTCTCGGAAGGGGGTAATATAGTATTGCAGCCTAGTAGATCTTCTGTATGTAGTTTCATATGTGTTACTCTATGGAGTGACGATAGTTATATTTAAGGATAATGAAATATGGAAAAGATATATTATACTAATAAATGTTTATGGACAAGCCTTTGGTTTATTTATTTCATTACCTATTCTGAAAAAAATAATATATTTGTATAATGTAATAAGAATAAATCTAAGATGTAAATCTTTAGTACAAATATTAACGTCTCAGTTCTCAACAGTCACCTCACTGCTATTAGATAATAATCAGTTCATCATAATCTATGCACTCTGTTTCACTGCGCTAAGTATTTGATTAAAAATACGTACATAATCAACTTTTCCAGTTTTTTCCATACCTCAGACTGGTATATATATTGCTGTAGCTAGCAATGGCAATTATGCGCTAAAAGAAAAAAAAAAGTAGGGATAAAAATAAAAATTAATAAAAGTACCTGCGCATTGTTTATTCGGGCTTATAAAAACAATATTTTACTTTTTATTTTTGCAAAAATATAATATAAAAATAATCAAATGATCCACAAGACAAAGAAAATAAAATCGGCATCATGTCTCCAGTGTAAAATAAATTTCAACAATTTTTCCCAATTTTTTATTCGACCATTCGACCTTCGACCATCAAGAAACAAGAAACAGCATATTTTAAGAAGACGGTATCAATATAAATTGATAAAAATGGCTTAAATTACGAGACAAACCCATAGATTTAATTTTATAATCTACTAATGTATGCCACTTACCTCATTCCTTTGTGTAATTAACAACCAAGTGAAAAAGTAGGTAAAACTATTCATCCTTTACGCATTCAATAATTGAAGTATGATATGGGAAAATACAAATATCAATATTAATTCAACAATGAAATTTGCCAGAATGAAGTACCGCACTTGAACTCATTAATGTACACGCAAACGCAATTTCCAGTCAGCAATGAATAAGTACTTACGAATTAACATATTTTAGCGTGAATATACGAGTATATGTATACTAATATTGAAATATGAAAAACACTTCAGGGTAATTTTCACTCTTCAGTCTGACTTATGTATTCTGCTGATTTTATTTCAATTAATGAACACATTCATGTTCACAAATCAGTAAGGAGTGTGATACTTTCTCGCCTCTCTAAGTGATAAACGAAGTTTCTGGGTTCGATTCCCGGGAAAATAAAAACAAAAATCCCACTGCGGTTGCCCAATTTAAATATTTTGGTCTTCTCGCAGACCCTTGTTTAGATACATTCAACCAACATATGGCTAGGCTTTATTATTAACAAACAAATCTTTTCTCTTTATATTCGTATTCGTATATATGTGGAATAATATTAAATAAAAAGTTCTTATTTAATTTCCTATTAATGCCAAATGTCTGATTAGTAGAGTAGTGTCAAGTCAAATGTAAAATGAGAGTTGAAAAATAAGTTGTAAGTCGAAAAGATGTATGACGTTGGTGTACTGTTTTAATTCAATAATAATAAACATGGTTAAAAAGTGAAGTTTCGTTCTTAATTATAATCTAAATCCTACATATATATAATATATAGATATACTTTTTCTATATTTGAACCATACTTTATTTGCAAGCTATAAAAGGTTATATCTCGGAAACGAAATGACTATAACATAAACATCGTACGTGCCTTTACTTGTACGTGTATTATGCTTATTCTTTGTATGCAAATTATATCCTTCGAAGTATACTGTTGTATCATGAGTAACAAGATATAGTATAAAAATATGTGAATAGAATGATTTAAAAATAATTTCTATTTTCTGACTACGGTAATTTCATCAACTAAGTTAGCAAGGAATGCACTATATAGTTTCAAAATTATGCATTTCTCTTTTTATTCTGAATTACTATACCTATACAACACTAATTTAGTATTTATAATGAGTTACATTTATTTTATTGTTAGTATATTTTAAGTAAATATAATATAATAATTGTTGTTGAATAATTTTTTTGTAAAAATCTTGAATATACATAAACAAAATCTTTTCCTATACATGAAAAACAATAATTTAAGTTCAAATAGCCTAATTTTTTTTATTAAGCATGAAAGTCATTTAAAAATATTATATTTCTAGCACTTAACAGCTTTTGAATCGTCAACTTATTTTCGATAGCTACGAAAGCGCTACGAGTTTGCTACGCGTATACTACGAACAACTGTAGTGTAAGTAGTTCGATTATAAATATTATTCTATATCTCTGTGTCTGTAAAAATTAGATCAGTGAACAAGGAAATATAGATTTCGGAGATTATAATCGTTTTTCGATCCACCATTTCCTTTCTTCTATCTGATAGAATCAGGGCGCACGACTTGCATGGTCGAACTACTGACTCAAAATAACTTCAATCAATAAAATTCCTTTATTTTCGTTGGTTCATTGAGAATAAACGTTTGAACAATATTGAACTATAACTGGTGAATGAATCGTTTGCATCGACAAGGAGTATTTAATTATGTTTTATTTATCTTTTATCCTATTATGTGTCTGGAGACTTCAGGTATCAAAGAAATATCAAAATTCCGAAAGGTAAATAAAATAACTATGAAGGGAAAGATAATTCAATTAGTAATTAATTTAATAAAATCAGTTAAATTGCTAAGTTCTCCGAAATTGATACGGTATCAATTTCAATTCCGACAGCGTTACTCCTAGCGTAGCAGGATTCCGAATCAAAATCAATCAGCATACGGTCAGATTGGAGAATTTGATTATAATGTTAGTTTTGCTAGATCGGATAATCCATTTCTTGCATCATAGAATTAGATATGTTATGTTAAAGCCTTTGGCAACTTTTACTTAATCAGTTTAGGTAAAGTTAAACATCGCCATACCAATGTAAAAAAAATACTCGCTTATAATGTAGCTTTCTATTGGTGAAAAAGTTTTTAAAATCTGTCGAGTAGATTTTGAGTTTCGTGACAAAGAAACAAAAAAATCTTTCCTCTTTATAATATTAATTTAGATTAGATAAAAAAATTCTATTAATCTTAAAACTTATAAATTATCGAAATTGCAGCCTCACCGCTGTTTTCGTATTTCATGTAAACAGATTACGATTCAAAGTTATCCAAAGACCACTCCCAGGTACAGTGTCTTATTCCTTGTCATGGTAGACTATATTTTCCCGTCTTTTTTGAGTAGAGGAATGCTCCTTATGCACTAGCCAGCTCTCCACGGTAGTACGATGCGAGGAGAGTGTGGGGCTCATCAGCGCACTTTGAAAACAAAAATGACATTATGCAAATTATTAATATTTTTTAATATGGCTATTTGAAGTCAGTGATTTTGTAGAGGTTCGTAATCAATATAAGAAATTACTACCTAAACCTCAACAATTTAGACTATTTAACTTTAAAGTACTCTGAATAAATATAAGTATGCGTTTTTAGAATAAAAATAAGTTTATAAAAAATTGGCAGTGTCACTTTTGTTTTCAAAGTGCGATCTCATACCAAGTCACAATACCTACTGCTGATAGAGGACAATTCTTTGTTTTTTATTTTATTTTTTCGTTTATATATTTGTTTTTAATTATTATAGTTAATTACTTAAAGATGTCATGTGGAACATGGTGTAATGGTTGCAGCTCCTTACAAAAAAATTGTAAAACAATAAACTTGGCGATTAAAAAGAGTGGCGGCGAGTTTATTGCCAGTTCCTCTCGTCCGTTCGACGCCCTTGATTTGAGAACTGGCAGTAAATGTAAAATTAGAAGCATTTAATATGTATTTTTCATTGACGTTCATAAGTGTACATTGTGTTACCTAAATGAATAAATGATTTTTGAATTTGAATTTAAAAAGTTTATTTATTTATTTATATATCCGCCTAACATACCCTCTGTTCAAACTTCACACTTTTATGTTATTAACCTGGACAGGCGTCAAACATCTCTTAAGATCTCAAACTTTGATCGACAAGTGCTTCTTTAAATTGAAAAACAATTGACCATCAACCCGGGACGCATAGGTTAGCGGATGAACATGCGACCGTCCTCCACTCCTACCGCAGCCTAAGCCGAAGTATGTTCCCGAAAGGGATTTGCCTTGAGGGTGTTCTAGTAAATCTCCCAAATTCCACGGATAAACCACAGAGAGAGAGAATATTTATTCCACGTCATAAAAAAATCGCAATAATTAATACATAAACTTTAAACATTAGTTTTGCTTGTTTTCTGCCAAATGCTCGCCAATCATGTTGTGTTAAGCAGTCAAGGTCTATTTCGACGGGTCCCAAGAAAAAAATTGTATTGAAATTGTCTTATCACAGATACAATTTTGTTCTCGGGACCTGTCGATTTCTTTATTTTATAACAGAGCGGACAATCGAGCAGGTGAACCTAATGATAATAAGTGATCACCACCGCCCATGGACATCCGTGACTTGAACGTCTCAGATGCGTTGTCCAACTTTATAGCTCGTTATCGTTCTTAAAACGAACTAGGTCATAGTCAAATGAAAACACTGAAGATGGTAATTCATTCCAATACATCAAACACCTACATCAAAATTCCATACAATAATTAGAATTAAATTAGCCCAATAAGAAATTAGTATGTGGTTAGCGCTTCACACACACTCAACTCTCACACTCACAACAATGTTACGCTGGTATATTTAACTCTTGTCTATTCTATTTCCAATTTATAAGGTAAAAGTTGGAACCGAAGCAAGCTAACCGATATAGCTGAATTATTCTAAGAACACTCATGGATCGATACGGCAGTTCATACCACTCGTCTGAAGGCTTATTGTCCTCAATTATTATTCAGTTTTTGGTTAAAAGTTCCAAGACTTTCTTCAAATAACATCTTTAATTATTTTCATAATGTTCTAGGATTATTCATGAAAATAATTTCAGTATAAAGGCTTTTGTTATGTATGAAAGACGCTCATTCGAGCGCGAGTGCCACTACATAGAATCTGATTGTATATAAACTTTATTTAAATAGGCGGAGGAGTTTCAAAGAACAAATAAATTTTTCTTTATTATATATTATTATTTTTAGTGTAGATTTTTCATAATCATTTTATGGTAGGAATAGTAATTTATTATGAATTGTTTTATTCAACAATTGAGAAGTTTTAATTAGTTTTCTCTTAAAAGCGCTAGTTAGGAAAAACAATTGAAAAATGTTATGAAATTCTTAAAAAAAATGCTAATTTAAAAAAAAAAACCTTGGTTTGAAAAATACTTATAAAGAGATTATAAATTAGAATGTTAAATAGATTTTAATATGTTAAAATGGTTAAAAACTTTATTGGCTTATTTTTTTAGTTGATTTTAAATTAAAAATAGTTCCGTAAGTACTTAAGTAATATATTTAAAATATGTACGATATTTATATGTATAGTATCTGAGACTTACCAAGCAACAAACAATGACGGGCGCGTTGATGCATTCGGTAGAACATCTACCTTGAACTTCGATGGGTTTGAATCTCGCTGGGACGGCATGTTTATAATTTTCTCTAAACATGTCTTCCCGACGTCTGGTCACTTCGGGAATTAAATTGGTGGGAGCAATAGAGACGACATACAGACCACCGTTCATTGATGGAAAAATCGTGAAGTGCACATTTCGCGTTTCGGTCTCAGTCTATGCTCGAAGTAAAAAGCTCAACAGCGTATCATTGACTGATGTTCTGTGGCTGAGGTGTCACCTACCATCAAGTGAACCTGATGATCGTCTGTCGATATCTATAATTACATAAGAAAACGAAAAGATACAAAATTAAGAAAAAATCTTAGAATACTTTTCAATGTATTTACATAATTAGAAAGGCCTTTTACATAATTATGCTTAAAATTTTATTCATAAAATAACCCGTTTCATAGAAGAAAATGCTTTGAATACATGTTTTATGTTCCAAGAAACTAAATAAATTTCTTCAATAGTCTTATAATTATAAAGTAGTTACCTCCTTAGTTAATGAAAAGCTTTAGAGAAAATGTATGGAATACTGAGTGTATTTGAATTTTGAATTTGTTAAAACTGAAAAGTTAAGAAACCTTCATTAACATAATATATAAAATGTCAATGGGATTCATGAATATTTTTCAAATTTGAATACAATCATATACATATAATATGATCTTTGGCTAGGTGTTAGTATGACTACGAAAAATTGAAAAGTGCATATCACCCGTTTCTATTTCTAGATAAAAGTAGGTCGACAGCGCATCAGTGATGCAATGGTTAAGATATCGTACTATCTCACGCACGCTGGTCTAACATTAAAATACAATAACTCAAATCTGTAATGTATTATTCAGCTGCATCCGCGTCATCTTGCCGTATTTTGATTGGACGGTGATGACGTGAATCCAGAAGAGCTAGCAAATAATCCACTGCCACCCTACGAGCGAAGACGTGGCGAAATGCATTATAGAGTCACGTTACATACATAACCTATTGCGTTAAATTACAGTAGAAAATAATGTTATTAACTACATACAACATTCAATCATCTTATAATATATTATACAGTATACTGTAGAATATTAAGTTTTATTTTAATAGTGTAGCGACATCTACAATCTAAGACAAAAATCAATACGAAGACGTCTTATCCTGAATCGCGCTATATAAATGTTTCCGAGCGCTGATTCGACTGTTTCGACTTCAACTACTGGGGCCTTAGAGCCGGCCAGTCAGTGGTTCGAATGGTTGAGGATCCTCCATTTATGTTGAAGGAAGACCATACCTCGCTTCCTCCAGAATAATAATAGTAATACTTTGATGCATAACTTTTTTATTTCTTGACAGATTTAACCTTATATAAATATGGACTACAACGAGCTTTTATTAGGTAGCAAGTGCAAACCCGATAAATTGCAACGCCTAAGATATAAGAAGCTTTACATCGCTAACAACAACATAACGATGTGAAACTTTTCCCAATAAATTGTTCTAGAACTTACTTCAGTAAGCGAACAATAATAGCAATTTATTTATTTTACTCGAGTTATTGTTAAAGTTACTGTAATCAATTTATTGTTATGAAACAATTCGTATTATCATAAGCCTACGCGACGACTAGAGCCACCGGCACTAGAAGCGGCCTCTAGACGCGGCCACCGGTGGCCGCGTTTCAGCCACTGTAAAATGTATGAAATATCGCGCCCGCACGTTGTGGCGGCCATCGGGGGCTAGAAGCTCGGTGACGGCCTCTCGAGCGCCGTGTTACGGATGCCCTAAAATGTATGAAATATTACGCCCGTAGCTTGTGGCGGCCACCGGTGGTTGTGCTGTGGTCGCCACTAGTGGCTCTAGTCTGCGCGTAGACTAAAGGCGTAAGGGATTAAAAGTGTGACCCCGACATCCTATATTACTGCGCCCTCTGTTTGCTTATAAGGATCAAACAAAGAAAAAGATCTTAATTTTAACAAAATTGTATAATTTATACATGCGTATATTCTGGAATATAGAGCGGACATATTTCTGTTTCGCTCTTTGTTTTTAAAGAAATGTTAGTGATATCAAGTAGGCTGTACATGCCCTTTTTCTAGAGGTAAAAGTTATATTAGAGGAGGTATACATTCAGGTGACTCACCTGCTCAACAAATATAACAGCTGTACAACAGATATAAAAAAAGAAATATCAAATAAGAGGGAAAATATTAAACTTAAAAATTTAATAGTTTATGGCTGCGCTTTGCAATCAATATTGTGGTTTGTAGATGAATTGTTGTGACAGGAACGCTTGAATAAAATAGGAAATTGATTATGTAACAAATCATTTGGATGACGTCACAACTCACAGCGTGGGAGGCGCAATTCCGATGCAATACGAGCTAAGATATTTATAACCAGTAGGGTGACAATATCTACAGCTATTAATGTATCATTTTTATTCTGCTTAGAACCTACATACATGAAAAAAGAGAATGAAATAAATACATATAATATATTGCGCTGAACATAAATTCAAAGGGAACAGAGACCCAAGCCAAAACAACTTGCGAGAAAGTACTCACATTGTCCAAATATGAACTACTATCGAGGAAGTATTCGTATTGTCAATCTTTCAGTTGTATGAGAAATCGGAGGGCCTAAATAATACGACAGGTAGCGCTGTATATTTTCCGAATGAATTTCATTTTGTTTTTATAGTACACCCGTGTGAAGCCGGGGCGCATTGCTAGTATAACATAATTTTATTATTTAAAAAAATCATCGTCAGCTGCATGTATGTTTATTAGAGGAAATATCGTCAGTTTATTCGCCAGTCAGTATGTAAAGCTCAGAAGCAGCCCAGCATTTTTATGGCGCTGACGTCAGTCCTTACCGTCAGGTCTTACCCCGTTTAACATGCAGCTGACGATTTTCTTATTTATTTGAAAAGTATGAAAATATAACTTCATAAATTTCACAAGGTATAAAATGAACGACAGATTTTACGTTTACTTAGTATAGACATTCTACTTTCCTGCAAAACTCTAGCGGCTTTATACATAAACGTATTATAAGCTTGAAATAGTTAAAATATTTTTTGTCTCACTCTATCGAATATAGAACGAAAGAAACAAAACATATTTTAACTATATCAAGATTTTACGTTTATCAATAAGGCCGTAGTTATATACTCATGTGTCTAATGACTTTGAACACGAATTATATAAGTAGTTCAGTCAAAGAATACTTTAAAATAGCATATTTAGAATCCCAAAAATGATTACTTTATCCGAAAAATATACACTAATCTCATATTCAACTTAGTAGCCTTCACTTAAAATGATTTAAGTTTCAATATTTCTGTGCAATATGTGTTGCAATAAAATTGAACGTTCATATGAAAATGTCTTCGGAAATCGAAACGCAATAAAAGTAGTAATTGTCATCTTCCTCTGTATAATAAATAAGTGTAGATTACTCCAATCTGATCTGGACAGGTTACACCACAAATATAACGAGATGGAGATATACAAATGTATTACTCTGTCACGTTCTCACTTAGAGAGATTGGTTCAGCTCCGTACTATTCGATTAATTCGCGCTATAGTCCGGTAAACCGAAATTTTAGTAGAAGAGGGCCTAGCACAAGACGTGTTCGCAACGGCTATATTATATTGAAAACGAGTTATAACGATATTTTTAAAACGCTTTTTATGTTATAATATATTTATACGTTTTACATTTATATTTGCTTCATAGAAGGAGTCGTTTTAAATATTAGTGCGGTACATTATAACCGAATATTTAATAAGTAATACATATATTAATTTCATTACTGGATACAGATTTCAATATACATAGTTCATATTATGCAGTTGTCTTAGAGCATAATATGGCGCATATGAGTCGAGTCATATGAGTTGTGGTCGTACAATATGTAATAATAGGCGATTTGATTATAAATAATAGATATTTTTTAAGTTATCTATAATAACGAACACTCCATCCTAGCACGCACGACTTGCGATAAAATATTCGTATTGCTGATCTGTCATTTATAAGCAATCTCAAATAATTTCTCATACAAATCATAGTAAACAATACGAATATATAGTAAATCACGACTACCACACAGTAACAAAGTCTTCATTAATGGCAAACCCTTTGTCACAATAGTAGGCTTGTGTTGTTTCTGTACAAAATCGATTATATAAATAAAGACTAAATAAATAAAACGTAACTCGCAATGCATAAAGTATTCTCAAAGTCCATGACGTCACGTGAATGACGTGAATGACGCAAATAGAGTTTGAAAGCAATAAAAATGTTCATTCTGTTCATTGACAGTATTATGTCAATGACATTATTTTATAAAAAATGTGTGATACTCGCGTTAATAAATAACAATATCATGTCCACAGCTGGTACACACAGTGGTTAGGGAGGCAAATATTCCCTAAAATCAACAAGTCATCTACATAGATTTTGTGTGACATTCCGAACTCTAAGCGATTTTCTTTAGTATCTAAGCATTTTTACACGCAAATATAAATCCAGTGTACGAGTCTACTATAACTTACATAGCGGTTAAGCCAAGTGTCCCGTGGAGGCGCATAAATCAGGCGTGAGGTGTAATCTGAACTAACCCGCTAATTTATCCTTCCTGTAACTGACAGCTCCTCCTCATAGATTGCGTTAGATTAATAAATTCATAGAATAAGTACAGCTGTTTTCTTTGGCCCCTAGATGGATTTGGATATTGTCACGGGGTTTTTAATCTATTTAGCTTACCGACTGATATATCTTACAAAGATTATACTGATCTGCTATGTCATGAAATATGGAACAATAAAGATTTTTTTTTTATAACTAATGTTGAACTGAAATTTAAAAAAGTTGACCGCTACCGTGGCTCAGTGGTAAACGCGATGCTCTGGAGGTCCTAGGTTTAAATCCAAGGTTAAAAAAAAATAGTTTCAATCGGAGAGGGCACAGAAGACTGACCACCTACTTGCATGTTTTCTCGAAATTCTTTATAAATAAATAAATAGGAGATGATATTTTTTAATTTACCTTGGAATTTTAAATTTAGAGCAGATTGATTTTTCGAAATTTATTCTTCGAATCGTACGATAAAGTACATGTTTGTACAATACTTTCATTCATTCATACATATTCGGTCTTTTACAGTATTTTCTTACCCTATATTCAGAAAAAAAATGTATCTATATTTCATAATCCTTCTTGACGCTCTCCTATTCAGGTAAAATAAATGAAACTCGTCTAGACCGAAACACCACGAATTTGAATAAATTCTATATTCATGAATCGTCGGTGCTGATAGTGTGACCTTCTCAAAGCATTATTTAAATGTACAACGTTAGAAAGCTCTGAAGGCCTTTTCTGTAACGGATTTATATAGAGAGACTGCTAGTGGAAAGAATATTTAAAATCAGAGTTTGCCACGGTTTTTCATTAAGAAATGTTATTATAGCTACATATAATATGTAAACATTTATGTTGGTTTAGATAAATCCTGGTGGCTGAATTTAAACATTGAAATCGCAACAAAACATGAAACTTTACCTCAACTCGATGTCTGTCGATCCACAAGTACGCGATTCCTAAGGCGCTTTTTGCCATAACGACCATTCTGTGGAATCAACTGTCGCCAGCAGTTTTTCCGAACCGATACGACTCAAAACCTTCAAGGACCGAGCCTATTCTTACCTTAAAGACCGGTAACACATCCTCAATACCTCTGGTGTTGCGGATGTCCATGGGAGACGATAGTTGCTTACCATGCCACGCCTGTCTGTGTGCGTCCTCTATTATATAAAAAAAAATATCAATAATTTTTATGAATGACTTTGCAGTAATTAACTATTCAATTTAAAAAAAATCGTACTCAATGTAACTAGTACATAAATATTATTATCAAATCTTTACGTATTTTACACATACTTTTACAAATAAACGGATAAAATACAGTTATTTAAAAATAAATTAGAGGCATTGACATACATAGTCTTTACTATGTCAAAGATTTACAGGTAATAAAATAATTGAAGGAAAAATAGCTCGTGGTTTATTTCTAGTAAACGTGCAAAATTAGTATTAAATTTTTAATATAATTTTGATGTAGAATAGTACACGAAGTAGTTAATCTAAACTGTATTTTAAGACAACAAGAGATGTTATTTCATGCTATATTTTCGTGAAATAAATTACGTCCCGAAAGCGTGATCGGGTTACTGCGATGTCATTATGAAGTCAATTAAACTTTGGAAAAATAGCAAACACTCTGGAAGTAGACATGGGTAACACTGCGCTGCGCGGCGCAATTGCGCCGGCACGCTTCACTGCGCAGGGTGAGTCAGCTCACACATTCATAATGTGTTGGCGCACGGCGCAGTACCCACTCACTGAGTGAACTATGAGCGTGGCGTTGCGTGCGTTTCGGAGGTTTTACTGCTCGCTTTGCGCGTCCAATTTTGTTGCGTCGTGGCGCAATTTTGAGTTGACTCAAGGAGCCGACGCACTATACTGCGCCTGAGTTGCTGAGTTGGAGCGGGGAATTTTGCTGAGTTACCCATGTCTATCCAGAAGTCTGCAGAAACAAGGCTTAAGTGGATTCTGGAGAAAAGGAAGATCCGGACTAAATTCGTTTAAACTTTTTATTAAATCCTATAGTCAGCATTAAGCTTTGTATTTAAAGTGCTAGTGTTAATGATATCGAAAATCTCTAGATAGGGTTCTAAGTATTAGATTGAGTTATCTGTGTTTTGACTGACATGTCTCAGTGGCAAACGTAAGTACTGGAGGTCCCGGATTCGAATCCTGGAAAAACAAGTTTAAAAAAATTCTTTCGATCGGTTAGGTAACAAAAATCTATATATATAAAAGAAACTTGTGTTAGTTACATCATTTATAAATTATAACTCAAGAATGGCTGCATCGATTTTAATGATATCTTATTTGTTGTCCCGAATAACAGAATTACTATAATAATAGACAAATATCACTAAAAAGAATTATGCAGAAAATTAATTTTAAAAGAAATTATGTTCGGAATTCCGCTATCTTCCCCAACTGACAGCTGACGTCACACTTACAGCATAGACAAGAGGCGGGAAATAGAATAATATACAAATCTATAATTATTTTTTTTATTTTCGTAGCCAACATTTTGGCAGATCAACGTCTGTCGGGTCCGCTAGTTATTAATGAAAAAGACACAGAAATATATCTGCCCAATATATAGGGGGTCTCGGGAATTTATTTTAAATGTCTGTTGCACTAATTGCATGTTTTACATGTTGTATGCAAGTATTAAAGGGCTTTGTTGGTTGTATAAATATCACAAAAAGTTGTTCACTCACCCAGCACCCTTATTTTTTGGTTTTTTAAATTATGTGCGGTTTAAGAGATACCCTGAATTAAAAAACAGTATTTCAAACCGTTCTCAAGAAATCTTCACCTTAAATATAATATAAAGCAAAACCAAATCGCCGGAAGGAAATAAATTTGATTGAGGTGAATTTTAATAGGCAGATATCTAAACCAACAAGTCGATATAATGCAATCTATGTATTTAAAAAGTCCGATGTATTAAAAAATAAGATATCCATTCTAAGAAGTTGTTATACACTGAAGATACAATTTAACAGACCAGTCCCGTTTAAACTTTCTAAATGGTCCCATAACATCTCATTACACCTTACCAGAATTTACTGTTAAATAGAAGTTAGTTCTTAAATGTAACATAAGACGTTCTTGTTGTCTTTATAAGAACTCCATCTTTTTTATAGATAACTAGCAACACGCCCCGCCTTTACACGGGTGCAATGTAGATTTACTATACACATAAAATGCAAATACGCCTATATTACTCGTCGATAATGTAGCTCTCTATTGGTGAAAGAATTTTCAAAATCGGTACAGTAGTTTTTGAGTTTATTTATAACATACAAAAATACAAATCTTTCCTCTTTATAATTTTAGTATAGACTAGCGATCAAAGGCTTCGCACGGGTGCAATGTATATGTACTATACACCAAAATCAAATAACTCTTTAAAATCGTTCGAGTAGTTTTTGAGTTAAATCGTAACAAACAAACAAATCTTTCCTCTTTATAATATTAGTATAGATTGATGTTTTACAAATTCATGCGAGTTTGACTTACTTAAGGTCATATGTCCCCTAAATGGGGCAGAGGGCATCCAGAGTGTTTCGCAAGTCTTCCCAATTGTCATCCGAGTTTGAAAAATGTTTATTTCTTTACCAGTATTGACACCGATATCTACCTATATATATCTATCTATAGTCTATACCTACATATAATAAAAGAGTAGGATCGAAATTACGCTCCACTAAATATTTTTACCAGAAATTAAGAGGGGTGATAAAAGAAGGGTAGCAGAATCCATAAATGTATATTACGAGTATATACTGTCAATTCTCGATAATTTAACACGCGTTAATTTAAATTTCTCGATAACTTGATTTTGATCACGACGTCTTGAAAAATACTAGATAAATTGAATAAAATCAATATTAATTGGACCCTTTGGTTATTTTCATTTGAAATAATATTTTAAATTATTTACTAACTAGCTGATGCCCGCGACTTCGTTCGCGTGGGGATCACTTTATGCTGAACTTTTGAGCAAGCTTTCTTCATATTATATATCCTCCATCCTCTGTACTTGGTGATTTCTTTTCGGAAAGAGCTATCAGAGTAGTCATTGACGGTTGCTTTTGCATCATATTATCGACATTGTACAAGATTGTACTTTTTTATTTTATATAAAATCTCTTTTTTATATAAATTATTCTTATATTCTATTTTTATATTTGAATTGTATTTTCTATGTCAATAGTATTTTGTTTTGATATCTTCGATCAACAATATACTAGATATCGGGTCGACGCAAAAAATCCGTGCCGGTAAATATCGGCTCACTTGAAATGTGAGAGTCTATTTTGTTTAGTTCTCTTCAAGCACGGCCAATATTAAGACGTTTCACAATGACACAGTTTGTCTTCAAAAATTGCGAAAATAATTCCCGAAAAAACAATTTTACGGACGGAGTCTTATTTTTGGTTAGTACATATAAAATAAGATATATTTTAAGCTTTCAAACTAACAAATAATTGAAAATTTGAACAAAATTATCTGTTTTAAATGAACGCTACAAATGTTTGGCCAAGGTTGGCCAACACATGCGCTAACTATTGTGTAACAGAATAGTGGATGCATGGAGTAGATTAGTACTAAAATAATTCTTACTATCTAAGGATAAGCATCCGTAGTAATATTATAAATGCGAAAGTGATTTTTTTTGTTTGTTACGGTTTCACGCTAAAACGGAAAAGAAAATATTCCAATCTGTATATATTCGGAACATTTTGCGGATATTATTATTTAACATACGAATTACTATTTATATAAAACATTATATTATTATTGTTTATCAAATATATTTTAGTTTTTGTACCCTACTAGATACATGATAATTTACACATTGGTGTTTCATAAACTATACTAATAATACCAAAGTCTTCGAAGTTAGTCAAGTGTGTATGTATAATACATAGATATATATATTATATATATTTTGGTAACTAATAAAATCATATTTCAACTTCACTCTTTTCTTTGTTCCCATTGAGCAGTGTCATTTTTTCAAAATTTGACAAGGAACGAGGCTTAAATAATCGGTACACTTTTTTCGTGAATTTTGTATGCGACCTGAAGTCTATTTAATACTATGTCAATGTTTGATATAATAAATCAGTTTGCAAGAACCAGTCGTTTGATTCAGTCGTAAATATAGTGGTCCTTCGAGAGCCGATATGGTTGTGCAGACTAGGAGCAAGAAGGGAGAAGAGGTTGTCGTCCCTGCACCGGGTGCTACTACAGGCATCCAGGTAGGGGCAGGACCTGAGGTAGGTGACAATTCAGATAATGTAATGCCACCGTTGCCACATTCCCCTACTAGTTCACACTCGAGCCGCTCTGCTGCAACAATGCGAGCTCAAATTCTCGCTGCAGATGCGCAATACGCGCGACGGCTCGCAGAAATGCAAGAGAGGGTGTTTGAGCTCGAGCTCCGCGCTCAAGTCGCCGCAATAGAGGCAGAATATCATACTGAAAGTGTTTCTAGTAAGAGAAAAGAAAAGCGATTAGAAAATTGGCTTGACGATGCGCACCTTATGTCGCAGGAAATTAATTGTAATGCAATTCCCTTTGTACAGGATACTACAGTTATGCCTACACCAGTTGATACGGGTAAAGCCGCTGACGCAGCTTCATCGCTTCCTGTAGCGCCAATGCCGCAGACAGAACCATTTCCAAAATTAGTTGATTCACTAGTAAAGT